>CM076570.1:503614629-503662349 GCA_034641835.2 Pinus albicaulis | reverse complement strand
CAGAGACTCACACGATCATACACATTCATAAAAACGAAATCGAGTAGAATGAGAGGTTTACCCGTTGGTCCTACGTTTGAAGTAGATCCACGTGGAGTTCAAACTCCCTGCAACCGTCCTTCCTCCTTCACCTGAAATACAAGAAGAAACCAGCACAAAGGACAAGTTGTACAATATATTTTCTACTCTATATGTTAGTGAGATTCATATAAAACATTAAATAAATCATCATGAATGCATGTATAACAAATATTCTTCATACATAAAGCATACACTAACACGTTTATTTCGGGAACAGCATGATACTTCTGTATTATAAAAATAGTACGTACAAAAGTAAGTGGAGAGATCACCTGATCCTTCCAAGGCCTTCGCAGACCGTCGTCCGGATCCGTCCAGCCCTTGCCTCGCCAAGACTCCTTCCAAACAGGTGCATACGAGATAACATATAAAGGGATGTGTATCTCAAGGAAACAAGGGTTTCCTGAAATGAACTGGGAAAGTGCAGGAGGCACGGGGAATCAGACTTGGATAGGGAATACCAACAGAGTATAACAATAATAATTCTCTCTCTCTCCCTTAGGCCATACATATGAGGTCTTTTTATAGTCCCTCCAAGTAGTTTCAGCAGTTGGAAACAGTTGGCCACGGGCTGGGGTGGTTGAACTACCTGAGTAACCATCAACCCAGCGCGAAATTAGGGATTTTTATATATTTTTTTAATCATTAAAATGGCATACGCGGAAAAGTCTAGTTGTACTCGCGTATACACGCAGAAAAACACGGGCATAGTCGCGTATGAAGGATTTTCCACTGTTTTTAAGTGAATTTGTCCAAGTCTGTAGGAATGGGTGCCCATAAAGCCATGTAGCAATCATGAATCATGTCAAGGTGAGAAATGATGCTATAACGGATGCCCCCTAATATATGAGGTCAGAAGGGGTACATGATGGCCGAAATGTATTATGCACATAGAAAGAACTTCGCAAGGACAAGAGAGGACTTCACCAGATTTCAGCCTGCCAAAAACCAATGAAAGAAACCAGAGAGTCAACACATGCTGAGGCGGGCATACCCATGCTCAGTCGAAAATACATCATATATATAGAAAGTACTGAATAGATCCAACATGTATACAAGTATAACTGAACTGAAAGTACATAGTGAATCATCTGAGCAGGGCCCGGAAATACAAGTCTGTATCAATGTCCAAGTATCACATATAGAAAGCTGATCAAAGATAGTGCAACTGGATGTCTGATCAAGTAACTGAATCTCCAAATACCGGATCATAAGAGGCGGATCAAACGGTACAATCACGCAACTCGGGGATCAACATATAAGATGCTGCTGTGCTGAACTGCAACATATAAGGGTGGACGGCAACAACGCGAGAGCGAGAGGAGGCCGACAACGATTGACGAAATGCGTACGGCCGAGGTCTACGATCACAACGGCACAATTCTACACACGGGAATAAATGAGCTGAAGTCGACCATGTGAGAAATCGTTGGATTACCAGTCAATGATGTATACCGTTAACCAACGCGAGACAACCCAACGATAATGATAATGAGTGTCAAGGTGCCCCAGTACAATCTAACAAGTGCGAATGAATGAGTTGAAGTCGAACACTTGAAAGAATCTACCAATCAGGAGGCAATGATGAATCCCCACTTTCGATAGCGAAGAGTCTGCCACTGATGACTGCAAACCCTAAGGTACTGACAAAAAGACTCTAGACCTTATTCCCAGAGTAATGAGTCGGAGTCGATGGGAAAAGATCTGCTGGAAGGAAGGCATTAAGGCATCCCACATCGGTCCAGCGCGAGTGTAACCCGCAGGCCAAGATTTGGAAGGAATCGGACGAAGGAGAGTGATGGAACCAAAACCGAAGTACGTTTCCGACGTGCACAAGATGAAGCTAGCGCACGGAAGAAACCCTCTGAAGCAACCAATAATGAAAGCTGACACAGAGGCGAGAAATCCACCGATAGGGTCAAATGGAAATCCAGGTACTGCACGAATCCCAAGTGTGATAATGTGTGCTGACGTCGAACACGGGGGAAACCACTCAGTCAAAGACCCATGATGATGATCAAATGCTGAGCACGAGGTCACCTATCAATGATGGAAATAGGCCCAAGGTGCGGCTCTAGGTTTGCTCTCAGGGCAATGTGTCGTAGTCGATAAGAGACAAACCCGCCGGCAAGAAGTCAATGGAGACCTTCTCAAACCAGCACGAGCAGAAGATCAAAACATCTGATGTGATAGAACATGATACTGACAAGACCGGGAAGGCCGACTGAATAATGAGTCGAGAGACACCGCAGAATGGCCGACTCAGGCTAGACTTCCCTTGAACAAAAGCACGACTCTGTGATGACCAAGGCAGTAAAAAAGTGACACTGTATAAGTCTGTCTTGCAGGAGGCAAAACAAACTCTCCATATGATTGGAAGAGATAACCAACCGGGGGAGAGCTGACAAGTGAAACATGGTAAAGGCTGAACCTAGGTCAAACTAGAACCATCCCAAATGAAGGAAATATATATAAGTATATGTGCTTTGTTCAAGGGCGACAAACTGACTCTGTACTGCCATCGAAATAACGAAGATACATCCCGTTCCCGCTCTTTTTGTTATATTTAATTTTTTTGTCTTTTTCATAATAAGCCTGAAAAATAATAAAAGAATGCTATGATACAATGGATAGAACGAGTATCGAAAAAAGCAGATGCACTAGTTCCGGGGTTTGGAACAATCCTATGCTCAATGCAAGGTCGCGAAAACTGGTCAGTGATACTCAGAGGAACGTTCCATCCATGGGTACAAAGGTGTCAAGTCGTGATAGCTAAGTGCATGCAATGGTTAACTTGTACAGAAAGTCAAGGTCAGAAGTTGGCTTAAACATCGAGTCCAAATGAAGCCGGCTAAAGGCCAGGATAAACAAGTAGCCAATATGCAATGCAGTAATACAACTTAACGACACCAGGGAGCCTCTAGGGTATAAGCCAGAAAAATGATAAGTGATGAAGAAGAAGAATGAAGCCTCAACACAAAAGACATGGCGGGACTAAAGAGGACTCCCGAGCCTACATAAAAAGCAGCATGGGCAACAAGTGATAGCGAGGAACTAACTAGGAAGCCCATGTAAAGGAAGGCTCTACCATCAAGTCATGATTTAAAAATCGGCGAGTGAAATGGGTGTAATGCTCATGACCTGATGGGATCGACCCTAAGGCAAGTGATCAGTATGGAGACTAGAATGCAAGATGCAACGGAAAGTGATTCCCTAACCTATATGCCAGTGAAGATCATATACCTGCCGTGAAGAGTCTGAAATCATGGGTCAAAAACCGGGAAAAGTCTCGAAATCGTCAAAATGTACCTGAAACATACCAAACTAGGCACTTCCAAGCAATCAAGTTATACAGCATAAGACAGATCGAAAAAATAAGCATAAGGAAATTTTTGCAAAAATTTTCAATTTTTAGCCATAAATACACAAATTACCTCTCAATTGGTTCATTATTGCATAGCTGATTTGGAAAAAGAGCTCTGGAGCTAAAAACTTGTTTCGTCAAATCAGGAACAACCGACCGTCGGAATTCAGCGAAACTTCGGGTAGGCTCCTTATTCATCCTGTTTAATCATTTTGTCCGTTTAAAAATTAAAATTAAGTGAATTTTTGCCTAGAAACCCTTCTTAAAAAATGCGTATCTGCGCATACGCGGGTTCAATGAAGTGAAGCCGTGTATACACGCGACTGTGCACAGGAAAAGTCGCGTATGCGCAGGTCCATAACTCAAAAAGAAGTTTCTAATGCAAATTTTAATGAAATTTTTCAGGATGACTATCTCTTGGAGGGAACGTGAGCACAGCGCAATAGACCAAGAGGTCATGCAGGATCGCGCGGCACAAAATGTCCTCCGAAACTGTGGATTATTCAAATTTTTCAAAATGCCCAATATGAAAAGTAATGTGAGATTGCTTGAAATGATGGTAAATTATTGGGAACCGGATCAGGATTGTTTCATCATTGATCAAATGCCACTACGCATAGAAGTGGAAGATATATACTTCATCACTGGACTCTCCAGGAGGGGAGACCCAGTGGATCTGCACGGAAAGCCCCTGGGAGGGTTGACCGTGGAGGACTATGTCCAAATCTATTGCGTAGATAATTCCAAGAAAGTTGGCACATAGATTGCAATCAAAGATATCAGGGATTTGCACATAAAGATCCTCCTATTCACCATCGGCAGAGTGGCAGGATCTGCCTCACTGCATCAGGCGTCCAGGACGCACATGAGCATAGCTGTAGAGTGTTTAATTCATGTGTATGATTGGTGCACTGCCCTGCTACAGAACATGAAACAACAACTGACCTCCATTCGCCAAACAAGAACAAAACACTTTGGCTATGGAACCATTTTGACTACATTCTTCTTCGAGAGAGTTCCAGCTTTGAGACCCAGAGTGATCTCGACTATCAGCAGCCCTCGGGACCCAAGAATTGCCCGTTGGGCAGATATGATGAAGAGACTGGGGGGCAGCGAAGTACCCCGCACTACCTGGGATGATGAGTTCTTCTTATGGTGGAGAGAACAAATCATCGCAGTGGATGACTACCCCTATGCCGGGATGGATTTCCGAGGAGATCCAGATCTAGTACTTCCACCCGGTACAGCATGGGGAGCAGTCGGTAAGTTTTTTCAAAAATTTTAACTTATATGATTTTTTTTGGATTTTCAAATATGTATGAAAATGAAAAACAAACATGTTTTTTGGATTGGATTCATAATGACTGACAAATGAAAAATGATCATGTTTCAGATGTTGGACCAGTTCGTCCTGAGGGCCTAGCACGTCACAAACGCCGCAGAGGTGAGGCAGAGACAGCGGATTCTGACAGGACAGTCCAGGCCGTGCAGAGAAACTTGGAGGGACTGACCCGGAAAATTCCTCTGGCTGCTGTGGAGGACTTGCCAGAAGCCGTCCAGAGACGGGTTGTAGGAGTACCCCGGGACTGGGTTAGACTGTTCCGCCGTGTGGCCACTGCAGTGATGTTCTATAGGAACGCAACTTCTGGGCAGGGTCCTCAGGAGTAAACAGATTTTACATATTAGATGACTGTATATTTTTTGAGACTGAACATGATGGGGCATAAGCCCAAGTTTTGTACGGCATTTTTGGATCCAAAATTTTGTAAAGTTTTTTGACATACCGATGATATATATACAGCGATATTTGATGTGATGTGATAAATGTATCAAATGTATGATGTTTTTGATGATTAGATTTTATTGTATTGAATGATTAATATGCCAATCTAAAGCTTGATTAGCCAATGAGTCAGCAAACCAATTGTCAGCTCGAGGAATATGAATGAATGTTAAAAATTGAAATGACCTTTGTAACAAACGTACCCTCAAAAACAATCGTAATAAAACTGGATCTCGTACCCGGTAAGTGTTGTTCAACTGCGACACCACCAGCTGGGAGTCCAAGAAAACTACCAACGAATCAACACCCAAAGATATTGCCTCCGAGAGTAGATGAATGACTGCAGTGTATTCTGCTACGTTATTGGAAGCAGGACCAATGCAGACCCCTCTTGATACCAACAGCTGACCGGAAGGATAGTGAAGAACCCAAGCCGCGGAAGCTAAGTTCCGGGTGTGTCTACTAGCACCATCGGCGAAACCAAAATGACTCATGACATCAACACAACCTGCCAAAGCAGATCAAAAACATCACCATCTCATCAAAAATCGAAAATCAAACAGATACGTACAAGACAAAAAACTACTATATACAAAGCAAAATTCCAGGCCAAAGCCTAGGCATAATACTTCTTCAAATAGAGCCCATTTCGGGGCTCCGGCAACTCGTTTCCTTCAAAGTCAACCAAGGTATACGCTCCTTTCTTAAGGACCTTCTTGACGATATAGGGGCCATACCACATCGATTTAAACTTTCCTGCCCCTAAGGCATCTTTCTCTTGGGCATAGACCAAAACAAGGTCGCCTTCGGAGAAGACCCTAGGCTTAACCGCCTTATTGTACTGAACTTTGACTCGGTTTTTATGCGCTTCGTGCAACGTGGCGGCATCTCGACGCTGCTCATCAAGATGTTCCAGATGAAGAAGCCGCTCTGCCAGACTAGAAGTGTCAGGAAGAAGCTCAACAGCCAGTTTAAGGGAAGGAATCTCGCATTCAATGGGAAATACGGATTCTACCCCGTGGACTAACTGAAACGGAGTAAAGCCGGTTGCAGTTTTAACTGACGTCCTGTACGCCCAGAGTGCAGGATATAGCATAATGTGCCAGTTGGATCTATGTTTATCAATCGTCCGTTGAAGAATTGTCTTCAAGGACTTATTCACGGCTTCCACTTGGCCATTGGCCTGAGGATAATATGGAGATGAATGCTCCTGCCGGAAACCCAATTTAAGAGCCAACTCAGCCATCATACTATTCTGAAAGTGACTGCCATGGTCAGTGAAAATCTCTCTAGGTATACCGAAATGAGCGATAACCTGGTTGAAGAAGAAAAGAGCTGCAGTCTCACCATCGTTCCCAAAAGTAGGCATAGCTTCGACCCACTTTGTAAAGTAGTCTACTGCTACGATAATGTACTTGTGACCTTTTGCCGAAGGCGGGTTACAAGTAGTATAATCCATACCCCACTTTGTAAAGGGTCCGACAGTAACGACTGGAAAAAGCGGAGCTGGATGAGCGCGCATTTTCCGAGTATACACTTGACAAGGATGACACTTCTTGACCGATTCAATACATTCTTTGAAAATCGAGGGCCAGAAGTAGCCAGCACGCAAAATCTTTTGGGCTGTAGCAAGCCCTGATAAATGACCCCCACAAGCTCCACCGTGAGAATCATTGAGCACAGCCTCAGCTTCTTCGAAAGTTAAGCAACGTCTTAGGATTGAATCAACCCCTCGACGGTACAAAGCATCACCAATAATCAGATAAATTTTAGCTAAGTGACGCAACTTACGACGCTCATCTTTCGAAAAAGAAGAGGGAAACTTCGCGGTCTGGAGATACACGATGATATCCCCATACCAAGGATCTTGTGGAGAGATCAAAAACAAGTGTTCGTCCGGAAAGGACTCATCATAGATCATCTCCTCTCCACAAGGCAACTCGGAGATCAATTCCGCAAAAACTAATGACTTCTTGGATTTGGCAGACATGAACTCAAGATCAAATTCTTGTAATATCACAATCCATCTATTATATTTGCCCCCAATCACTCGCCTGCTGAGGACAAACTGAAATGGATTGGCAGCTGCCAAGACATAAGTTTTGCGAAGAATAATATAATGCCGGAGTCGCTGTACAGCATGGACTGTTGCCAAGGCTAATTTTTCTATCGGGGTGTATCGCAGTTCAGGTCCTACCAGTCCTCGACTAAGGTAGTAAATAACATGCTCAGCCAGAGCATCATCCTCCTGAACCAGAACCATACCAATGGTAGATTCTGTTGTAGCCAGATACAAAAGAAAATCTCTGCTATAATCGGGTGGACTCAGCAAAGGAGCAGAGGTCAATGCCTTTTTCAAGGCATCGAATGAGCGTTGAGCGTAGTCGTCCCAAAGAAAAGGAACTCCTTTCTTCAACAATCTCATATATCCCTTTGTAATCTCAGCATAGTTAATGATAAACCTCCGAAGAAAGTTAGACTTCCCTTGGAGACTTTGAAGTTGACGGATTGAAGACGGGGGAGGCAACTGAAGTATTGCCTCAACCTTGAAGGGATCTACCCTTATCCCTTCCCTAGACACGATAAATCCCAACAGCCGACCGGATGTTACCGCGAAAACGCACTTGTTCGGATTCAAACGAATTTTATAAAAAAGACATCTGTCAAATATTTGCCGGAGGTGACCTGGATGATCTATCCTCTTTCGAGAATGAGCAGCTAGATCATCTAAGTATGCCTCGATGATTTTCTTAATGTCGTGGAAGGCGTAAGACATGGCCCGCTGAAAGGTAGCTCCAGCATTTTTAAGACCAAAAGGCATTTTCTTATATGCAAACGTACCCTAGGGACAAATAAATGCGGTCTTATGTTGATCTTCTGGACGGATAGTAATTTGATTGTAACCAGAAAAACCGTCCATGAAGGAAAAAATTTCGTTACCGGCACACTCATCAATAATCTGATCAATGAAGGGTGTGGGGTAATTATCTTTAGGACACGCCTTATTCGGGTCTCTGAAATCGATGCACACTCGAATTGTTCCTTGCTTTTTATCAACAGGAACGGGGTTTGAAACCCATTCAGTCAGAGGAACTGGGAAAATGAATCCCGCCTTAAGCAGCTTTTCAACTTCGGCTTTGATAGCTGCTGCCTTCCTAGGATTAACCGGACGAAGTTTTTGCCTGACCGGCTTAGCGTTTTCATACGTCTTGATCTCATGCTGGACGATAGATGGGTCTATGCCAGGCATTTCCTCATAAGACCAAGCAAAAACATCCCTATACTCTTTGAAGAGCTCGGTATAGATTTGAACTTCTTCATGGGAACATTCAGCTCCAATGAAAACGTTCTCGATAATGTTGGGATTCCTGGAGATGTTCACCGGGATAGTCGGAGAGATCACGGCCATGTTCCCTTCAGCATAAACCTGTGCTGGTGCTAAGGGGCTCAAGACTGGGTGAACAGGTCCAGGAGACTGAGGACTTGGAAAACTAGCTTCGACTTCGCTCGAGTCAGGTAGGAAGTAAGACCGATGATGCAAGTCATCCCACGGTCTCTCTATACCTGTCATTGCTTCCAGGATGGCCTCTTCAGATGGAAGAGTGGTATCTAGACAATCCTGGGCAGAAGAAGAAGTAAGCGTCCAAGCCGGAGCCACATCACCATCCAACTCTTTCGGCGAAAGAGGAGCTGGATCAGACTCTGCAGTGTCAACAACAGATTGATATGCAATCTCAGCTACAGAAATCGGGAATGCCATTCCACCCACTTGCCCTTCCTCCAAAGTGGCTGTTGGGGAAGGTAAGGTCCAAGGGTCCGAAAAATAATGAGTTCGGAAGAACTCTCTTCGAAGGGGAGCCTTGGAGGATGAAATAGCATTAATAGACACCTTAGGAGGAGGAAGATCAAAAGAACCCATCAGGGAAGAATACATTCCAACTCCCAGATTCTCAACAGGCGCCTTAGCATTGTCCAACTTAGGAACAGATGAGTCAGAAGGCGCATCCAGGTCTACAGGAGGATAGTCCAGTTGATCCACCGTAACTATCCTCCCTTCGTGGGGGAAACATACTATTCGAAACAGTGAGGATGCAATAGCATCCATATCATATATCCAGTTCCTCCCCAACAGAAGGTTGTAGTCCAAGGCTGCATCTACTACCTCAACCTCTATGTTAACGGTTTTGCCCCCAACACAGATGGGCAAAGCCGGGACAATACCATGGGGCCTATGAGAATGGCCATCGAATGCAGTAAGAATGGTGCTAGATGGAACAGCTTTGGGAGATCCTAGTGTCTTCCAGCATGCGAGAGACATCACGCAAGTAGAAGCACCCTCATCAACGACCATGCGAAAGATATTAGTCTTCCGGTACGATGATTTAATATGGAAGGCCATATGATGAGGAAGTCTCTTCTTAAAATTCTTCATATCAAAGGTAATTAGAAGAGAATTTTTCGGATCAATAGCCCCAATGGCAGTGAGCAAAGCACTGCGCTGAGCCGGACAAGACTGGAGTACCTCTAAAGCTGACATAGCACAAGGACTCTGCGCCAGATCTTCTACAATCGAGTAGTTCTGGGCAGCCCTCGCGTTCGGATTAATCTTTGACCGCTTAGAAGATGCTTTCGGCATCCGAGGCATAGACTCAACAGTTGGCTTAGTGATGTGAAGCGGCTCAGTAGCATCAGGAACTTCCTTAGCTTTCGAAGATTCCTCTCCGCCATAATCATGGGATCTCGTAGCGACATCCACGTGAGCACTCATCATAAAGATATTCGATGGAATTTCCCCTTCCTGGGCACCTCCAGAGGAAGCCCCAGGATTTTGGTTCGCGCCAACAACTAATTGCTGCCCTTGGGGAAAAGGGTTTGTTAGCACAACCTGGGAACTAGAAGAACCCTGCTGGGATAACAGGCGCTGAGCATCCTGAATTTTAGGGCAAAGGTGCGTGAGATGGTCTCCAGTACAAAGCTTGCACGGAAAATTCACTTTCTTTTTCTCCTTTTGACCCTCACCAACACGCTCGTTGGTTTTATTTGCATTGCCCTTCCCGTTCTTGCCCTTCTTCTTGTTATTTCGTCCCTTCTTCTTCCCATCGAATTGTTGATTTCCTTTGGGATCAGAAGCTTGGACAACATTTATGGACAAAGACTGGGAAGGTGATGAATCAGCAGGCACAGCCTGACCAGAAGGAGCAGATTGTAAAGACAACTGCTGCAATTGAGAAAGCAGGCTGGCTGCACTACTACTGACCGATCCGACAAGTCCGTCACCATGCGGACCGGGTTTGGGTTTCGATAGATCCACTTTGGAGCGAGGAGCATTGGGCAAATACTTGTAAAGCATGCAAGACTGAGAATAGATCAACTCTAATTGCTGGGCCCTAAAGATGGCCTGCTCCTCGGAATATACCCCTGACATGGATACATCCTTTGAAATATCTGACTGAAGCGATTTCAAAAACCACTCGAGAAGGAACTCACCTGGAATATGGGCTTTAATTAGCCTCTTCCTTCTCCTCCATTCATGAATATGATCAGAAATGTGAGTTGCCTCATCCTGCTTAAAATTAGCCAGGAGTTCGGTCCCAGCCTCATATCTGACGGGCAACTGAAAATGGTTAAGAAAAGTGACAGCCAGTTCTCCAAATGTGGCGAAACTGCCCCCAGTGAGCTCTATATACCACTTAGCTGCATTCCCAGTTAAGGTGCGCTGAAATAATCTCAATCTAATCGAGTCGTCGATCAGAGAGTTGGAAGAGCACCATAAATGGAATGTGGTGACATGGTCTGCCGGATCTTCACCATTCTTACCTTCAAACTTAGGAATGTCTGAAGGAAGTTTGGTTGGAACCGGAGGCCAACCCGGACTATACTGAATCGGGTCATTAGTTAACTTCGCCAAGTCTGGCAAGTTTAACGTTGCCAGAAATGGTAATCGCGGCGGAGCCTGAGAATTCCATCCTTGATGGGAAGGATTTCCCACATTCTGAAAAGAATAGCCTGGATTTGATGAGGCACCAGGCTGCCAGAAAGGACCCGTAGAAAACGGAGAAGAACCTCCTCCCCACGCCGAGTTACCAAGACCCAGGCTAGTTCCCCCCGCTGAAGTATTGACTGAAGATGTAAGCCCCTGGTAGGGGTTCCATGCATTAGATAGAGGAGAAAAAGACTGATAAGCACTCGATGCAGGGAAAGAAGCATTCCCTGGATGACTCGCGATGAACTGATTCCCTGCCCCAGACGTTGCAAACATAGGATTCCATCCCATAAAAGCGGTCGAACTCGGTCCCTGAGCCCAAGGGTTGAAACTCTGGGTCTGGGACGTGAAAGGAAACGACCCTAAGGAAGGATTGGGACTGGGAATATGTCCAGTCCCAAAGAGGAAACCCTGAAACGAAGCCGATCCACTAGCCATGTTAGACATGGGCGTAGATCCAGTTGCACCGGCGGTAAAAGAAAAAGAGGGATTTCCCGCAATGGACATCCCTGAAACGAAGGGACCAGATTGAGAAGCATATGCTTGGGTGAACCCAGAGCCAAGCATAGCAGTGCTAGAAACACTCGAAGATAGAGCAAGAGTGCCCCCTGCCTCGACAGAAGCAGGGGTCTGAATGCCCGCAGCACTCACGGTAGAAGCCGCGTTCCCAGTCGTGGCCATCGAAAGATAAGAAAGATATGGAAGATCCGGCGGTCTCTCAGACTCCGGTCCGACGTACTGAATAACGAACGGATGATCAAGAGGAAGAGGAGATGGACCTGTAGCTGCAGGCTCAGGTATATCTTCTATCTGAAAATCTTCTTCCTGAGGAAACAATACTCTCGAGGTGAGCGGAACGCTCCTCTCGGAACCGACACCGGAATCAGCAATGAAACCTTCAGACCTTAGTGGAGGATCTCTCTCCACAGCGTCAGACTCTACAGGGTGAAAACCACCGGCTAGATCGCTCCTACGCCTTCTCGAAGAAGGCTCTGCACTCTCGGGAGATAACCCCCGGACTCTCCTCGAACGTCGAGGCGCTTGATCAGCCACTTTTACAAATTTATTATATTAGACTCAAGAAAAGTGAAAAGCTAGGCAAGCTAGGAGCAAAGAGCACACACTAAAATCAAAACCCTGAGAAACAGCAAGCAAACAGCCTCCAAGTATTTCCGCTCCGGGTGATGAGGACCGGACACCAAAATACAGGAAAGCGAAGTATAGGACCTTCCGAAAGCAGTCTGGGATGATTAGGGCCCAGAACAACTAGCGAAGGTATCGGAAGCAGTTACGCCGACCTCCTAACAACAGCCTTTGCCGGCTCAAGCACCCAAGCTTCGCAAGGGCACCCCCCAGAAGTACTGCTGGAAGTGATGCGACGTCTGCCTCGGGTACCACGGGTATTCCCCCCCGCAGTCACCTGTGTGAAACCTAGGAACAACAACTATGGACACCAATCCATATCAGAAGCTGGGCGGAACGGTCTTGAGGTTAGATTCAGCTAATCGGAGGGGGGGTATCCCTCTTCTTAACCTTCACTTCCCCTCGCGCTTGACTCTCGGATGAGAGCCTTCCCAGTCCACTTCACGGAGTTGGATTTCGCTCAATTAGTAAACTTCTATGTCTGTTTGAGCGGCCTTGGAGAGTTAACTCTCCTCTCTCCTATTCCAAGGCCCTACAGCCTAGCTAGTTGGTGATTGACACTAAATAAAACTTGCTAGCTGATTTTAGATTTAATCGCTTATTTTAAGGGCTGTTGTATTAAGTCACAAGGATATGGAGTTGAAACCAATGATGTTCTGACGCAAAAGAAATTAATAAAAACCTGACTACATGCACATGCAGTTCTTTGTCTTTCGATGAAGAGCAATTTCTATGTAAGTTCTACGAGACTAAGAAATGTATTTTTCTTTTCGAATTACAAACTCACACGCACAAAAATTAAGAAGCTAACTAAATGATTCAATGCACCTAATGCAAATGACCACTAGCATGTAAATTCTAAGATGCAAAAAGCCCCTTGAAACAAGGTGAAATTTCCCAAAAAGGCTCCTTCAGTTTTAACTCATCTTTTGACGTCCAAAAAGCAAATTCTTGAAAACAAGAACTCTTAGTATAAGACACCAAAATACTCAACAAGAAGAAGAAGAAACCAAAAGACAACCTCTCCTCAAAATCAAGCTAAAAACTAGAAGCAAGAAACTTCACTAAAGTCTCAAAAGATGAAGCCAAACGAAAATGAAAAAGGCAACCACAAAAACAAAAACAAGAAACAATGTTTTTTGAGTTTTTGATATGCAAAAACAAAAAGCAAAACAAATGTTTTTTGGGCTTTTTAGTTTTATAAAACAAGAGCTTCAAAAAAAACCAAGAACAACTATCCCAATCCAAGCCAAAACGAGACCGAATTTCAAGCATAAACTTCAACTATGCCCCCAAACCTTATAAAGCTAATGATAGCAAGATCAATAAGAGCAATGGAAGACCAAAAACTCAATCAAACAGCCTAGAGAAATAGTGCAAACTTGTTGCCACACAAAACTCCAAAGAAACAAGAAAAGATATTCGAAAATTGCAACAAAACCCTAGCCTATGAAACTCAAGAAAACCAATCGAAAACAAAGCAAAGAACGCAATGCAAAGCACAACACAAAGATAGGAGCGAGTCAGTGAGCAGAAGCTCTCTGTTCTGGTAAAGCAGAACATCCAAGAACGCTCAGAAAGCGATCTTGGAACTCAATCCAGGAGTGCTAGCACCAACAAGAACACTTCGCCAAAAAGATCAGTTTTCGGACAAACGAAAGAGAACCAAGACTTGAAACCACTTCTGTCACACTCCAGTAAGTACAGAGACTCTGCAGACACAGGCTTCCACAGCCAGAAAAGACCAAAAACACCAGAATCTTAAAATTTCAAACTCAGCCTAGGTATACGCGACCTTGCAGTTATGCAACAAGCGTGTATACGCGTCTGTGTTGAGGGAAACCCGCGTATACGCGGTTCCTTCTACACAAACTCGCGGGTATACGCGACTGTGTGCAAACAAAATTGCGTATACAAAGAAAGATAATGAAAAATAAAAAATACAAGCCTGGGAAAGATATCAAGACTTCAAACTGACTGCAAGAAAGCAAACTGGACTGTAAAAGACAGAAAAAACTGTTGGTAACCTACCAAACAGCTGAAACAACCCAACAGGAGAATCACAAAAATGTGATCCCCAGCGGAGTCGCCAGTTCTGTTTCGGGGATTTAACACCCTAGAGGTTGGTTGGGATTTAACCTCCACAGAGCAGGGGCGTACTATTTAACAGAGACTCACACGATCATGCACATTCATAAAAACGAAATCGAGTAGAATGAGAGGTTTACCCGTTGGTCCTACGTTTGAAGTAGATCCACGTGGAGTTCAAACTCCCTGCAACCGTCCTTCCTCCTTAACCTGAAATACAAGAAGAAACCAGCACAAAAGACAAGTTGTACAGTATATTTCTACTCTATATGTTAGTGAGATTCATATAAAACATTAAATAAATCATAATGAATGCATGTATAACAAATATTCTTCATACATAAAGCATACACTAACATGATACTTCTGTATTATAAAAATAGTACGTACAAAAGTAAGTGGAGAGATCACCTGATCCTTCCAAGGCCTTCGCAGACCGTCGTCCGGATCCGTCCAGCCCTTGCCTCGCTAAGACTCCTTCCAAACTGGTGCATACGAGATAACATATAAAGGATGTGTATCTCAAGGAAACAAGGGTTTCCTACAATGAACTGGGAAGGTGCAGGAGGCACGGGGAATCATACTTGGATAGGGAAAACCAACAGAGTATAATATCAATAATTCTCTCTCTCCCTTAGGCCATACACATGAGGGCTTTTTATAGTCCCTCCAAGTAGTTTCAGCAGTTGGAAACAGTTGGCCACGGGCTGGGGTGGTTGAACTACCTGAGTAACCATCAACCCGGCGCGAAATTAGGGATTTTTTATATATTTTTTAATCATTTTAATGGCATACGCGGAAAAGTCTAGCTGTACTCGCGTATACACGCGGAAAAACACGGGCATAGTCGCGTATGGAGGATTTTCCACTGTTTTTAAGTGAATTTGTCCAAGTCTGTAGGAATGGGTGCCCAAAAAGCCATGAAGCAATCATGAATCATGTCAAGGTGAGAAATGATGCAATAACAAAGATTTGCTTCACATGACAAGAATCATGGGCACTCGGACATAGATGTGCAAAAAGGAAGGCACACTATATAGAGGTATTTTCAGATGATGAGGAGGAAGAAGAAGATCCGGAAGGAGGTCACAACGCTGGAACAATAGGAAATGATCCACCACCACCAGAAGGTGAGAATGGAGCATTTGCTCCAATTGGAGGGACTCTTGCATCATTGAGAGTAGTACCAAAGTATCAGAACACTTCCACACAGAAAACAGGGTTGGATTTTCACAGTGGGAGCAACAACCTAACAGTCCCATCTATTATGCATATGACTTTGGTCCGTGAGACATCACTATTCTGTGGCAAACCACCTAGGAGGCCACCTAATCATGAGTTGATGAGGGATGTATCAAAACATGTTACAACACTCATAGATCCAGGAGGATTGGGAGCATTGGGAAGTCATTTTACAGCATAAAGAGTCTTGGGTAGACTCAACGAGGAGGGAGACATTCTCCCAACATCATCATTTCCCACTCTCACACCATATCTTGCACTGAGAGAGGATTCTACAGGGATGGAGGATGGCACTATCATGGTGCAAGGAGACTATTCCTTGACTTCGGAGGCTCAAAAGATGTTCTCACTTGGAGGGAAATCTTCCACAGCATAAGATGGTGGCCACTCATGCATTCTTTGGCCAAACTCAGGAAGTTTTGGATAGGTGATAGCTTCCCTTGGAAGAATAACCTCCAAAAGCTTCAAAATTTACTTGAGCATGAGAAGCTACAGGAGGAGCAACAGAAGAAGGATAGAAGCATCCCAGTATGTGACTTTGGCATGGGAGATGTCAAAGAGGATATCAACTATATGACAGATTTTTTATATGATAGATCATCAGTGCTGTCACTTTGGAGGATAGATCCATATTGGAAATCCCAACTGTTGGTGGATTATTCCAAGGGTCTTTTTACTTGTATGATACATGATGACTAGCTACAAGAAGAGGGATATTCATTCTAAGATAAGGTCATATAATATCATGGTAGGATCTTCTTACCTAGAGCCTCTAAGCTCAAGGAGAAGTTACTACATGCAACACATGAATATTTTCTCTTCAGCCATACTTATTCCATTAGAGCATACCATACCATCATGGAGGGATATACTTGGGAAGGATTTGAAGAGGAGATATATCAGAATTTGAAGAGATGCATGGATCATGTGGAGATGGAGGAGATACACAAATCTTTGATGGACTTATCACAACCACCTCTTTCCTCTTTTGGAATGAGAGGGGATCTATCTATGAGCCACTCTATTTGTATGAGAAAAGTATATGGTAAGGATCTTGTTTTTATGCATAATGACTTACTTGGTGAATATTTGCATTCCTTTACCATATATATGGAGGCCATTGTTCCAGGGGGAGCATTCTTCCTTAGAAACTTCATGGTCAACTTGGGGCCATAAACATTTTTGAGCATGGCCACTTCCTAGGAGGATATAGGGAGATGATTTACCATTCTGGGTGCACTCTAAAGGCACCAAAAATTTCTCACCTTCTCAAAGCATGTGAGGAGAATATGGCAGCAAGTAAGTGGTGGGGAAACCACTTACCATATCATTATCTGAGGCAGTCAGGAGATATACTGCGTTGGTTCCACATGTGGGACTATGATCCACCTTGGTTTTTGCATATTGTTGTTTATGTATAATTGGTTTTGATCCCATACTTTGATGATGTCGTTATTCTTTTTATGGGAATGAATGGAGGGAGGATGGAAGGATTGGATGTGACCTTTGGGAGAGATATTCTCCATGTTTCTTATGCTTAAGGTTTCAAGGAGAACATTGGGCAAACCATGATTGCTACATTGGATTTTTTTCTTCCTTGTGGGATGAGTCATTTGCATCTCAAGAGAACTTGTGAGGAGCATGTCATGGATGGATGGATTGGGAGACACTTGGCTTATGAGGGAATCTTATCACATGGAGGTGTCACCAATGGAGGAGGAGAAGAGTTGCAGAACTTCAACTCATATTTTCAGTTGCTTGAGGACAAGCAACATTTGGGAGGGGAGAACTGTAATATTCCCAATTAGCCATGAGCTAGTTGGAATATTAATTTTTTCTTTTGCTTCTTAATTTGCTGAATAAGAGGGTATGGGGACCCATAAATATCCTTAATAGGAATAAAATCACTGCTAATATGAAAGGGGATCACCTTAGAGGCTTTATGAAGCACCCTTATTTGTGAAAATGGGCTCGAACACATAGACTGGGTTAATTTTGACCAAATCAACAGCGCTATCATGGAGGAGTGGCATTCATTATGGGACAACGCAATTTGGGTTGGAGAATCCATGCATGGAAGTAGTGTCTTTAAAGAGTGGGGCCAAGGGTGAGGAAGCTCATCACTTATATAAGGAAGAGGATGGCAGCCATGGATCATTATGTTTATGTATTTGATATTTTGATTTATGGTCTGTTTAGACTTGTTGCTCTCTTCAGTTGTTTAGCTAAGATTCCAGTTTTGTTTAGGACAGGGTGTTCCTGAGAGGGAATCCCACCTCTTTCCTTGAGTGACCTCAAAGGAAGAGTGTTTTCACTTCATCTTGACATTCAAACATCATGCCAAAGCTTCAGTCTTGTGGTACAATGCAATTTTTGTTGAGAGATGTGTTGAGTTGCAGGTTGCAACAGTGGAGAATACATTCAGGTGATTTCTGATCTATTTTTCAGTGGAGGAAGGTTTCCTTCCATTGGGAGGCTGATGAGGAAGGCCCTTGAGCCTTATTGCAGCATTTGGCATCAGGACACACTATAATTTTCCCCTACAACGCAGTTTCTGTCTTGTACTGCGTTATTTTAGGGAGGAGTTGCAGGGGTGGTTTTAGTACACCATCTGGGGAGGAGGTTTTCTAGTGAAGGGACTAGCCTTTCGTCTAGAGGATTCATTGGAGGAGGCTGCATTATTTATCATATCAGATCAGACACATCTTTCCAACTGTATTGTTGTAGTGAATCTTTAGCCCTAGGGCTTTGATTCATATCTTGTATATTGGTGTATTTCTGACAACCCACTTGGGTTCTTTGTTGAAGGTTGTATAGAGCCTAGATCTTCATTTGTTGTATCTTTTGAGGCATATACCGACCACTTATCTTTTGTGTACACATTTGTTGTAGCAGTGCTTCTATGACTGCGTTGTAGCAGTGTCTCTGAAATTTTGATATAGTATTAGCACCTCATTCTTGAGGGTTTTATTCATTGGAGGCTTGTTGTATCTTCTTGTATGGTTTATGCCCCATTATTATGTACTATTTTTCTTTTGTTATGATTAATGGAAAGGCTCTATATTGGTCTCATACTTTGATGTGATGTTTTACACTGTTATTCATGCATTTTTTTCTATATTCCTAATTTTCCCATTTGGGAATATTACAATTGGTACTACTCCCCTCCGTGATAATCCAGTGATAAAGTATACATCAGAGACATCAATCTCTAACTCTTGATCATGAATCAAAAATCTTTCCCAATCAATTCCCATACACTGATCAGGTACTATAATAACTCTGGTTGAGCTCGGAGACATGGTGCCATGAAGAATTTTAGAAGCCCGCAATCCCTTAGAACATCCATGCAACTTACATTGCCCATGGCTTCCTCATCTTCTTCTCTATGTTATCTTTCCTTCCATATGATCACCATTTTTCTTTCACACACTTACAAAATCATCAGTGGGGCTATCATTAGTCAAATTATTTACTATCGAATTGTTTTAAACAGGCCATTTAGTTGAATTTTCAAGCACAATCTGTGGTCGCGGTTGACACGAATATTTTAAAAATAGTCGTGCCAAGTGGCGCGCCCCCGTTAAAATTAAAGGTGGGTTGGCGCGGGTCCGTGCCCAGAACCCGCGTCGACTGTCGTGCCCTAGTTTGAACAAAAATCCCCCACAAATGTGAAAAAATAAAATGCAGGAAATGAAAATGAATTCAAAATGCAGGCAAGGATACAAGCTCTCACTTGAAAAAGACGAATTCGCGATTGGTCTCCTGGATTGTCCACTGTCAACTCCACAAGATCACAGTGAAAAAGGGTAAAAATTCTCACAAGAGGTAAAAAGTGAAAAGTAATTTATTTTTACCAATTTTTTCATCTTATAAACTTTTCGAAACCCTAATTCAGTTTTTGAGCATATTTTTCGATTGTCTTAATAATTTATCTCGATAAATGGGTTTTATGTGTGTTTCTTGTGCAACAACAGGTCGTCAACATGATAGAGATGAAGTGACGAGTTGTATTTTATTACTTTTTTGGACTCGGTAAAAACACGAAAAATTCACCGCTTGGAGTCATCTTTCAACTCTTTTCTGTCTCTCGAAAATTGAAAATATTGTTGAGACTCTTGTTGTTTTGAACTTTTTAAAGGCTACGAAACGACATCTACCAAGTATACGTTTACCCCTTTTTCAGGTTGGGATAGATTATTTACGAAAAAGGAATACCTTAGCCTATCGCGACTAAGAGGTTCTCTCAGATATGGTTTTCTACCTTTTTGGATCTGTGAGACTACCTACGAAAAGGGACCTGCTATAGTTTTCTTTTCCGCTTCTTTTCAAACTCTCTAAACATGAAAAGACGTTGATTTCTTCTTTTGTCAATCTCATTAAAACTTACATGACATTGGTCATTGCCACCATGACGTAACTGCATTCCTCCTTCCTAGGGCTCGTAAAATGTACTAGGATGGATTTTTCTGAAGGACAAACTTATATCACAAGCATATGCTATCCCCTTCAAGCTTGTTTCCAAAAATAATTTGGGTACTTGCCAGCAATGGTGGGGGAAAATGGAACCAGTTCGTAGTCGTGTCGATAGTATGTCGCTCTTGAACATGACACTTGTCTGCAATTTGTATCGGGTGTGGGACATCATATTTCGTCATTTTTTTCTCCATGGGTTTGGGTTATCTATTTTGACCTCTCATATACTCTTTGCCACGTCATCATGACCTCAGATCCTTTGATTTCAAATACTACCAAATTCCGGAGTCATGTCGCCAATATGTTCAAGAGAAGTTTCCTTCTGCTTTTTTCAACCTCTAATCATTTGTTTGTTCCTGATTCACTATCATCTTGTTCCTCTGTCTCCTGTCGATGATGTGGAAAACATTATGGTCCTCCTTCGACTAGATCACTTCCTATCGATTTCAGCTCATTATCCAGGAAGCTAATCTAGAGACTCATGTTATCACTCTAATAATTCTCAAAGTTGTGAGATTTTTTATTATAGTTTAAAGAATATCAGAGGTAACCACAAACCTACTTTTAAACTTTAGGATCTATCCTTCCTAATGTTTAGAGAGGGCTCTCTCTATAAGATTTAACTTTGTTTTTACATCTGATTTTTGTTGGGAAAAATACTGAGAGGGGGGGGGGGGGTGAATCAGTATTTACTGCATATTCAAAACTTTTACTTTTTCATTCCTTAAAACCCATACGCTACTTTCCTTCAGTAAACTTGCGTATACACGCGGATTTCCTTCATGCAACTAGCGTATACTCATAGATCTAATTATGCTAATAGTTCTTCACTTATATCATTCCATCATTCATTTATTAGACCTTCTTTAAACAGTAAGCATGTGCAGTAAGAACAGAATAAACCATCACACAAAGCATCACACATGAACACCAGGATTTTTAGGTGGAAACCCAAGTCGGGAGAAAACCACCGCTGCAGTTGCTCAGCCTTCAATATTTTATTATAGAAAAAACATCTTACAACATATGTGCTGGTGCAGACTCCTACCAGCACGCAGGCACCCACCTGCGCTCGTTTACCAGCCTCTCCTGGAAGGGAGCTCCAACCCCCTGACTCGTTTGCCAGCCTCTCCTGGAAGGGAGCTACGACCCCCTGATCTCGTTTACCAGCCTCACCTGGAAGGGAGCTACGACCCCCTGACTGAAGGCTACAACCTTCAGCACCACCTTGGACCACGTTTCATCAGTTTTCACACTGGATCCAACCACTTCAATAGAACACAACTTGCAGGCCACAATTCATCATATTTCCAGACCGAACCCTTTCCATACTTTTAAGCACAAACATACATCATCAACAGATACATATCAACACAGATCAGATAGCAGAAACACAGCAGAACAGATCGGATATTTCATACCCCTTGCTTCAGCAAGCCCTAGTTTGCATACGCGCTTTCCCTTCACTGATGTCGCGTATATACGCGCTTCCGTCCATACAAACCAGCGTATACCTCAGTGTATATTTTATTGCGCATACGCGCTTTTACTTCAGAGAAGCTGCGTATATACGCGCTTCCTCCGCGGCGAAGTAGCGTATAGATCTTCAATAATTACAGAGCAGCAAACTTCATCAGATCAGATATTCAGTTCAGATCTACCCTTTTGGTTCAGACAGATGTTCGCCTAGTTGCTCGCCTCATCACAGATCTAAACCTTCCATAATCAGATCTAGCAAATACAAGAGCAATTCAGATCTAAATCCCCTTCTTCATCATTGGTGCATCATACATTCAGATTTATCATTCAAGTGTAACCCTTTTCATTCAGATATACTTCAGAGAGAAGTATTCATTCAAGCTCAGACATCTTGCACCCACACTCATGATTTGCACAATGAATTTCTTCTCCTTATATAGGTTTATCCTTTTTCAATACCATGAGCCCATTTTTCAATACCATGGACAAAAACAATACCATAAGCCCAAAACTACCTGGACGGGGTCAATTAGGCGGATCATTACCCAATACCATGGGTCATTACCATGGTGGTTACCCTTGGTTTTGCACTTTTTGAGCGCTTTAGCCCATACGCGACTTGGAACGTTCCTTTCCGCGTGCATACGCGACTTTCCCTAGGCCAATCCGCGTATACCAAGAGACATACTCTTTTTCATCATATTTGAGCATATTTTCCCGACCTTTTCTTCATCGCTTTTCCGTACACACCGTAGAAACACCATATTTTCATCGCAAATATATTCGCTCAAGAACAACTTCATTAAGTCATCAATCATCATCTTCAATGTGGGTTGCTCTTCAAGTGACAACATTCAAAGCAACATATTGTCTACAAACATTATATCATATCGCATTTACATCATTTACTAAGTCCATCAAGTCAAGAATAACTTCACTGGGACAGTTTGCCATCAAGGACAACACATGTCATCAAATATGATGTCTTCATCTTCATTCGCAGGGTTGCCATCAAGGACAACATCCCTATCATATTTCCAACAATCTCTCCCTTTGAACTTGATGTATAAACTATGATGGTGTTTACAGACACACAGATAGATATCAGTCACTCTCCCAAATATGTCACATCATTATCTTCTCTTTAATCAAACACCATGTCACTCTCCCCCTTTGACATCAAGGGCAAAGGGCGGATCAAAAACCAACATTCTCCCCCTTTTCTCCTCATGTGGAAGGAACATTCTGCAGATCTGATGTGTGCTGAAGTGGCCAAGCTCCCCCTGAGTTCATGCTGAATCTTCAAACATATTTTTCAATAAAGTACATGACTCAAAGACTTTCCTATCACCAATGAATCATACTTACAACAAATATCCAACCAAGTGGATTTACATATTTGACTCAGCTACCCAACCAAGTGGGTTTACAAATTTGACAAGTCCTTACATGACTGAATATTACAATTTTACATCATGGGTCTTAACAAGACCTTTTCATCAAATTACAAATATGACTTTAAGACCAACACTGGAACGACCTCAAGAGAGATTATAAATCAGAAACACAACAATGCCAACAATGCATTATACTCAGCAAAGCTAATGCTCCCCCTGAATCTGTGCAACCAAGCATCCTTTTCATATGACTAAGGCTCCCCCTTAGTTTGTGCAACCTGAACATTTTCACCAACAAATCATCAAGGCATCTTCATCAAAACATTAGAAACAGATTTATGAGAACCGGAACACCACCAGAGATACCAAACAGCACTGCAGCTGTGCTGAAGAATGCTGAACCAACCAAAAATTGTCAGCAACCAAACATACGCGGTTTTATGTGCAGGAACTCGCGTACATACGCGACTGTGTTTCAGGAAACCCGCGTATCCCAAGCCATCTTCTAAAAATTATGCAGATCTGATTCTCTATGAGGAACAGACAATGTTCAGCTTCTTTCTGAGACATTTGAATGCTTCCCTGGACTACAGATAGATAGAACAGTGTAGTGGTGTCTTCAAGCGTCATCCAATGGTTGTAGCATCAGCACAATAGTAACCAAGCCTTCAGATTCTTTGTAGCATCAATACAATCTTTCCAAGAGAGATTCTCATATCAGAACAACATCTTCAAATGAGTGTCAAGCAATCATCCATGTGGTCCATCATCACCAAGATCTTCAAGATTTAACATGAAGTAACATAAGTAGGCAAAAGATCTCAACCATAGTAACAAACTTTGCATGATCTCTTCTTATTTCTGAATCAACCGACATCCAACTCATCCATGTGTGAGCACAAAAGATACTTATCAGCAACCAGGGCTCAAAATCTCATCATAATAATCCATGTACCAAGTTATCATCATTTGAGCATGAGTATCATAAAGATCAAAGAATAAGCAATCATATTTCCAACAATGCAATCAATAGTATTCAACCTGCTGCTCCCCCTAAACCAGTGCTCTTCCTTAACTTTGTGCAATCTGAAACACCTTCAACAGCAAGTCATCAGCAATAATCTCTTCATGATCTATCCTCATCTATGAATTATAAGACTTTCATCTTGACAACGAATGCTCTTCATCATAAAGCAATCAGGCCTCATCCATAATCTTTAACATGAGTATAACCAGAATGATGCTAACAGTGCAATCATCAGCAGTCAGACTGATGCTCCCCCTGGGCCTCTGCTCCAGATCTTCAGCAATCAGCTAAATTTTCTTATCATCAATGCATACGCGGCTGTGTCTGCTGAAACTCGCGTGTATACGCGACTTTTGTGAATATAACCCGCGTATAGAAAGTGAAATATAGAAAATTTCACACCTTCATCTCCTTCTGCAATTTTACCTTCTGTTCCTGTCTTTTCTTCACACCAGATGCAATGTCAGAAATACATATAACCAGAATAATCAAATCAAACATGAGAGACATCATACATTGCTCCCCCTGTGACGATACATTACTAATTCTCATAATGTATCTCACATCATTCCTGCAGTCAATCAGAGAAGTAAGCTTCAGAAGCAGATGACTGCAGTATGGTCTGAATTCCCTACGTTTCTGATCGGTCCTCCTTCTTTTTCCAAATTTTCTTGAGCTTTCCAACAATGTGCTGAAAATTGTCCACTTTCCCAGATCTGTTCATCCTGCATTCTTTTTCTACATGTCCATACTTATTACAAACATAACATCTCATGTGGCCAGAGAAATAAACATAAGAATCATAATGAGTATTTCTATTCTTCCTCCTTTTACAATTAGCTGCTTTATGTCCATACTTGTTACATGAAAAACAATATCCCCTGAAGAAGCTAGAGTACCTTTCTGAGTAGAACTTGTTTGTTTGTGGCTGAAATGATCTGCTCCTGCAATTTACTGCATCATGCCCATAATTATGACATTTAAAACATTCAACGTTCTTGAATGAATTCCTTTGAGAATTCATGATTGTTGGTTGATCTTTTGTTTCTTTCAACACATCAGGTTTTGCATTGAGATCTTCCGAATTTTTGGCACTTCCTTGTGAGCTAGATTCTCCTTTAACAGTTTCATGGAAACCAAGACCATGTTTGATAGCAGGAGACCTTTGATTACTCAGAATATTGTCCAGAATATTAGTACTATCATGAAACCTCAACAGTTTTACCTTTTCTTCCAATTTACCTTTGAGAATGTTTACCTCAACCTCTAAGGCTTGACATTGCTTTGTCATGCTTTCTTCTTTTCTTCTTCCATCTTCAACTTGATCCTTCAGATTTAGGATCTCTTCTTTCAGCCAATTTTCGTTTTCTTCACATGGTTGTTCCAGCTCTTCATTCTTCTTATTTGATTTTTCCAGATCTTCTTTGAGAGAGATAATTTCTGCTTCAAGGCCTTCCTTTTCAAAGGATTGTAGAGGTTCCTTATTCTCCTTACTTGATGCTTCTAGCTCTGCTTGCAGAAAGATGATAGAAGCTTCAAGTCCTTCATTCTTCTTGCTTGATTTTTCAAGATCTGCTTCTAGATCTTTAATTCGATTGGATGCATAAGTATGAAACCTTTGATACTTGTCCAACTGTTCATTCAGCATTTCTATTTGATCTTTCATTTGTGAGATCATCTCTTTATAGATAGTTTCTTGCTTATTGTATGAACTTTGTAGTTCTTCTTCTTTAATCTTGAGAGCTTCTTCTAGATCCACAACTTTACTTTCACTATCTTTACTATTGTTTGCACAAAGAGGAGTATTACAAGTGGCCTTCTCCTTTTTCTTCTTTGCCATGAGTGCTTGTAGATCTTCGTCATAATCTGTTTCCTCTTCTTCAATTTTTGCTATACATGATTTCTGAGGTATCTCCTTTCCTCGAGTAACCTTCTTCTTTTGCTTCTTAGCCATGAGCACTTTTAGATCTTGGTCAAAATCTTCTTCATCTTCACTGGACACTTCATCATCATCTTCTTTTGCATAATAACTCTTTCTCTTCTCAAATTGTTTCCCTTTACCATGCTTTTCTCTATAAGGACATTTAGCAGCATAATGACCAACTTTTCCACACTAAAAACATTTGAAGGGAAGCTTACCTTTGAATCTTCCAGTACCTAGTTGGAGCTTTCTCACGAAATTCGCTTCTTCTTCATCGGATATATAGCTGGATTCTTTGACAACTTCCTTTTCCTTTCCTTTTGCAGATGCCTTAAAAGCAGCTTCTCTTACTTGAGAAGGACCTCCTTGTCTCATTTCAAAAGCAGTCAGAGTACCATGTAATTGAACAATAGTAAGCGATTGCAGATCTTGCCTTTCTTCAATAGCTGAAACTTTTGAGTCAAATTTTGAAGTCAAGGATCTTAAGACCTTTTCCACCAGAGTAGTATCAGTTATGGTTTCACCCAAATTTCTCATTCGATTTACAATATCATTCAGACGAAGAAAGAAACTGGCAACACTCTCATCACTATGCATCTTCAAATTTTCATATTCAATTCTAAGAGTTTGGAGTTTTGCACTTTTTACCTTTGTGTCTCCTTCATAGCTTAGAATGATTTTGTCCCATATGTCTTTTTCCGAATGTAGTTGCATCACTTTAGAATAGAAAATTCTGATTCAGACATGCTTCCCAATAAGACATTCACTGCTTTGGCATTGATTTCATACTTCTTTCTTTCAGCTGCATCAGTAGGAATACTTGCCAGGTATTGATAACCTTCTTCCACGATTGCCCATACATCTGCACCAAGACTTTGCAGATATGCTTTTGTACGTACCTTCCAGAATATCAGATTGCTTCCATTGAATAGAGGTGGCTTTATAGACATTACTCCTTCTTGACTTCCCATTGCGATGGATCTCCTTTAAGCGATCAAGCTTTTGCACAAGGACCTGCTCTGATACCAATTGTTGGGAAAAATACTGAGAGGGGGGGGGTGAATCAGTATTTACAGCATATTCAAAACTTTTACTTTTTCATTCCTTAAAACCCATACGCTACTTTCCTTTAGTAAACTTGCGTATACACGCGGATTTCCTTCATGCAACTAGCGTATACTCAGAGATCTAATTATGCTAATAGTTCTTCACTTATATCATTCCATCATTCATTTATTAGACCTTCTTTAAACAGTAAGCATGTGCAATAAGAACAGAATAAACCATCACACAAAGCATCACACATGAACACCAGGATTTTTAGGTGGAAACCCAAGTCGGGAGAAAACCACCGCTGCAGTTGCTCAGCCTCCAATATTTTATTATAGAGAAAACATCTTACAACATATGTGCTGGTGCAGACTCCTACCAGCACGCAGGCACCCACCTGCGCTCGTTTACCAGCCTCTCCTGGAAGGGAGCTACGACCCCCCGATCTCGTTTACCAGCCTCACCTGGAAGGGAGCTACGACCCCCCGATCTCGTTTACCAGCCTCACCTGGAAGGGAGCTACGACCCCCTGACTGAAGGCTACAACCCTCAGCACCACCTTGGACCACGTTTCATCAATTTTCACACTGGATCCAACCACTTCAATAGAACACAACTTGCAGGCCACAAATCATCATATTTCCAGACTGAACCCTTTCCATACTTTTAAGCACAAACATACATCATCAACAGATACATATCAACACAGATCAGATAGCAGAAACACAGCAGAACAGATCAGATATTTCATACCCCTTGCTTCAGCAAGCCCTAGTTTGCATACGTGCTTTCCCTTCACTGATGTCGCGTATATACGCGCTTCCGTCCATACAAACCAGCGTATACCTCAGTGTATATTTTATTGCGCATACGCGCTTTTACTTCAGAGAAGCTGCGTATATACGCGCTTCCTCCGCGGCGAAGTAGCGTATAGATCTTCAATAATTACAGAGCAGCAAACTTCATCAGATCAGATATTCAGTTCAGATCTACCCTTTTGGTTCAGACAGATGTTCGCCTAGTTGCTCGCCTCATCACAGATCTAAACCTTCCATAATCAGATCTAGCAAATACAAGAGCAATTCAGATCTAAATCCCCTTCTTCATCATTGGTGCATCATACATTCAGATTTATCATTCAAGTGTAACCCTTTTCATTCAGATATACTTCAGAGAGAAGTATTCATTCAAGCTCAGACATCTTGCACCCACACTCATGATTTTCACAATGAATTTCTTCTCCTTATATAGGTTTTTCCTTTTCAATACCATGAGCCCCTTTTTCAATACCATGGGCCAAAACAATACCATGAGCCCAAAACTACCTGGACGGGGTCAATTAGGCGGATCATTACCCAATACAATGGGTCAATACCATGGTGGTTACCCTTGGTTTTGCACCTTTTGAGCGCTTTAGCCCATACGCGACTTGGCACGTTATTTTCCGCGTGCATACGCGACTTCCCCTAGGCCAATCCGCGTATACAAAGAGACATACTCTTTTCATCATATTTGAGCACATTCTGAATTCCTTTCTTCATTGCCTTCTGTACACACTGTAGAAACATCATATTTTCTTCATCAGGAACATATTCTCTCAAGCACAACTTCATCAAGTAAGTTGTCATCATCTTCATCAAGTGGGTTGCCTTTCAAGGACAACACTCAGCATCATGTAGTCAACAAACATCAGATTTACATCATTTACTAAGTCCTTCAAGTCAAGAATAACTTCATCAGATGGTTTGCCATCAAGGACAACACATGTCATCAGTCGCATGTCTTCATCTTCATTCAGAGGGTTGCCATCAAGGACAACATCCTGCATCATATTTCCAACAATTTTAGGCTAGTTATGTAGGGAAAATTGGTTTTGGGATTTTGATTTGGTTTGGTTTGAAAATCACTTACTCGGATGTATAGCTATAGATTTGTTTCCCATTGGTCAGATTGAGTCAATGTGTCAAGTAGACTGATCAGGATGAAGGTCTAAAGGTAAATGTTCACAGTGCAAGATAGTAGAGTCACTCAATATCTTCAAAGGTTGATGCTGAAATGGTTTTAATTGGGATAAAGAGCAATTAAGGGTTATTTAATCAGGACAATGAGCGAAAAGGTATAGGTCAATCAAAATCAGGGAGCAATTAAGGGTTCCCTAGTTTGGATATCAGTAGAAAACATTTAAATGAAAAGCAGTCAATAACATAGTGCTTTTAACAAATTCTGAAATAACAATTCCTGATTTCACATTAAAATTTAGAACACATTCATGAATGGATGGAAAACATAAGAAAATTGACAAATAACATGAGAAAGTACTTCACTTTAGTGGCCCAACACATGAATCCTGTAATATGATGCTTTATTGCTGTGATCCAATCTGCTGACTTGAAATTGATACAAAAACCCTTCAGGTTCAGAAAATATGACTACATAAATGTTCAGCAATTAATCCACACTCAATACTTCAAATGATGAAGTATTTATACAAAAAACTAGTACAAAATATCCTAGAAAAACCTTAGGAATTTTTTTGGAAAATAAAATATGTTCTTGCAAGAAGATAGTGACAACTGCATAACTAATTGCAAGTTGTCCTATTTATTGAAATTAAATAGCTTGCTGTTTGGATTTGGGCTGCAGCTGGTCAGATGAGGTGTCCCTCACGCTGGAAGTTTGATCTTCAATATGTTTTGATCTTTACCTTTCATCTGATGCACTTTTTCACCGATACTCTTTGACTGTTGATACACTTTCTTACTGTTAAAATTTGTTTTACTGTTGTAGTAAAAACAACAACTCTATTTTTATCTTTTCTTTGATCTTCCTCACTGCAATTGGATCTTACAGCAAATCTGTTAATTTCTCCCAGAACTCAACTTCTGGCACTTTGATATTCTTTAGCTTTCTGAAGTTTTCATCAGCTTCAGTGTATCTTACAAATGTTGGTTTGACCACAAAAAGTTGTTTTAGTTCATGCTGTAAGTAAACAGATTTTCAATACCCTTGTGCAAAACTTTCCCTTTTGGGATTCCTTGCCAATCGGATTTGTTTACCTGTTCTTTGGAAAATTCCCTTATCTTTTTATTATAATCTTCTTGTTTCATCAATTTATCATTGATTAATAGAATATTTGGAAGTCCTTTTTGACTCATAATGTCAAATTTTACCATGAATCTTGTCATGGCTATATCCATATTTTGGCATTTTTCTTCCAATTGTTTCATCAGGTTCTTCTTGGAAATTGCTTTTCTTACCTCTAGTATAGTTTCTGTTTTGTCCGTTATTCTAGTTTCATCCAATTCTTGCTTGTTTTTGGAATTGAGGAATTTAATAATTTCCAATGCCTCTTCAGGTTTTGTACCCAACTCTTGTTTGGTCCTCTGCATTTCTTCCCTTGTTGCTTTTAGTAAATCCTTCTGTTCATAAATCACCTATATTGATGGCCAAGTATCATTGACTAATTTAATGATATTGGACAATAACTGATTTTTTATATGTGCCATGGGTTCTTTCAAAGTCAACTCTATTTCCAACTTCTTTAACTGTTCACTTAACCTCTTAGCTTTTTCTCTTCAGTTTTGGCATTAATCTGTGCAAGATTTTAGGTATCTTCCAGATTTTTGATTTGTTCTTTTTAACATGTTGATTTCATTGATTTGTATGGACATGTCCTGCATTGCTTTTACCAATTTTCTGGCCTCATCTGATTGTTGGACTGTTGAAGTAGAAGAATCAGTGGCAGTGGTGGTTGATGAAGTTATAGGCACTGTTGTAGCCAATTGAACTTTTGGAGCTAGTTCTTCTGCTAGAGTTGATGGCACTGCTGTGGTCACCATAGGAATTATACTAGGAGGGACATTTTGTGCTTTGGCAGCTTTTTGTTTCTTGGACCATTTTTTCCATCTCAATCTCCATCTCTTTAATTTGTGCTCTCAACTGCAATATAAGACTCATCATTTCATCCTTTTGATTGGATTGCTATAGAATCTCCTTGGCCTATGGATTCTCTGTAGGAGGTAATTTTAACTGCTTTCTGAGTGTAGCAATATCAACACTCTTATTTTTAATTAGCTCCTCAATAGCTTTTACATTTTCAGGGTCATAACCCACCTCAATCACTAACTCCTCCAAGGATTTGATATGTTATCCTTGGCATATGATGAAGCTTTCTCAACTGTAAGTTGATTTCTCACATTTATCAAAGTATTTTGGAGTTTTTGAGCACTCATTTCTTTTGTAATCATTGTGGAATATATCATCTCTGAACTCTGTTTATGGAATTCAATTTGTTCCAAGAGATGAATGTCTTGGACTGGTACTTCAAAATAAACCTTTTTGTAATTAGATGCTGTTTTGGGAGTTGGAACTGTTGGTTGAAGTACTGTCATCAACAATTTCTTGTTTTTGTAATCAAAGGCTGAAAGTAGCCTATTTTGTATGCCAGGAGTTTGCTTCAAGTATTGAGAATAAATTTCATTTTTTATTTCCTCATCTTTAGCCTTGATCTCTTTATACTTTTCCTTAATATCCATACCTTTGTCCTCTGTCTATTTTGATGATTATAATTCCACACTATGCTATTTCTGGATCAACTATGTGTTGGAAGTAGTAGGTTGTTTTTCATTTTCAATCACTGTGGGAGGCACAGTGTCTTTTTCTTGGGCTTTTGTTTAAACTTTGTTTCTATGGTAGTTTTAGCAGTGTATGAGCATTCTTCCCTATTTCTTTTTATACCTCTGTCTTCTCGAGCTGGAGTCTACAGAATGTGACTAGTATCACTTTGTTTGTCAGCTTCTACCAGTGTATTTTTCTAACCATTCAGATTATTTAGAAAGTTTCTCAATTTCAGTCTTCTTCTCATGAATATAGGGAGTTAACTTACACTTCACTCTCATTTTTCTAATTATACCATAAGGATCATAGTGCCAAAGAAAAAATTTTCCGAATTTGTCCTCTGATAATTGCTTTTCTGACTCTATTCTTGCTTCTCTGTTATTGCATATAAATGGACCCACCTGGTTCTTCAATTTAAACTAGGTTTTCCTCTTAGTAGCCAAGAAATTTACTGAATCTCAGTTCAAAATCCGTCTTATATATTCTAAATCAAACAACCTCATAAGTAAATAATTTTGCAATTTATAAGGAATGAGGGTTGTCCCATAAAATCTGACTTCAAGGTGATTTTGGTATAAATACCAATCACCTGTCCTGCTCTATTCAGAAAACTACAAAACCATTTTGATTTCATCACTGATCCTAGGTTGCACACTGGTTTTAAGCAAATTTACCAATGGATGGATGAAACAATCTGTAAAATATGTATAATAAAACTTAGTTGACTCCTTTATGATTAAGGAGGTCCACAAAATAACTGACAATGGATTTCCTTCCACATCCATTTTCTGAAGAGTTATGGGGAACTTGTATGACTAAAAGTAGAGAAAAATATGGAAAAGAAATGAAGTATATCTAAAGACACCTTCAGTAGGTAATTTAACAAGTTGTTCATGAATGATGTTTGCAATGTACTGGGAAAAATTGTAGATGACTACAGGGGGCTGACCAGGTGAAAAAATGGATAGGAAACCAAGTATTGATGCATTAGTATGCTCATCTATGAAATATCCAAGTATAAAAGACAACATTGAAATAATGTGTCTGGTTCCTTCTGAAAATTTGGAAGAGGAATATGGAGGGTTAAGCTTGGGGATTTCCACATAGGAGGGCATGACTATTTGGAAAATTTGGAATCTCTTGGGAAAATCCAACTCCAAATAGGACTTTGTGAGAGCTTCAATAGATAAAGGGACTGCATTAGGCTCAAGCTATATTTGAAACATTTAATTTATGGATTCAGCTGTTATTGTAGGCAATACTTCTTTTTCAGAATTGACAATATCTCTTTGATTTGGAGAATAATGATATTGTCATAATCTACTGGTTTCTGGGCGTTGATGGGTCTGAGGAAAAATATACTTGGGAAAATTTGACTCCCAAATAGGCACATCATCTACTTGGTCCAAGGATTTCTCTTGGCTCCAGCAGTGGAGCTCAAGAAGGTTAAATTCAGTTACGGGATCTGTGATTTTGTAGTCTACATCAGCCAAGGGAGTATGTTCCACATCTACAACAGGAGGTTGTAGAGGATTAATTACAATTGTGCTATTGGATGCCATTAATAGTTTTATTTTATCAATTTTAATACTCTTGATCTTCAAAACTCTGTTTTTAGGTCTATGACTCACTTCTGTAAGATTAAATTGTTTACAAAAAAGGATTTTAAGTATAACAGAGGGTTTATCTTGGACTGCAAAAGGTATAATTTACATTACTCTGATTCAAACTGTCAATTCTATATCAAAAACCAATTTCTTAATCTTTACAGACTTAGGAAAAGATATCAAGGGTTTTTCTGCAAATTTCTTTGATGAAAACAATCCTAAAACATCCAACCTTATGCAAAAGGGGCTGCTGAGTATTGTAGAAAGGCTTTAGATAACTCAGAGGGCTTCTTAAGTCTGTAGATGCCTAAAATCAATAAGATTTTGCTCTTAAAACATATTACAGCTTTAGAAAATGAAAAATTCTCAGGGTTTGCATCAAAGATGAATTTATGAGGTAATATGGTTGTTCCTTAGGTAGACAGGCTTTGAAAGGTTTCAATTTATCACTAAATTTCTTTCAGATGGATGGATAGGTCTCTTTTCCTTAGGAATACCTGTAAAAATTCATAATTTGGTGCAGAAAATGGTTTTCTATGTGTTGAAAGCTTTCAAAAGCTTGTTATGGCCTTTAGATGTAGTCTGGAGGATTTTGAGTGATCGCAACAATGAATTTGGTTGAATTCTGTTGGTTTATGCAGTAAAACAGGGGCGGCAATGTATTCTTCTTGTTCTGGAGAGGTTTATGAGCAGAAAGGGAACTAAAAACTTAAAATAAGCGCATTTAGTTGTTTTTATAATGAATTTTGAGTTTAAACAGTAATTTCATTCACTGCTGGTCAATTCAAATCATTGGCAGTTTGGGCACGGGGGGGAAGAATTACCGCTGAGTGGTTTTCACATAGGTTAAAGGCGGTAAATGTTATTTGGGGAATGGACGTGATCTAATACAAAGCCGACACATGGAGGAGAGATAAGATGCCGAAACAAATTTTATTGCAAATTTTATTTTGGTTAATGATCGCACTATGAGATTTGCGATGGGAGATATGTGCCGTTGGATCTAGTGGATAGAAGTGAACGGTTAGGCTTAAGCGACGAAATTGCTGGGGTAATGGGCGTGGGGCCTTAAATTTCTTTATGTGGAGGAAGCAAAATTATATATTAAAACATAGTTTTAATATAAAGTTTATATATGAAATGTGATAGGTGGGTAAAGTTTTTACATAGCAAATGGAATATTTGTACGTGTAATGTTTGCATTGCGGGTTATTTGTATAAAGGGATAGTTTTAACCTATAGGGAGCAGAATAATGTTCACGTGGGGAAAATAAACATAGGTTAAATAGTAAAATATGGGTTGGATTTTTTAATATAAAATGAATTAATATACTACGGGATGAAGGGTATTTTTAGGGATCTAATACATTATATTAGCATGTTAATAATAAATAAGCTAACTTTAATTTAAAACGTAATAAAGGGATAATTATTTAAAAAGACCCAATATAATATATTTATATTTAAACTTAGGATAAAATGTTTTTAATGGGTTTTTGGGTATTTTGAATGAAATGAGAATTAGTTAAAGTGTTTTTTACTTTTCCTAAGTAAAAATGTGTTTAAATTAGGAAAAGGGGTTTATCAGGGCAAAATGAGTGATGTTAAGGGAAAAGGGATTTTTATGCAGGGGAAGGGTTTCAATGAGGGGAATTTCAATACTTTGGTGCCAATCATTCATTAAGACGTAGATCTGGTCCCACCAAAAGTCAGAGAAATTCTCTGAGTCTTTATAACTGAAGGGTATAGTACTGGAACACATAGTAGGGAGGGAAATTAGTAAATTTCCGAATGATGTTTATCCATTCCTTGTGAAACTGCTTTCTTCCTACCCATATGCTATTCTACCGTTTTTTCTTTTATTTGCATGGGTGCATTTGAGCTTGCAAAACCCTTATTCATTTTTTCTCTTAAAACAAGAAACTATCTAATTCTAACCTTATTTCATCTAAGGGCTCAGATTAAACTGTTGAGCTCCTTATTTATTATCTACCTAACTACTGATCTACCAAGATTAAGCTGTTTGGCAAGATCTTTATTCTCTATCTATCATCATGAAATTTAAAGCATGAAAAAGTTAAGATTAAGCTATTTAACTTATCATGGATTATGGCATTTTGAACAAGCTGCACATAATCATTTATTTTTCAGTAAAAAGTAACTAGTAATGGCATTTTGACTTGCATCACTTTCATGTCTTATTCTTATCTCTTTTTTGTTTGGGTTTCATTTTTTCTATTCTTTTGATATTTTCAAGTCCTTTGATTTTTCTTTTAGGACTTTTACCCTCTTTACATATTTTATTTTCTAATATGGGAAAACAATTTGCAGAAAGAAAAGTATGTACATACTACAAGACTAATCAAAGTCAATTAAAAAATTATGTATCCTATTATTATAGGACCCTAACAGTGGCTCCACATGGGGATGGCATTTCCTGGTGAAATGTCAAGAACTTTGAGACCAGTAGCTTTTGAATTTTGACTGTGCTGGCCTCAGAAATGTCTTCTGAGCTCTACAATTATCCATACTTATGATATTTTATCCTTCAAAACTTAGGGCCTTCTCTTTGGGCTTCAACTTTGCTAGGAAAAACATCCAATCCAATCTAAAATCTGCAATGTTATGTATAATGAGTAAAGTAAACAAAGTTAACTATTAGTTATTTCTTAGGAGTAGTAATGCTTCAGCATTCTACCATTGACAAGTCTAGCTAGCAGATATGATCCATCCATATCTTTCAAAAAGAAAGCATTGTTACCTCTGTAACCATAAATAACATAAGGTCCTTTCCATAAGAAATCAAATTTCCCATGTTTACCTTTCTCTTCTCTCCTCAAATCCCACTTTAGAACTTTTTCACCAATATAGAAATCATCTTCTTTACTCTTCTTGTCAAAAATATTCTTAATCTTGCCTTGGATAACTTGAGACTTAAGATAAACCTTTTATCTTGTTTGCTACAAGTGTATGGTTTGGTTAATCATTCTTTGAATATCATTGGTCTCAACTTGTAGTTCTTGGATTATCTTCATTACTAGTACTCCTAAGGAAGATGGAAAAACAACATCCATCCCATAAACAAGCTGGTAAGGGGATGCACCAATAGATTTCCTAATGGTAAGTCTATCTGCCCATAAGGAATAAACTAACCTCTTGTTCCATGTTTTCTTATTGTCTTCTAGTAATTTCTTGATGATGTTCACAAGGCTTTTATTGGAGGATTCAACAAGGCCATTACCTTGAGGGTAATATGCAGTAGAATGGCCAAGGGTTATGTGGAATTTATGACAGAAGTCAATCATATTTTTGGATTTGAATGTAGCTGCATTGTCAGTAATAATCTTTTGGGGGTATCCAAATCTTGAGAGTATGTTGTTTTCTAAAAAAGAGATTATGATAGTGTCAGTGGCTTGCCTAGAAGGTATGGCTTCTATCCACTTAGTGAAATAGTTAGTAGCTGTCAAATCCACTTGTGTAGGGCTGAGGATGAAGGGTGAATTTCCCCAATGAAGTCAAGACCCCATAGTTGAAAAGGTATTTCTGTTGAGATGGATCTTAAGGGAAGAGGTAGCAGCTTTTTCTTTCCTTCAAAGATTTGGCACTTGTGACAGGAGGTCACATACTTTTTTACATCTGCAAACAAGGTAGGCCAGTAAAAACCAACTCTCAAGATTTTGTCTGCAGTAGTCTTCTAGTAGAGATGTCCTCCACAGTCACCTTCATGAAATTCTTCCAAAACTTTTTCAGCTTATTATTTTAGTAAAAAATTCAATAAAATTCCACCACGATCTTTCCAAAAGAGTGCATTGTCTATGATACAAAATCTTATTGCCTTTAATTTTAAAAATTTAGCTTTTTTTCTTAATAATCCAGGAGGAGCTTGTAAATTTAGTAATAAAAATATAATATTTGCATACCATGATGAGTTTGAAAAGGGTTCACTGATCTCTGGAGTCATCGTCTCTTCCTAATCATCTATTTGGGCAATAAAATTAATGTCTAAAGCATTACAATTTGATTCAGCCATGAGTTTGGCTAAACCTTGACCTTTTATGAGTTTTTTGGGTTTGATTTCTATGTCATATTCCAAAATTGTGGCAATCCACTTGCCTCTTTTTCCATCAGGCCCATTCTGTGTCAGAATTTCCTTTAAACTACATTTGGAACATAAGTAATGGTATGTGAATAAAGAATGTATACTCTAAAGTCTTTGATGGCCTTCACTAATGCTAGAGCTTGCTTTTCCATTATGTTATACTTTAAAGTGGCATCTCTAAGTGATTTGCTAAAGAAAACAATGGGCTGCTCATAGCCTTGGTCATTTTTCTGCAGTAAAACTGTAGCAATAGTGTGTTCTGAAGTAAAGGAAAAAATAATAAAATCTTTTTTAAAGTAAGGACTTATAAGGACTGGTGTTTTTGTTAAGGCTTGTTTAAGTGATTCAAATGATTTCTTTTCCTCCACAGTCTATTTAAGTACTGAATCTTTCTTTAACATATTGTTAAGTTCTCTAATTATTTCTGCTAGATTTGAGATGAATCTTCTTAGAAAGTTAATTTTACCTAGAAAAGCTTGTAATTCTTTAATATTCCTAAGAGGACTAATGTTTAGAATGGCCTCTATTCTAGCTGTGCCTATTCTAATTCCCTCTTTAGATATAATATGTCCTAATAATTTACCTTCTTCCAATCCAAATAAAGTCTTCTTAGGATTTAGAGAGATGCCAAATTTCCTGCATTTAAGAAAGACTTGTCTGAGATGATCCAAATGTTCATTATCAGTCTTTGAAAATACAATAATGTCATCTAAATAAATCACAAGGAATTCATGAATTTCCTTTGCAAAGGATATATTCATAGCTCTTTGAAAAGTGGCTCCTACATTCATTAGCCCAAAAGGCATTTTCACATACATGAAAGTGCCCCATGGAGTAGAAAAAGCAGTTTTAGCTTGGTCTTTTGGTTGGACTAGAATCTAGCTATATCCTGAAAATCCATCTAATAATGAAATTCTAGAAGAACCAACCACCCTCTGTAGAATTCCATCCATATTTGGTAAAGGGTAGTTATCTTTTAAGGATACTTTATTTAAATTTCTCAAATCAACACACAGTCTTATTTCTCATGTCTTTTTCCTAGTGGGAACTAGATTAGAAACCCAATCAGAATATCTGATTGGTGCAATTATTTGAGCTTCATACATTATTTTGACCTCTTTCTCAATTAAAGGCATCAAACAGGATTGATCCTTCTTAACTTTTGTTTAAAAGGTTTTTGGTCTTCTTTTATAGGTATTTTATGTTGTATTATGCTAGTGTCATAGGATTTTAAGTCCTCATAACTCCATGTAAATACATCCTGAAATTCCTTAAAAAGAGCTATGTATTTTACTTTTTCTTCATGAGGTAAAGCTTTTGAAAGTTTAATCATCTTAGTTTTTAACTTTGTATCTATATTACATTCCTCAATATCAGATTAAGTGGCTCCATTTTAGGTTTTCTTGCAACATCATTAGAATCAAACAGATTTTATAAAGGGGCTGATCCTTTTGGTAAAAGGTTGTCCTTGAGATTTAAAATATCAGATTCATCATCTTCTAACTCATCAATCTCTACTTTCTCTAAATTATCTATGTTTACTTGACTAAATTTAGTGGGTTTCGAAAAATTTAAGTTATTTACATTTAAATTATTCAAATCAATCTCACTATCTAGATTTTGATCTATTGTACAGTCTGTGTCTATATTACAACATGAATTTCACCTTCATTGTTCATGAAATGATAAATCTGTTCATCTTGTGAGAAAATTTTCAAATATTTAAGATTGTCTGGAATGCTAGGCCTATGTTTAACTTCTATATTATATCTATGGTTTGGTTGAAATGGAAGATTACAGGTACTAGAAAAAGTTGCTAAGCAATGGGCCTGTATATTATGTTTTCTTGGGATTGCAGAAAAGTCACATTCTAGTAGTTCCTTAATCAAATCTAAAACAATATCTCTATATCAGCTTAATCTTGGATTATAGACAGAATATTCTCCAGTTATCTGTTTCACAATTAACTCTGAGTCTCTCATAATTGATAATCTTTTAGCTCCTAAATTTCTAAAAATCTGCAGTCCTAAAATAAGAGCTTCATATTCAGCCATGTTTTTTGTACATTTAAAATTCAATCTAAAAGAATGATCTTCTGCATGATTGTTTTCCATATTGTGTATCCAAACTCGTGCTCCTACTCCTAATTTATTGACTGATCCATCAAAATCTAGGTGCCATAATGATTCATGAAAAATGTTTTCACTATTTGGTGCTTTGTTTTTCTCTTTTAGTTCAATATTGTTTTCAATTTCAGTTTCAGAGTTACATAAAATGAATGAGTCCATGGCATATGGTGTAGAGTAAATACGATAATTTCTTGGTCTTTCTACACTATGAACCATATACTTCATCAATGCTTCTCTGTAAAGTTTCTTTGGTTGGCCAAAAACTGATATTGTTGCATAAGACATATCAAGTTGTAAATATCCCTGCAATTTAGCTCCCCATGAGCGAGATAAGAGAATTCCATACTTAGGAGGGATTTCAGCTACTACAATGTCCATGAATATGCTTTTTCCAGGATATTAAACTAAATTAACACACAATTTTTTATCAAACCTAAACATTTCACTTTCCTGGAATCAAATGAGAAGAGATATTTGTAAGGCCTAGTGATATCTAAATTCACGGTTTCCATTATTGATTTTGGCATTAAATTGTGTGAAGCCCCTGAATCTAGCATTGCATTATGTAAAATCTTATCATGAACAGTTAAGCTAATGTAAAAAGGTGGAACTTCTCCATCTTGGCATTTCCCATTAACATCAAGACCAAAAATTAATTCAGGTTGATCATCACTCAAGTTTACTAAATCATCTCCATCATTCATGTTCAAGGTCTCAGTGATAGGTGTCTTGTATAGGTCATGTTTTACTAACTCTGTCAAAGGAATTGGTATCTTTAATTTGGAAATTTCAGCTTGGATATTAAATGGAGCTTGTGATTTTCCTAGCTGAATTATTTCTTCTTTTGTAACTGTAGTTTGAGTAGGTTTGTCTTCTTTTCTACAGTTGTTTTCTCATTTTCTGTTTGTGTTTCTACTACCTTGCTACTTTTAGTTTTCTTTTTAGGGACAATTTGAGAAGCAGTAGATGTCTTTGTAGATTTTTTATTTTTAGTAGCTGCTTTAGTAGTGGCAGCTTTTGGATCAGTTGATTTTGGATCAATAGTAGGTATTTTGGAGTCTAAAATTGTTGTTTTAGAAGAATTAATTGTCTTGGCAGTAGCAGATTTTTGTGAATCTATTGATGTTTGGACAACATCATCTGTGATGTCAACAATTTTGGGACAAGGTGAAATTTTGGGGCTTAAAACTTTCTGAGTTGAACTAGAGTTTTGCTTGGTTTCCCTAGGGAGAATTTGCAGAACTTTAGTAGTAGGAGCCTCTAATATTTTCTTTGTTTGTGTTTGCGTAGTTTTCTTAATATAAGACTCTGCATTTTTCTTGCTCCTAAGGTTATATTGATTATGGACTTCATTGATTGCAAACTCATGACCTTGCTTGTAATCAAAAGATTCACCAGAATCTAATTGCAGTTGTTGTAATTCATATAACTCCTGGTCTTCTTGTGTAAGAAAAATGGTGTTATCATCATTAATACCCATTAGATTTATCGTGCCTTAATCATCTTCATCTTGATGATAACTTTCAGCATAGTTTTCTTGGAAAGGTGGTCTTATTGTTTGGTCAGGTGTTGATTCTCTAGATTTTTCAGTGTTGGTGTTTTTCTAGAAATTCGGATTTCTAATCTGAGGTCCTTGTTGTTGGTTATCCCATTGTGGCTTTATTTCCATACTATCTAACCTATCCATCATTTTCTCTAATTTTTTTTATAATTGATCTATTTTTAAATTTGAAGCAGATGTTTCTTCTTTTATTGTCACTCTCCTTTCATTTCATAACCTAGCTTTTCTAGCCAACAAATTTGCCTCTACACTAGCAACATTACTTTGCATCTTCTCTAAAGTTTCAAGATTCCTCTCTCTCAATTGATAGGATATATTTGTATCAAATCCATTAGGGAATTTGAGAAGGACAGAATCTGGAGGAGGCTTAAGATTAGGAGGAATTGAATTATAAATAATGTTATATCTAGTACAATAATCTTGGATTGTTTCATTTGGTGCTCTTTTTATGCTTTCAAATTCAAATAAGATTTGTAGTGAATTTTTCTTCTTTTCCCATTTATTAATAAATAATCTATGAAAAACTGCTAAATTAGCAATACTACCAGCATTTAAACCTTTAAACCATTTTTTTATATCACCAGTTAAAGTTTGGGCAAAAAGTCTTACTTGGACATCAACCTCATCAATTTCATGCAACTCAAAATAATTTGTCATCTTATTGATATGTTGTTGTGTAGTATAGTGAGTGGTTCCATCAAATTGAGGGATTTTTCTTTGATAATATCAGGGCATGTCATGTAATTGTCCTGGTAGGACCAAGGGAGCATATCTTGCAGCCATGGCTTGAATTCTAGCTTGGCTAGGAGGTAAGTTGGAAGTACTTGGTGAAGAGCTAGAAGTACTTGCTGATGTAGTTAAAGAACTTGCAGACGAGATTGGAATATAAGAAGATGTACTGGAAAATGAGGTTGAAAAACTAAAAGATGAAGTTGGGATGCTAGAAGAGGTACATGAAATGAGAATGATGTATTTGAAAATGTAGCAGAAATACTAGGGGATGAACTTGAGGTGATATGAGATGGAAATAATATTCTAGGTTGGAATGGTTGCTTTGGAAAAAATGAATCTGTGGAATGAAGTGTGGTGGAAATAATGGATGAAGTAGTTGTGAATAGACATGAACCTACAAATTCTAAAAGGTTGGTATTTGAATGATTTGTAGAAGGCTTAGGGGTATAGGCTGTTAAAGCACTTAATTCAACTGAATTTTGTAAATAAGATTCATATATTTCTTTAATCAAAGTAGCAATTATGGCATCAAGCTTATCATAAACTTCAAAAATCTTTTCTTCAGAATTTACTGAAACAGTTTCCTTCTTAGTTTCAATAAATGAAATAAAATCAGGATCTATTATAGTGCTATGTAAATCACTTTCTGATTTGGTTCTGAATAAAGATTGTTCAAAATTTAAATCAAATTCTATGTCTTGTAAGCTTGATAGTTGTTTTGGAAGGGAATTTTCTTTGACTAATGAAACTTTATTACCTAGATCTTCTACTCTTTTGTTTTTCTTTCCAATTTTGTCAAGATTATCTACCTATGACAGCAGGTTGTGGATCTAGATTGGACCTGGTATAGTAGACTCTTCTAGAAGCCATAATTACAATTTTTTATGAAAATATACTCACAACTTATTAAAACAATCTTAAGGTGAAAGGATAAATGAAAATATTTCCTTTAAGATTAATTTTAAACGGAGGATTGGTTAGTCCCTAGTGGAGTCGCCAGTATGTTATCACTCTAATAATTCTCAAAGTTGTGAGATTTTTTATTATAGTTTAAATAATATCAGAGGTAACCACAAACCTACTTTTAAACTTTAGGATCTAGCCTTCCTAATTTTCATAGAGGGCTCTGTCTATAAGATTTAACTTTGTTTTTATATCTGATTTTAGGCTAGTTATATAGGTCAAATTGGTTTTGGGGTTTTGATTTGGTTTGGTGGGAAAATCACTTACTTAGATGGATAGCTATAGATCTATTTTCCATTGGGCAGATGGATTGAATGTGTCAAGCAGACAGATCAGGATGAAGGTCTAAAGGTAAATGTTCACAGGGCAAGATAGCAGAGCCACTCAAGATCTTCAAAGGCTGATGATGAAATGGTTTTAATTGGGATAAAGAGAAATTAAGGGTTATTTAATCAGGATAAGGAGTGAAAAGGTAGAGGTCAATTGAAATCAGGGAGCAATTAAGGGTTCCCTGGTCTAGATATCAGTAGAAAACATTTAAATGAAAATCAGTCAATAGCAGAGTGCTTTCAACAAATTCTGAAATAATAATTCTTGATTTCACATTAAAATTTAGAACACATTCATGAATGGATGGAAAACATAAGAAAATTGACAAATAACATGAGAAAGTACTTCACTTTTGTGGCCCAACACATGAATCCTATAATATGATGCTTTAATGCTGTGATGCAGTCTGCTAACTTGAACTTGATAAAAAAACCCTTCAGGTTCAGAAAATATGACTACAGAAATGTTCAACAATTAATCCACACTCAGTACTTCAAATGATGAAGTATTTATATAAAAAACTAGTACAAAATATCCTAGAACAATCTTAGGAATTTTTCTTGGAAAGTAAAATAACTTCTTGCAAGAAGATAGTGACAACTACATAACTAATTGCAAGTTGTCCTATTTATTGAAATTAAATAGCTTGTTGTTTGGATTTGGGCTGCAGATGGTTAGATGAGTGTCCCTCACACTGGAAGTTTGATCTTCAATATTTTTTGATCTTTACCTTTCATCTGATACACTTTTTAACTGATACTCTTTGACTGTTGATACACTTTCTTACTGTTAAAATCTGTTTTACTGTTGTAGTAAGAACAACAACTCTGTTTTTATCTCTTCTTTGATCTTCCTCACTGCAATTGGATCTTACATCAAATCTGTTAATTTTTCCCAGAACTCAGCTTCTGGCACTTTGATATTCTTTAGCTTTCTGAAGTTTTCATCAGCTTCAATGTATCTTACAAATGTTAGTTTGACCACAAAAAGGTGTTTTACTTCATGTTGTAAGTAAAACAGATTTTCAATACTCTTGTGCAAAACTTTCCCTTTTGGGATTCCTTGCCAATCTGATTTGTTTACCCGTTCTTTGGAAAATTCTCTTATCTTTTTATTATAATCTTCATGTTTCATCAACTTATCATTGATTAATAGAATATTTGGAAGTCCTTTTTGCCTCAAAATGTCAAATTTTACCATGAATATTGTGATGGCTACATCCATATTTTGGCATTTTTACTTCAATTGTTTCATTAGGTTCTTCTTGGAAATTACTTTTCTTACCTCTAGTATAGTTTATGTTCTGTCTGTTATTCTAGTTTCATCCAATTCTTGCTTGTTTTTGGAATTGAGGAATTTAATAATTTCCAATGCTTCTTCAGGTGTTGTACCCAACTCTTGTTTGGTCCTTTGTATTTCTTCCCTTGTTGCTTTTAGTAAATCATTTTGTTCATAAATCACTTGTATTGATGGCCAAGTATCATTGACTAATTCAATTTTTATATGTGCCATGGGTTCTTTCAAAGTCAACTCAGCTTCCAACTTCTTTAACTGTTCACTTAACCTCTTAGCTTTTTACTCTTAATTTTTGGCATTAATCTGTGCAAGATTTTTGTAATCTTCCAGATTTTTGATTTGTTCTTTTAACCTGTTGATTTCATTGGTTTGTATGGACATGTCCTGCATTTCTTTTACCAATTTTCTGGCCTCATCTGATTTCTAGACTGCTGAATTAGAACACTCAGTGGCATAAGTGGTTGATGAAGTTACATGCACTGCTGTAGCCAATGGAAATTTTGGAGCTAGTTCTTCTGCTAGATTTTATGGCACTGCTGTGGTCACCATAGGAATTACAGTAGGAGGGACATTTTTTTCTTTGGCAGCTTCTTTTTCTTGGACCAATTTGTCCATCTCAATCTCCATCTCTTTAATTTGTGTTGTTAACTGCAATATAAGACTCATTATTTCATCCTTTTGATTGGATTCCTGTCGAATATCCTTGGCCTGTGGATGCTCTGTAGGAGGTAATTTTAACTACTTTCTGAGTGCAGCAATACCAACATTCTTCTTTTTAATTAGCTTCTCAACAACTTTTACATTTTCAAGGTCATAACCTACCTCAATCACTACGTCCTCCAAGGATTTGATTCTGCTATCCTTGGCATATGATGAAGCTTTCTCAACTTTAAGTTAATCTCTCACATTTATCAAAGTATTTTGGAGTTTTTGAGCACTCATTTCTTTTGTAGTCATTTTGGAATATATCATCTCTAAACTGTATTTATGGAACTCAATTTGGTCCAAGGGATGAATGTCTTGGACTGGTACTTCAAAATCAAACTTTTTATAATCAGATGATGTTTTGGGAGTTGGCACTGTTGGTTGAAGTACTGTCATCATAAAATTCTTTTTTTTGTAATCAAAGGCTGAAAGCAGCCTATTTTGTATGCTAAGAGTCTACTTCAAGTGTTGAGAATAAATTTTATTTTTTATTTCCTCATTCTTAGTCTTGATCTCTTTATACTTTTCCTTAATGTCCATATCTTTGTCCTCTGTCTATTTTGATGATGGTACTTCCACACTATGTTGTTTCTGGATCAAATGTGTGTTGGAAGTAGTAGGTTTCTATTAATTTTCAATCACTATGGGAGGCACAGTGTCTTTATCTGGAATCTCTATATCTATAACTTCTATTGTTTCTTTTTCTTTATTTGCTGGATTTGTCTTGGGCTTCTTGTTGTACCTTAATTTAAACTTTGTCTCTGCGGTATTTTCAGCAGTGTATGAGCCTTCTTCCCTATTTATTTTTATACGTCTGTCTTTCTGAGCTAGAGTCTGCAAAATGTGACTAGTATCACTATGTTTGTCAATTTCTACCATTGTATTTTCTAACCATTCAGATTGGTTAGAAAATTTCTCAATTCAGTCTTCTTCTCATGAATATAGGGAGTTAACTTACACTTCACTCTCATTTTGCTAATTATACCATAAGGATCATAGTGCCAAAGAAAACTTTTGTTGAATTTGTACTTTGATAATTTCTTTTCTGCCTCTATACCTGCTTCTCTGTTATTGTATATAAATGGACCCACTTGGTTCTTCAATTTAAACTAGGTTTTCTTCTTAGCAACCAAGAAATTTACTGAATCTGAGTTCAAAAAATGTCATATATATTCTAAAGCAAACAACCTCATAGGTAAATACTTTGGCAATTTATAAGGAATGAGGTTTGTCCCATAAACTCTGACTTCAGTGTGATTTTGGTATAAATACCAATCACCTATCCTGCTCCATTCAGACAACTGCAAAACCCTTTTTATTTCATCACTGATCCTAGGTTGCACACTGTTTTTAAGCATATTTACCAATGGATGGATGAAACAATTTGTAAAATTTGTATAAGAAAACTCAGTTGACTCCTTTCTGATTAGGGAGGTCTAGAAAATAACTGATAGTGGATTTCCTTCCACGTCCATTTTCTGGAGAGTTATGGGGAACTTGTTTGACTGAAAGTAGAGAAACATGTGGAAAAGAAATGAAGTATATCTAAAGACACCTTCAGTATGTAATTTAACAAGTTGTTCATGTATGTTGTCTGCAATGTACTGGGCAAAATTTTAGATGAATACAGAGGGTTGACCAGGTGCAAAAATTGATAGGAAACCAAGTATTGATGCATCAATATGCTCATATGTGAAATATCCAAGTATAAAAGACAACATCGAAATAATGTGTCTAGTTCCTTCTGGAAATTTGGAAGAGGAATATGGAGGGTTGAGCTTGGGGATTTCCACATAAGAGGGCATTTATGTTTGGAAAATTTGGAATTGCTTGGGAAAATCCAACTCCAAATAGAACTTTGTGAGAGTTTCAATGGATAAAGGGACTGCATTAGGCTCAGACTGCAATTGAAGCATTTGGTTTATAGATTCAGCTGTTATGGTAAACAATACTTCTTTTTCAGAATTGACAATAGCTCTTTGATTTGGATAATAATGAGATTGGCATAATCTAATGGCTTATGGGCATTGATGGATGCGAGGAACAACATACTTGGGCAAATTTGACTCCCAAATAGGCACAACATCTACTTGGTCCAAGGATTTCTCTTGGCTCCAGTAATGGAGCTCAAGAAGATTAAATTCAGTTACAGGATCTGTGATTTTGAAGTCTACATCTGCCAAGGGAGTATGTTCTACATCTACAACAGGAGGTTGTAGAGGGTTGATTACAATTGTGCTTTTGGAAGGTTTGTGTGGATAGGTTGTTTTATCAATTTACACTCTTGATCTTAAAACTCTATTTTTGGGTCTATGAAATGCTTAATAAGATTAAAAACATTTGCGAAGGACTTTTAAATTTTAACGGAAGGCTTTATCTTGTCTTGCAAAATTCTTGCTGATCACCACAAATTCCTAGAAATTAAGCGTATCAAAAAGTGAAATTTTCCTAAGTTTTATAAACTCAACAAAAGATATCAAGGGTTTACTATAAATTTATGTTAATGAAACAATCCCAAAACATCAAGCCTTGGGGGGGGGGGGAGGTCACAAAATCTCAAAATCTCAAAATCTCAAAATCTCAGGAGTCCAGGATAAAATAAACGCGCCCCATTCAGGTACCCAGTAGGTATTTTAACCGTTTTGCA
>CM076570.1:503300667-503614587 GCA_034641835.2 Pinus albicaulis | reverse complement strand
ACAGTCGATCAATAAGTATCTTCACAGTCACAGTTTTCTGTTTTATGGGATTAGGTGACAGAGCTCCGTAGTGTTTGATGTGTCAATGCAGGTCTTGTAGTCAGTCAAATATCAAAAAAACTCCTTTTGAAACAACACACTGTCCTCCTTTTATTGTCCTTTGCACTAGCTTGATAAAACACTCCTAAATGCAATGAGCTTTACTTACTGATTCTGCCTTATGGAGCTCAGAGTTAAAACACTGTTTTTTCTCCCTTTAATAGAAGGAAACTCCTTTAAAAGATAAAAAATGTTCATATGATGGCTGTGTCAAAAACTTACCTACTGTCTTCACCCTTAAAACACTCTATCTCTTATTTCTTCATCACGGTTCGAGGGTAGTTTCATTGGTTATTCATACTAATGCAAATTCCACCTTTTTATGTTTTACTTCTAGTCAATCACAACCATTCCAAACCTGGAACTTTAAACAAGAAGAATAACTATTTTTGATGTTGTATTCAATCATGCACATAGCTGACAGAGTTGCAACTTTTTCTCATCACAGTAGGGTTAGCTCCAATGGATATTCATACAAATGCAAATTCAACCCTCTGTAAAGTTTCACCACTAGCCAACATAAAACACCACAAGTCTTGATTTTTTCTTTAGACCAAATTATCCATCCTCTCTTGGTGATCTTAACAAAGCAAAAAGGCACATTGAATACCTTGAAACAGATGATGATGTTTCTTGCGGAGCTTGAGCAGCGTTTCTGGGCTTCTTCTTCAAATACTGTGTTTTTTCCTTCAAATAGTGCCTTTCATCCTTTAACATTGTTTGGGGGACAGTTGGCTTGGTCCTTTGTCATTCATCAAATACACTACCCTACTATCACTGCTTGGGAGGCATCTTGACTAGGATGCGCTTCTGAAAAAAAACAAAACTGCCTCAAGAGTTCCTGAAATGTGTTCTTTAATCAAAACTATATCTCAGTTGTCAATCACTGTTTGACAGGGCAGAAATGGTTTGAAATGTTATGTGAGGAGCTCTCTTTGGTGTTAGGTCTCTGCTCCTTCAAAAACCTTGTCTTTTCCTCCCTTTGTAAGCCAAACAACCAATAATTATAATGAACACACAGTCAAACAAAGTGTATACACAGTGAAAGGTCACTGTGTAATAGGATAAGGTGGTAGCTCTTGCAATGTTTTAATGTGTTCACAAAATTCTGTAGCCTTCAAATACCAATAAACTCCTTTTCAATCAAAACATTGCTGTCTTTACACCCAACTGCTCTTTATATCAGTTTGACAATACCTTGAGATGTGAATGGTAACTTGAATTACTGCCTATGCTTTATGGAATGGAAAGTTAAAACACTGTTTTATCCCTTTAAGAGAATAGAAGAAGCTCCCTTGAAAAAATGTTCATATGATGACTGTGTTGAAAATGACCTACTGTTTTCATTTCTCAAACCCTGTGTTTTCGCTTTTAAAACAGTGCCTTCCTCCTCTCAAGACTGTTTGAGGGCTGTCTATAAAGTCTTTTGACATCAACAAAAGTGGACCACCATTTAGTTGTGCTCACTGCTAGACAAATGTAGCTTATTGCAAACCATGACTTTCAACTCCTTTCCACCACTTAACAACTTTGAAAATATCAAGGGAGGCGTATAGAGTACCTTTGAAACACGATGGCAGGCTTTTCCCGAGAGTTTGAGCAGCTTTCCAAATATTTTTTTAAGGTTTTTAAGTGAATTTTTGACCAGTGCTACAGGAATGCCGCAGGCTGCTACAGGCACGTCGCGCCTTAGTTATGGCCCTTTGTATTTTTCGCTCGAGGCACGTCGCGCACTTTTCCAGGCAAGTCGCGCAAGTTTGCAGTTCATTTTGAGGGCCTTCCCGGTGTCGGAATTGGGCGAGAGATGGCTCGTTGGAAAGATGTGGAAGTCTACTTTCCAGAAAAACTTGAATTTTGTCATTTGGTGTCCATTTGATCCTTCAAAAAGTGATTTTCCCAACACTGGTCAAAACTGGTAAATCCTGGTGCAGAAATGCATCGAGCTGTTTGTAGACCATTTTTGAATGCTTTCCCGGTGTCGGAATTGGGCGCGAGATGGCTCGTTGGAAATATGTGGAAGTCTTATTTCCAGAAAAACTTGAATTTTTTCATTTGGTGTCCATTTGAGCCTTTGAAAACTGACTGTCCCATCACTGGTCAAAAATGGTGCATGCTGGTGCAGAAAAACATAGCGTTGATTGCAGGCTACTTTTGGATGCCTTCCTTTTGTCAGAATTTGGCCCGAGATGGCTCATCGGAAAGCTATGGAAGTCTATTTTCCATATCAACTTGAATTTTTTCATTTGGAGTCCATTTGTCTGTTCAAAATCGGACTGTCCCATCACTGGTCAAAATGATGAATCCTAGTGCAGAAATTCTCCCGTGACATCTGTATTTTTCACATTTCTCATAAACCATGATACCTGTGTAGAAACTGAAGAAGGTTTTTCTTCTTGAACCTATGGGGGAGAAAAACCTCTCTCAATTTTGTAAATTTCATCTCCATTTTGTCAGAAACGCATTCTGAACCGAACTGCCCGGGCGCTCCTTAACCCTAATTTCACTGTGGCAGAGGTATTATGATTCAACAGCCATGGCAATTTTACTATCCCTTTGTATTTGCTGAGATGAGATATTTGAGCCTCTTTTTGACTATGGGTACAGTCTGACAGACATCTCATTTTAATATGAAAACCAATACCTTTGTATCAAAAACACTATCATTTACCTGTGCAATGACTTCTATTCAATTTCTTTGTATCCTTCCACTGCCCTTTTAGATCAATCAGTTTCCAACAACCTGCAATGGCTTGGCCATCTGCTCATACATGGAGGAGGCTCTTCATCAGGTAAGGTATCTGAAGGTTTTTGACAAATCTGTCTGACACAACCTTTCTCTGAATGTGATGGCAAGCAAACTACTTAAAAAACATCAATACTATCATCTCTTTTTGCAAGCATCACTGTGTTTCAGCAAAAACCCTAACCAAAGTAACACTGTCTCCCTGCACTGTCCTAAGGGTGACTGAAATATCATCATTTTATTTTTTCATCTCATGACAGATTACTTTGACAAATATTTTCTGTGACTATGGAGGTCAGTGCCTTTTGAAAAACCAAGAACTTTCTTTCTGCCTGTGTAATGGTATTCTTGTCAGCATCCATTTCATTTGATCTTGTGGAAAGCAGGCTGCTGAAGATTGGAATGTTTGCTGATGACATGCTTTTCTAAATTTCAACAATTCACATGATTTGAAAGCTTCAAATGACTTCCTTTATCAGACCAGACTCATTTTACCTTTGAGCTAGCATATTTCAAACTCTTTTCCTATTATGACCATCGCTCAAATTCATAAAACCTGGAGATATTGTTTCACTGTTCAATACAAAGCAAACCTGGACTTTTGCAATCTTCCAAGTCAATATTGGCCAGCGCCCTCTGCTTGTGGATGAAGGAGGCGCCCTAACCCTCTGCTTGTAAATGAAGGAGGTTCTGGGCCTTGACAATTTACCGGTTTGTTGAGACAGTGGTGACCCTTTCTTACTGTGATTTTCATGCTGGAAAAAGCTGTAAAGTCTGGATGAGTAGCTTTCTGTTTTGCAGACATATCTCAGGCTCAAGTTACATTTAGAAGCAGCTGTTCCTCTAACTGTAAATTCAAGCATTTACTCCATGAGATGAAATTATATTTCCTGCCTTTGTAGAAACCATAGAACACTGTGAAAAACCTAATAGTCAGCTTGAGATTGGATTTTATGCAGTGCTGAGATCTAGGGGATGTGAGTGGCGTGACTTAAGGCTGCTTGTCAATTTCATTTGCAAAGTAAGGGATCAGTCATGGCAGGTCTTTTGCAGATGGAGGCTTTTTGGCTTTTTGAGGATTTCCAAAGGTGAAATGTCCTAAAACGCCACTTCCTAAAATAGGGGAGACTTTTGAAACAGATGTGGATTTGCCTTTTAAAGCTGATGGGCAGGTCAATAAGGCTGAAGCTAGATAGGATTGTGATATGAGGTTTTGATTTCGACATGGGCGAACTGAAAAGGTAGAAAGGTGAAAAAAGTATTAGGAGGGTTTTCTGGATGACATATTGACATAAGGAAATCAGTTTCTAGAAAACTCAGCTGTAGATATAGTCATCACTAACATGTAAAAAATACTGATGGCTAACAGATGCTATAGGTTTCTCATCTCCGGTGCAAGGTGAATGATGATCACTCCCCTAATCATGATCATCAGATAATGCGTCACTGCTAGACTATCAACGTACTACATCTCGACCACGCCTACGTCGAATGAACCTCCTCACCTGTGCCACTAAGCTGGTAGCTCCAACAACATGTCGTATCAGGGTCAACATATCATGTGACATGCCTCTCCACATCACTGTCAGCCTATCATCGACTTGTATCTCTCTGATAGTGGCCGGCTTGACTCCCTCCTCCACAAGTAGTCGACAGAGTTGGTCTGCCAACTCCATCATAAATCTAGTATTATGCCTACGCCTCCCACCAGCCGGTACCTCGCATGATCATGAGGACCAGGTCTGTTTGCACTGACCTGATCCTCTGCATCTATCATCTCCTAATCGTCGTCAGGATCTACACTTGGATCATTTGGTCACGGTGGCATCTCATCACCATCAAATGACCCAATATCTACAAAATATATACAAGTATACAACAATAATTAGACAATTTCATGAAACAGTTTAATAAATACAAGCTAAAGAACATGTTAGAATAAATTTAAATAATACACTAATATTACCTCTATCATCCGGTGGCTCATCATCTGTGAAGAGGATGTTGGAACACCCTCGCCAATCCAAACCAGCATACGGACAGGGGACCACAACGAAGGCATGATCATCAATACTGGATAGCAACTCTAGTGCATCATGGGATATCCTCGCGGAAAATTCTGACTTTCCCCTCTTGGTCATCATTTGTCCCCACATCTACATCTATACATGCAACATCGACCTACGAGGCTACCAAAAAAAAGTAGGCCTCCTCTATGGAAACCTCTCAAAAAATAAACAAAATAGATTTGAAGCAAAAGGGAAGTTCACCCTCCCTTGTGCCTAAGCACGATATCTATATAAAGCTGTATAGAACTGCTGCAAAAAAAAGCATATACCACCTCACAAGTCATGGTGCCTATAATAAAGAATCAACATAAAATAAAAGTGGGAAAATAATGTGTTTCCCATCACTAGTATGGTGTGTAATGGTCAAAATCAGTAGTGAGAGGCACCTCACCTCCTCTCCACAAAATGAAGCAATATGTAACTGACCACCAGAGACCTGAAAATCTGCAGGAGATAATATATTGGCGCTAATGTATCTCTGGGAGTACACCAACTGACTCACTGCTGCATAGCTGACGGGGACCTCTAGGAATGAGGGAAAATCTTACCCTCTCCTCAATAGGACAGAAATAAAATAGATGTCCTCCTTAGTGGGTGCGTACCACTGGTTAGGACCAACCCAGAAATCCTGTCAGTGGGCATTCCACCTGAAGATAAGTTGTCACAATAACCCACCATGGCCCTTCAGGGATGTAGCGTCCTCATAGAACTTGAGGAGGCCTACCTCCCTTAGGAGCACCTGGGTGGCTACCATAATACGGTGAGGGTACATATCTCTCTCCCTCTCTCGTGCCTCCCATAGGAGAAACATGTTATACTGGTCTGCCATATGTTCCTGTTGTTCCCTCTCTTCTATCCTTTGACGTCACTGAATGATTAACATATTAAATGTATTTTTTTATTAAATGATACATGTATTTACATATGTATATATATATAATTTTTTTTGAAAAAAAAAAAAACTGTCGGTGAGACAAAAAAACAGTGATGCACTGGTACCAGTGCATCTATTTTTATCACACACCATTTGCGGTGCGCTTATAAATTTTCAGCACACCACATAACATGAACTGTACTTTCTCAAGTGGTGCGTTGACAAAACTATCCATCCCGAGGCGGATAATTCCGTCAACGCACCGCCAAACATTAGTTAATGGTCAATGAAATGGTCATTTAACCGATCACACCGTTGACTCTGTACCAATTTGGGAGGGCAGTGCGCTGACCAAAATACTCACCCCGCTGCGGATATTTTTGTCAATGCACCACCCTCCTGACATCATTACACGATTAACGGTGCAGTGGTATAACCGACCGCACCATTGACTATGTACCAGTATCGGGATGGTGGTGCGCTGACCAAACTATGTGCCCTGGGGCTTAGAGTTTAGTCAGCGCACTGCCCTCCTGACATCAGTACATGGTCAATGGTGCGATCATTTACATGACCGCACCGTTGACTATGTCCAAATTCGGAAGGGTGGTGCATTGACCAAAATATCCACCCCGGGGCGCATATTTTGGTCAACGCATCGCGCTCCCGAACTTGGACATAGTCAACGGTGTGGTCGGGTAACCAACCACACCACAACTTATGTATTTTAAAAAAAAACATTGTATTTTGTTTCGGTACCACACTGGAATCAATGCAATTACTATTAGCATTGATCATGGTGCAACTTGTAAATTTATAGGCAACACCGCGAACTGGTGCAAGCTGAATGGCTCAAGCGTACCACGCGGGATTTTGTTTTTTTAAATGGTGAATTTTAAGTTTTTTTACAAAAATAATCCACTAAAAAGTTTAATCATGGAGAAACAAGTAAAATACCTGTACATTTGGGCATCGAGGAGGTATATTTGCTATATAATTTGCAAAACTAAATTTTCCCATCATTTTCCAAAATTTGAAATCAAGATAGTGGGAAATGGACGACATCAGTGCGTGCAATGGGAGCACTGATGGCAGGGCACCTCAAACAAGGGAAATTCACACTGGTGCTTGAGAGCTCTGTAGCACTGAAGAAGTGAAAATGAGTATTTTTGGCCGTAATTTTTTTTTTTTTATTTAACCCTGTTTCGGTGCGTGGGTTTTTGAGGTGCACCGAGAGGTTTCTTCCAACCGCACCGAGCTGTTTTAGTTTTGGCGTAGGTTTTTAGGATGCATCGGGTCTAAATCTATGTAGAGAACCACTGCGCTATAGTAATTATACATACCGGGTGGGTTTGTACAGAGAACACAGTGTCTCGGTGTACCAATTTGAAGTACGCACCGATGCTTTTCTAGTGGAACACACTAGTGCGATGTAGGATGAGAAACGCACCGGACAAGAAAAATTCGCAAAAACCTCCACCCACCAACCTCCTCTAAATACCTCTACTAAAAATAGATATCTGGGCTATTTTTATAAGGGGTTCCTCAAAAACATTCGCTAGAGGGTCTTTTCCTTGTAGTGTTAACCTCTTTTGGATTTTAGTTTTATTTTTTTTCATTTAGTCCTTTTTAGGTATGCATTCACTGCATATTACTTAGGGGGGTGTACTCAAAACAAGGGTGCATTTCTCTTGCTTTAATTTCGTCATATTTTTTTTATCTTTTCTTTATTTCCTTATGATGTTTTTAACATTTTGTTTTTTCATTTTTCTTTTCTTTATTTTTTATTCATTTTAACTACATCAACCTCACATATTGAATCTTGTTTTTTTCATGGTAATATGAAGTATGAACCTATATGTGCAACATATGAAAACCAACCCATATGTGGGGAAATGGAAAGCATCATCAACCACCTATGGATACCATGGATGTTATCTATGGAATTCTTGTTTATGTTTAGGAACATTTTTTAGGTGTGCATATACAAAAGCTGTGCATATATAGAAAATGGATTATGTATATGTGCAACTTTTGTAAATGCATGTATATATGAAAACATGCAGAAACAAAAATCACACATATGCAGAGGTGCAAGTACACTTATGAAAGGATAATTCTATATATGTACATGAATATCTCTATGCATATACATAACTCCACATATCGAATATAGTTTCTATATAGATATGGAATTCACCTTATGGATGTTAGGGTGAGAAGAAAAAATGTAATTATAAATATATTTTTTATTTTTGAAATGAGAATGTGAAAAACACAAGGAAATTGTTAATTTTGGAATTTTGAGTTTGAAGTTTAAGTTTAAAGATATTTTTTCATTAGATACATTTATTTTTTTCTTGGTAAAAGGGAATGAAAATAATTCTCTCTCTCTCTCTCTCTCTCTCTCTCTCTCTCTCTCTCTCTCTCTATATATATATATATATATATATATATATATATATATATATGAGATGTATTTGGTAGTCTAGAAAATTTTAAGTTACTTTTAGCATTTTCAAATTGGATTTCCTTATGGCATCCATCTAGAATTTATAATTAATTTTTAAAATTGGAAAATCTTGGGGACATTGATTTTAGGTACAAATATTCTATGTTAATGATAGTGTTAGTCAATTTAATGTAAATATTAAGAAAGAAAGTTTAATTTCCATTATTAAATATTTTTTGTAAATCCAAGGAAAAAAATAAATTGGCTTCAATTTTAAACTATGTAATATAGAATGGTATACCTCGCATATTCATTATTTATCTATGTTATAATGTTTATGATATTCAACAACATAGTATGTGTTGGGGTCTTGTGATTTGGTAAATTGGCATACCAAATGACAAGGCAACATCAGAACCACTTTGGAATCCTAGGATCTAGCTCTCCTAGATTCAGAGAGGGATGTCTCTATATAAGTGTTTTCAAAAGATATTTCTTTATGCTCAGTTGTGATATTAGGCTAGTTATGAAGTACAAGGGGTTGTTTGTTTTTTTTTGGTTGGGTATCATTAAATGAGAAGGTCATGTGAAGTGAAGGCGGAAATAAGTGGAAGGATGTTTCAACATGGGAAGATAGGTCAAAAAATAGTGCTAAACCATCAGGCTATGGAGTCATAAAAGGGTTTACTTGCACATCAAATATCCAAGTTTTTCCAAAGGGCAAGTCATATATATCAAAATATCTTTTAAGTTGAGTTGGTGGTATGGAACATTAAGGAGTGAGGTGAAAGAAGCAAACATGTAAGAAAACAAAGGGCAGCCTAAGATTAGGTAAGGAATTTTAACCTATCCTGCTTTTGACATACTCTCAAATAAAAAACATTCAAGATGAACATAAAAGCAACCTAAGATCAAGTAAGGACTTTTAACCTACCTTGCTTTTGGCATACTCTTACGAGAAATCTTCAAAATAGTTGTTTAAGACTAAACAAGGGGCAGGGCTAACCATAAAATTCCTTGATTAAAACTCTACTTAGCATGCAGTGAAGAAATCATTCAAGAATAACATCTCAAGTTCTACTCAACAAATACATGGGCTTACCAACAATTCAGTTACTAGTTATACTCTATTAATTCATTCTTAAACACAAATTTAGCAGAAAACATACAGACAAAGCTTATCAGCCAGATTTAGGGTACCTTTAGAAGCAAATCCTAATCTATAATTGTTGTTCTTTATTAGAGAATATGAACAAAGTGGAAACATGAGGAGAATAACAATAGCAGTAAGGAACACATCACCAATGATTTAGATCTGGATCCAGTGAAATTTGCTTGTGTATTGATGTCCAAAACCAGTCACATAATTTGAGTCCAATAAATTTTACAGTCCAATTCATCTCTTCCCAGCCTACTATATTACAACTGCTCAGTAAATCTTACTCAATAAAAATTCAACAATTAACCAATTTCCAACCATTGTAATGAATTTTCTTTGAATACATACAGGTGCAGAGAGGAAGAGTGTTGCAGAAATGGTAATAAATATTAATTAAGACAGAGTGGGAGAGGTATTCGAATGCCCATTCTGCTTAGTAATCCTAACATTAACTGTTTGTAACACTTCATCAGTTTTTTAGTTGAATCTGAAACCATCTAGCAGGCTGGTAATAACTCTAAGGCTCGTCCTTTGAAGCTATCTTGGTCTGAAGTACCTTGTTTGACCTCTGGGACAAGTAAACTGTCACTTTTGGGTTTTGTAACCCCACGTTTGCTTAATAACTTTTCTGACAGTTTTAATGTGGTTCTGTCATCAGGATGACTGTCACAGTTATTTGAATGGTGAAGTAGACTACAAGTGTTTCTTTGGTCCTTTGGAGTAATTAGCCTCGCTGATGTGTCCTTTGGAGGCTTTCTTCTGCATGATCTGTGTGTTTAGGCTTTAAACTCTTATCGAGCCCTCTGATACTGCTTTAAGGCCCTTTCTAATCATCTTTAACCTTAATTGTGTCTGTCTTTAATATGTGGGTTAAGCTTTGATTTCCTGAGTTATTCCTTAACCACTGTCTTTACTGATTTTTCTTTAATCCTTTTTTATCTTCTCTTTAACTCTGTGGTGTACAGGTGGCTTCAACTGGCACTGGAGGGTTTGCTGTGTAACCAATGCCCATGATGCATTGATTTGAAACTTGGAAATTCGACCCTTATGTCCCTTTTCTACACTGATTTTCGGCCATAGAGGATTGTCATCCTTAGCCTCTGAAACTAAATTGCTGTGGGACAGCTCTTTATCTTATGATCACCCTTAAACCTGTACACAACGAAAAACATTAAGAAATCTTGCATTTTGTGGCTTAACTACTTTAGAAGTCTCAACGAGGGATTATGGAGCAGTGAGGAGGCAAGGTGAATGCAGTGGGGAAGGGTTTCATGGCAAAAAACCACAAAAACCAAGGTTCAAACTGAGTTTGGCGTGAAGAACTAGAAAATAAGTTTTGGGGAATACCAGAGGTGGTATTCACGCGGTGCAAAGGTGGTAGGCAGTAATGGGCAAGGGGAACGTGATACACGTTAATGGCCGACACGTATGCTCCTGAAAACCACCTATTTCACGTTTAAAGTGTACGGAGGGGAATGGGGAGAAAAATGGACGCGAAACAAGATCTGGGCCGTTAGATCTGGGGGGGCAGATCTACGATTGAGAATGAGCGCGGAGGGATAAGAGTAGCACGGTAGGAGGATATGGTGGGGCCGGGCTAATGTGTGCTCCGGGAGAAAAAAATGCCTTTTTAAGTTGAAAATGAGTTTTAGGGCGTTATGGAGGAATGAATGCGAAAATGTATGCGGGCCATTGGATCTGATGAGGGAAGACAGATCAATGGCGGAGATCGAACGATATCATGATGAAAAGCTTTGTGCGGTTGGGTGGGACCGGTGAAATCATATGGGAGGAGAGCTGATGGTCGTCGGATCTGGACGATGGACGGCTCAGATCGACTTGGGGGATCAGCAATCGGTGAGGCAGAGGGTCATGTGAAGAGGGATTTTGAAAATGTAATGTGCCGATGAGCGAGGACCATTTGATCAGATTTTATCGGTGGCTCAGATCAAATGGGATGGTATACAAGGCTGGAGGGGTGGAATGAAGGGGAATCAATGGGAGCCGTCAGATCGTGAGGATTGATGGTCAAGATGTTCTCGCAGATGCTCAAAAAAGAATGAAAGGGCGAGAGGACAGGCATAATGTGAAAGAGCGGTGGCCGTTGGATCGGGAGGATCAATGGTCCAGATTAAACGATGAAGGACAATGAAAAGGGTAAGGGTTGACCGGTAGGAGTAATGTGGGCCATTGGATTGAAAAGATCAATGGCGAAGATCGCATCGGGGAACAACTGAAATGAATGAACGGGGTGGAGGAAAATGATAGTGCGAAACAACGCAGACCGTCCGATTAGACTTGATCGTTGGTGGAGATTTGATCGTGGGATCACATCACCAGGAGGAAAAAGGATCAGGAAAAAATGGAGATTTGAATTTGCGATGCGTTGATGCGATGAAGTGGAGCGATGCAATGGAGCGATAGCCATCAAATCTTGGGGAATGGATGACTGTGATCTTATCGGGGGATCGGCCATCGGTACAAAAGATAACACAGAAGTGAGAACTTAGAAACGCTAATGTGCAATGGATGACATGATAGAGAAGTGTGATGTGATGGAATGATCGGGGCTTCGCATCGGCGGCAAACATTTTTACAAAGGAAAAAGGTCGCGGGGAAAGGCGAAGGGCCGAAATGCCAATGGGCCTAGCGCTAGGTCGCAGGGCAAGGTCTCATTGTAAAAAAAGGGGCTCGGGCTTTAAGCAAAAGGGGCTTAAGGCCTAAAGGAGCAGAAAAGCTTTTTAAAAGGTTTTTATGGGTTTTTACGGGTTTTTTAGTGTTCCGGGTGAAGTAAAAAGGATTTTTAAAACCAAATAAAAAGGGTTAAATGGTTTTAAAGGGGTTTTAAAGGAAAATAAAGGTAAATGAGGGAGGAAAGGGGGCCTTTTTAGAAGGAATTAAGGATAATAAAAGGGGGAAAATAAGTGATATGGGGGTAGTTGTGAAGATGAGATGGGAGGGGGGGAATAAAATGATGGAAATGGGGCCTTAGAAAACATTTTTTTCTTCGTGATAACAGTAGGGCTTTTCTGAAGATGGATCCCCTGGATAAATGGACATAGAAAGGCTTCAAGAAGTCATAGATTGGCCTAAAATTTGTTTCTTGAAGACTAAAGACATGTTTTAGCCATCTTTGCATATGAAAAATTTATAGATGGCTAACAGTATGATTATGTGTTGTAAAAAAAAAGCCGTAGAATTTCACTTGAGAAACGTAAAGAAAGAAAACCTTTTTTATAAACCATATTATAGGAGTATAAGATAACTTAAACCCATTTCTCATGGATATGAAGTTTGAAACTCTAACCACCTATCCATGTTTTTGCACATTCCTGTAAAATGAATTCACAATTTTAATTAAAAAATGGTATTTATCAATCTATATTGTTCATATCACCTTTGTCACAAAAATTTTGAGTTGATTATAATTAAATAGATTTATTAAAATTTATTTATTATAACTTCTAACTCATTCAAAATAAATCTTTAAAATACTTTTTAAGATTAATCCGTTATAATAAAAAGTAGTAGCTTACTTGTTATAAGTTTTGGATTTTTTCTTGGTATATTTTAAGGTTGAATTGTGTTTGTTGAGATTACAAGTTTGAAATGCGAACTCCCTACAATTAAATTGTCTTAGAAAATTTTCAAAGATATAACTTATTTATAAATTCAAAAAAAAAAAATGAAATAATAAAAAATTATATTATAGTAAAAAATTATTACATAAAATTTCCATAATAAAATTCTAAAATATAAAATAGTCATAATAATTTACACTTGATTATTATGTTTTTTATCATTATTATCAACCATCACCGACCATGTTCAACCATCGTTTACCATGGTCAACCATCATCGACCATGGTCAACCATGGTCAATCACGGTCAACCATGGTCCAACGTTGCATTGTGACAAATATTATCTTAATATGAAAATCAAACATCGTCAATCATGGTCAAGCATGGTTAACCATGGTCAATAATCATGGTCATTTTTTGACGAATATTGTCTCTTTGTCTAACATCATATTATGACAACTATGGTCATCCATGGTCAACCATGGTCCAACGCCGCATTATGGCAAAGATTGTCACAATATGAAAATCAACAATGGTCAACCATGGTCCAACGTTGCATTGTGACAAGGATTGTCTCAATATGAAAATCAATCATGGTTAACCATGGTCCAACATCGCATTACAAAAATATTGTGTCAATATGAAAATAAACCATGGTCAATGATGGTCAACCATGTTGATTTTAGGGTTTATAATATTTATCTTAGGGTTTATATATCTTGAGTTTATAATATTAAACCATTAGGTTTAGTATTATTCCCTTGGATTTTTAGTATTAATCCCTTTCATTTATTAGTCCATTGGGTTTATAATCATGGTCAAGCATGGTTCAATGTGACATTGTGACAAATATCTTCTTGATATGAAAATCAACCATGTTCAACCATCATCAACCATGGTTAACCATGGTCCAATATCACATTATAAAAAATATTGTCTCAATATGAAAATAAACTGTGGTCAACTATTTTCAACCATAGTCAACCATGGTAAAATGTCCCATTGTGACAAATATTTTCTCAAAATGAAATTCAATCATGGTAAATATAAAAATCAACCATGGTTAATCATGGTCAACCATGGTCCAACGCCCAATTGTGAAAAAATATTTTTTCAATATCAAAATCCCCCTTTGTAAACCATTGTTAACCATTATCAACCATGGTCCAACGTTGCATTGTAACAAATATTTTCTCAATATGAAAATCAACCACTGTCAATCATGGTCAATGATTTTCAATAGCCATGGTCACATTATGACAAATATTGTCTCATCGTCCAACATCACAATGTCACAACCATGGTCATCCATGGCCAATCACGGCCAAACATGGTCTAACGTTGCATTGTGACAAAGATTGTCAATATTAAAATCAGCCATGGTCAACCATTGTCAATCATGGTCAACCATGGTCCAACGTCACATTGTGACAAAGATTATTTTAATATGAAAATCAATCATGGTCAACCATGGTCCAACATCGCATTATGACAAATATTGTCTTAATATGAAAATCTATCATGGTCAACCATGGTCGAACATCGCATTACAAAAAATATTGTATCAATAAGAAAATCAACCATGGTCAGCCATGTTTGTTTTAGGGTTTATAATATTTATCTTAGGGTTTATAGAACTTGGGTTTACAATATTAATCCTTTTGGTTTTTTAGGTTTTTAGCATTAATCCCTTGTTTTTATGCATGCCTTAGGTTTACAATATCAATCCCTTGGGTTTATTAATCTAAGGGCTCATGTTCACAGGGTATAATATTATTAATAGGGTTTATAATATTAATTCTAGGTTTTAATATAGATCCCTTGGGTTTATATTCCATTAGGTTTTTAATATAAATTCCTTGGGTTTATAATATTAATCATAGGGTCCCCGGATGCGGGTGCAAGTGGAGATGGGGAGATTGACGGGACGCATGGCACAAGGACGGGAGGCCACCTGCCTTCCCTCTGAAATCCTTTGCGCCCACCTGATCTCATTTATTACCCGTGCTTGATCTTAATGGTTCGGATATGGAGTCGATTCACTTCAATGCACCAGGTTCTCGAGGCAGCCTCGAATGCTGCAATTGCGTTATTCATTCGACCTCCAGGCTTGGTCATTCAATGCACAGGCTGGAAGGTTGCAGTCTTGGTTTGTTATTTATCATGGAGCCATCTGCCCCTTCGCCATTGTTATCGAGTTGCAATCCTGCTCTGGACAAAGCAATTGTCCGCACCATCACCGGGTTGCGCAGTCGCAACACTTGCTGCTTGGTGCTTGCAGATAATTCCCACATATCTATTGCAGGTTCCTGTGTTTCTGCCACTGAAGTTCTTGGCTCTCCTCCTGAGCGGAATTCCACCAGTTCTCACTTGCACTCTAGCTCCTATACTGTCGCATTCATGCCCAGAGTCAGACAGAGGATGCGGAGCCGCAGAGGCTCCTCGCGGACCGCGAGAAGGCACTCGCCTTCCCTCACCTCCTCTCCGTCGAATTCCTCTGCGACATCGGGTAGCTTGCCTCGTTTCCTTCATGGGCGTCTGCTTCGTTCAGGACGTCATCTGGACTCGCCCTCTGGCGATGCTCTACCAGCTCAGTCTCATACTGCACTCTTTTCCTTTGACTGCGCTCTCAACAAACCCCAGGTCACCGTTGCCATCTCGGTCGTCTTCCTGGAGGAACCAATGCCTGAGTCTCCGCCTGATGCGCATGCTCCGGACGACAGCGCTAATAGGGACGAGAAGCAACCGGATCCAATTTCTTTGCAGGTCGATGCTGGGGTCGTTCCGGGCCATGTCGATGCGCCTCCGCCGGTTGTTCACTCCTCCGCCGCTTGCTCCCACGCACATGGTTTTCCGGAAGACTTCAGCTGCAAAATTGAAGAAATTGAGCCGGATGAGTAACTATGCCCTCCCCTCCTGTCTTTTTGTCAATTCTCAGCCCTCTCTGAGGGATGGCTTGGTCGACTTGTTAGTTCTTTTTGCATTTTTCCAATCTCAGACACTACAGTGGTCCAGTACAGTCAGAGTCCAATGCAGCAGATATGCAATGTAATTATGTTCAGTGTCCAATCAAAAACATATCAATTCGATCCCCTGCGTGGGATTTTTTCAGATTATGGCTCCCATGGCTGGTTTCCCTCCCGTTGGGCAGCCCAATATCAGTCTCTGTCAGTTAAAATGCCTCCCGGTAGGCTATGTTTTGGCTTCGGCCAGGTGTACATTATTTTCCTTTAATTAATAGATTACTCTAACTTAGAAAAAAAAAAATATTAATCATAGGGTTTATATTCCTAGGGTTTAATATTAAGCCTAGTATTTACAATTTTAATCTCTTGGGTTTAGTAATTTTGCAGTTTATATTCATGGGTTTAATATTCATCCTAGGGTTTAATGTTATTCCCTTAGGGTTATAATCCCTTCAGTTTTTATATTAATCCTTTGGTTTTATTAACCCCTTGGGTTTATGATATTAATCGTAAGGCTCATGATATGAATCTTAGGGTATAATGTTTATTTTAGGGTTTATAATATCTATCTCATGGTCTCTATCCCTTGGTTTTATAGTATTAATCCCTTGGGTATAATATTATTCTCTTGGGTTTATAATCCCTTGCATTTTAGTACTAATCCTTTGTTTTATTAGTTCCTTTGGTTTATAATATCAATCCCTTGGGTTTATTAATCTAAGGGTTCATATTCCTAGGGTACAATATTATTGATAGGGTTTATAATATTAATCCTAGGGTTTAATATTGATCCCTCGGTTTTATAATACATTAGGTTTATAATATTAATCATAGGGTTTATATTCCTAGGGTTCAATATTAAGCCTGGTGTTTATAATATTAATCTCTTAGGTTTATTAATTTTAGGCTTATATTCCTAGGGTTTAATGTTATTCCCTTGAATTTATAATCCGTTCAGTTTTTAATATTAATCCTTTAGGTTTATTAGTCCCTTTGGTTTATAATATTAATCGTAAGGCTCATGATATGAATCTTAGGGTATAGTGTTTATTTTAGGGTTTATAATATTTATCTTAGGGTGTATATCCCTTGGGTTTATAGTATTGATCCCTTGGGTTTAATATTATTCCCCTGTGTTTATAATCCCTTTTGTTTTAGTATTAATCCCTTGGTATTATAATATCAATGACTTAATACTATAACATTGGAATGGTACAAAAATGTATTCAACATCACATTGTGACAAGAAGTGTCTCAATATGAAAATAAGTATAATAATAATTATCGCAATCTTACATTACATTGTAATTTATTCAATGTCGCATTGTTACATTACAAAACACGAGCTTTGTACAAGGTTTATAATATTAGGGAATTTTAATATTCAGTTTATAATATTAAAGTTTAATATTGGGTTTATAATTTTTAGTATTATGGTTTATAATATTAATATTATGGTTTAATATAAACCCCTTGGGTTTATCAATCCCTTGGATTTTTAATATTAATTCTTTGGGTGTATCAATTCCTTAGATTTATAATATTGATCCCTTGGGTTTAAAATTATTCCCCTCGGTTTATAGTCTATTGAGTTTATAATATTAGTCCTTTAGGTTTATTAATTCCTTGGATTTATATTATTAATCTCTTGGGTTTATAATATTAATCCTAGGGTTTATAAAATTAATATTAGTGTTTATATTCCTAGGTTTTGATATTAATCCTAGGATATAATGTTATTCCCTTGGGTTTATAATCCCTCAGGTTTTTAATATTAATCCAATGGATTTAGTAATCCCCTGGGTTTATAATATTGTTCCTAAGGTTACTAATATTAATCATAGGGTTTATATTCTAAGGGTTTAATATTAAGCCTATGGTTTATAATATTAATCTTATGGTTTATTATTAATCCCTTTAGTTTATAATCCCTTGGGTTTATTAATTTTAGGGATTATGTCACTAGGATTTAATATTATCTTGATATTTAATGTTATTACCTTGGGTTTAAAATCCCTTGCGTTTTTTATATTAATCCCTTAAGTTTATTAATAATATAGGTTTATAATTTTTATCCCAAGGCTTATAATATTAATCTTAGGGTTTAATATTTATTTTAGGGTTTATAATATTTACCTTAGGGTTTATATCCCTTGGGTTTATAATATTAATTCCTTGTGTTTAATATTATTATCATAGGTGTATAATCCATTGGGTTTATTGGTCCCTTGAATTTATGATATAAATCCCTTGGGTTTATTAATATAAGGGTTCATATTCCTAGGATATAATATTATTCATAAGGTTTATAATATTAATCCTAGGGTTTAATTTAAATCTCTTGGGTTTATAATACAAATTCCTTTAGTTTATTAATCCCTTAGATTATAATATTAATAGCTTGGGTTTATTATTAATATTAATTTCTTGGATTTATAATTTAATATTAATATTAAACTCTTAGATTTATTTTCAATTTAATATTAATCTCTTGGATTTATAAGTTGTAAAATTAGGGCTTATAATATTAATCCTAGAGGCTTGTAATACTAATATGTTAGGTATATATATCCCTTGGGTTTATAATATTAGTCTGTTGGGTTTATTAATCCCTTCGGTTTATAATACTAATAATTAGTTGCATTCATAATTCCTAGGGTTTTTAATATCTTGGGTTTAGAATATTAATAATTAGTTGAGTTCATTAATCCCTTTGGTTTATAAGGTTAATCCCTTGGGTTTTAATCCCTAGGTTTTACAATATTAATCGCTTAGATTTATTAATCACTTGTGTTAATAATCCCCAAAATTTATAATATTAATCCTTGGGTTTATAATATTAATTATTCATTGTGTTTGTTAATCCATTTGGTTTGTAATGTTAATCGCTTTGGTTTATTAATCCCTTAGTATTTTAATATTAATCCCATGGGTTTTTAATCTGTTTGGTCTTTAATATGAATAATCCCCTTGGTTTATAATATTCATCCATTAGGTTTATAGTATCAATCCATTTGGTTTACAATATTAATCCCTTTGTCTTATTTCCCCTCGGCTTTATAACATTTGTCCTTTGGGTTTATAATATTGGGGTTTTTATATTGGGTTTATAATGTTGCATTTAGTATAAGGCTTTGAAATGTTCAATATTTAATATTGAGGTTTATAATTTTGGGTTTTATAATTTTAGGGTTTATAATATTAATATTAATATTACTATTAATCCCTTAGGTTTATTAATCCTAAGGGTTTATAATACTTATCCCTTGGGTTTATAATATTAACATGTTGGGTCTATTATTCCCAAGGGCTCATAAAATTAATCACTTCAGTTTATATTATTAATATCTTAGGTTTATTATTAGAGTTTATAATACAAATATTAGAGTTTATAATATTAATCTTAGGGCTTATAATATTGGGTTTGGTGATGTTAGGTTTGATAATATTCAATTTAATATTAAAGTTTAATATCATGATGTATCACATTGTTCTTATTAATAATGTAACATTTTAATCCTAGGGTTTAGTGTTTTTCCATTTATTTTATTTTCCCTTGGGTTTATAATATTAAACCCTTATGTTTATAATATCGATCCTTTGGATTTGCGATATTTCAGTTTTTAATTTTGGGTTTATAATATTTCATTTAGCATGAGGATGTGGAATGTTGGGTTTTTAATATTGGGTTATATAATATTGGGTTTAATATTGAGATTTTTAATATTAGGGCTTATAATATTAACCCTATGGTTTAAAATATTTACTTTAAGGTTTATAATGTTGGATTTTATAACATGAGGACTTAGAATAATTGATTTAATATTGTTATGTTGGAATGATTCATAAATATATCATTATGTATAAAAGATATTGATAATTATATTAATATGTCAATAAATGTACATTAATTATTAAGATAATGGTGATGGATAAATAAGTATTATTAGTAATAACCATATATTATTATTACATTATGCTAATTTTGTTATTGTGAAAGATATATATATATATATATATATGGGGTTGTTATTATTTATATAGTTAAATAACACTATAACACTATAACTCTAATAATTATTAATATGATTGATAAATTCCTATTAGCATATATCCAACACATTTACTAATTTGGTTGTATATGTGTTTCATATAGTGGTTGTGCTAGTAATTATTATCATTTAAGTTGTAAAAAAATTATAAAAATATTATTATGACATTTACCTCTTTTAATAATGACAATGACAACATAAAAATTAATCTCGATCAACGATAACAACTTCATTGTAGATTTTATGAATTTTATTATATTCATAAGTAGAGTGTAGATTTTATAAATTTTATTATATTTTCTAAAAATAATTTAAAATATGAAATTGAAACAATATATATGAATTCCACTCATATTCCACATTTTATAATCATGAGATGGTTTTTGCAATTAAATATAGAAAGTGTTATGTGAAGTTGTATCTAATTGTGTTTCTTAATATAAAGTGACACTTCAATTCCCCAGATCCCACTCAAGCTAATGAAACTTCAATAGTTTTGGATATCAATTGAAAATAGCATGTAAAATGCAGAGGCCAAATGATGATTTACGTAATAAAGTAAATTTGAAACGGTGTCAAAAAAAGAGTTGGCAACAAAATATATACATATCTACAATCTTCAATGTATAAAACTATTCAACGTTAGGATTTTTGAGGATTATGCTTCTATATCAAACCGATGTTACTTGAGTTGGGTGTGATGAACCTTAGTATTGCAACAAGAATGATGCAACTCCCGAGGCTACCAACTACTCGCTAAGGAAGAAAAAAAAATTTCTAAGGCGAATTGGTTCAATCACTTTTGACAGACAAGCAAGGAAAGTTACAACAAGAACTCCTTTGCATACAAAATGCCAAAATACACTTGATATAAAAGAGAGAGAAATCTAGGCAAAGACTCCTTTCAAGATCAAGAAAGTTAACCAAAAAATGAGAAACTAACAAACTACTTCAAAATGGGTGAAAACCAACAAAAGGAAGCCAAAGCAAAAGCAACGGAAAAAAAATATTTTTTTTTTTTGGCTTCTCACTTTTAAGGAAAAAAAAATATTTCAAAAATACAAGCACAAAACTACTCAAGGACCAAAATCAACAAAATGAGCCAAAAAGAGACTTCAAAATGCATAATCCAACTATGCTACTTTCGTAGCAGGACTCAAACAAGCAAAAAGAATCAAAAAATGGATTCAGAAAAATAGCACACACTTCCAGCAAACAAAAAATCAAAAAACCAAGAAGAGGTCTCTTCAAGATTTACTAGAAGGCTAGTCCCAAGAAAACATGAAAACCAAAGATGTGAAAGAGAAAAAAATCCAAAAGCGAAGCAACGCATAAGGAAAAAATAAGAAAGCAAGCAAAGGCTCACTGTTCTGAATGATCACAACAACCAAGAACTCCAGGAAGAGGTCTTGGTGCTACAACCGCAATTGAAAATTCATAAAACAGGAAAAACCATAAAATGACTAGGTCGTCACAAGAAAAGGAGAGAAACTAACATACAACCATAAGAAACATAGTCTAGACACCTAAAAGGTACCACATAAGTGGCCAACCATAGACAGAAAAGACTTACAAGGCCTTAAAATTTAGATTTTCAAAATTCATTAGGAATACGCGGGTTCACTGTGTGCAACGTGCATGTATACACAACTGTAGCCAAAGAAACACGCGTATACGCGGGTCATTTTGGAGAAACCAGAGGGCATATGCGACTATGTACAACCTAAGTAGTGTATATAAACTGAAATAAGGAAATAAATAAATACTCGAGCTTGATTAGAAGATCAGGGATTCTGTATGGTTGGGAAAAGACTTACTAGACTACAAATGCGATTAAACTGTCACGAAACCCACACGACAAATAAAATATCCCAAACTAGGAATTACATGGATGTAATCCCCAGAGGAGTCGTCAGTTTTGTTACAGGAAAAGTTACCTTAAGGCCAAGGGTTGAGAGACCTAATAGATTAGATGGCATGTCATCACAAGAAGGACTCTAATTACAAACTTCTATGCTTTAAAGTAGAAAGCGAGGATTGTGGACCTTACCTATTTATCCTTCGTTTGTAGTAGATCCCGTAGGTTGAAAACCCCCATGCAACTCCTCTTGCTCCAGAACCTGCAAATCAATCAAGAACAAGCACAAAAACTATTTGTACAGCATATATGTCCTAGATGTTAGAAGATTAACATACATGATCTCATAAAGATAACATGAAATCAACTATTCAAGATTATTAAGCATGTATAAGAGACACATAACACATGAACATCAGGAAAAATATGGTACTTCTTTTATTGATAACATGTACAGAAAATAATAGTGGAGAAATCACCTGAGATTTTCCACGACCTTGAGCAAAACCATCCTCCGGGTTTGATCTGAAATAGGTGGCTAACTTGTTTTTTTGTGCAAGAACCTTCTATTCCAGTTAAGAAACTTAAGGATCATGCTCAGGTACCCATTTGTACAATAGAATTTTTGTGTCAAGTTTGTGTTTTTTTTAAGTTCTTTATGTGTGAGAAAGTTAACAATTATTTAAGCTGATTATAGGAATGAACATCAAAAAAAAATTGCATAAAAACAACGAGCAACTCACAACATCAAAATAGTAAAGGAGTTCACCCTCAACACTTGGGCTACGTCTCCTTGAGCCTCCATCAATGGACTAGGCTCTCTGGGATTAAAAATGGTCAAATCATTTTACAAGATGATTCTCAACTCCATTGGTTTTTTAGACTCTACCAATGGGCTCAGAATGCCAAAATATCCCTATATTGACTATTCAAACACTGGAAATGGAGAATGGCTCCCTTGGGCATGACCTCTTCTATTGGTGGCCTTGAGCTTACCTGAGCTCTCCTGTGGCAAAAACACCCTTATAAGTACTCATATTCTCCTAAAACCTATCTCACTATCTCTAAAACATGTCAATCATCCAAAATTCACTGTTAATTCTCTCAAAATGGCCTCTGGATCCTTTGGAAATTCCTCTAACATCTAGTGGCCCTAGGCTACATGAAAATTCCCTATAGCATTTTTGCACCTAGAAGTCTCCAAATTCTTTTGAAAGCTGCACCAATGGCTTTATTAGGTCTAATACAGTCCAAATTGACTATTCATTTTCAAAATTTGGCTGAGTGATGCTCAAGATAGAGCACAATCAATTTTTCCCCAATTTTCTCCATCAAAACTGGAAAAAATCCAGTTAGCATGGATAAAAATGGCCTGACTGCCAAAATTGGCACACTCCACCATAAATTCCACCAACCTTAATTGTTGATTAACTAATCCATAAGCGCGGTTTAATAGTTAAGATAAGCGCAATTAATATTAAACGCATTTAGCGCTAATGGTTGGCTTAAAATGCTCCGCCGGTCCCACATGTACTACATAAATATATGTGGTAATGTTTTGATTAAAAATTTGCTGTGGTGTATTGGTGAGATTTTTGGCTTGTGGAGTGGATGTCCTGGTTTCAAAACCCGACCCTACTCCTCATATCACACTTTTTACCATACACGGATTTACCATAACTTTAAAACAACATGTAATTCATCCCAACGAACTTCAACGGACTTTGCTTGGTTTACAAATACCCTAACAACCATATGATATTTAATTAACAAACCTTTTCCATATGATTATGTGATTTTTTATGGTTTTAATTATAATTTAATTATAATAAATATTTAATATATATGATATATATATTATATTATATAATATATAATATGTTTATAAAACATATAATATATTATATTTTATAATTTATATATATATAATATTAAATCTTAAATAAATAATTAAAAAAAACACAATTTCCAACCTTGAATCCATTAGAAAATTTACCCCCACATAAACCAAACTGGTGAATCTGGAGATGACACTTTTCACAATGTTACTGGCTAGAATCTGAAGAATATTCCCGAAGATACCTTTTTTCTGACTGAGTTGCCACATCATCCTTGTACCGATTCTGTCCATTTTTTATCTGTTTTGGAAAGCAAACAACAGACCATAACTCACTCATACGAACTCGGAATTCGATGAAACAAGTTGCATTGGAATCCTGGTGATGAGCTCTACGCTTTCAACCTAGTTTGAAGAATTTCTAAGCACTTTGAATTTTTAGCTAATTTTAGGCCCTTATCCAAATTCTAATCACTCCTTCCCACTGACGGGATTTTGGACCCACAAAAGATAATAATTATCTTCTTGAGCTTCAAAAATCTTCTTCTTTCAAGTTATATCAACTGATTTTACTTGAAAAGTCTTCTCTGACAATCACATTGACATGCCTTGCATCGCAACTGACTATGTCTCTCAACCACTGCTCTGTGGTTGTTGCTGATCCACTTCAACATTGTTGGCTGTTGTAAACTGATACATAAATTGTTGTACCAAATTGATCTCTATGTTCTTGGAAAACTGTTAGCCTTCCTACTAAGAATGAAGTCCCTCTTCCAACAACTGTGTTGAACCTCAGCATTATCCTCTCTCTGCAATCCTTTCTCACCTTTTTCCCTTACTTTATCATAATATCACATACCCATATTAATGATAAATTCCATTTTTTGTCTCAAGGAATGCATTTAAATGAATTCCATGTTATATTCTTATGTTCTTGCTATTCAAATAGATTTTTGTAATTTGGCTATAGAATGCAACCTATTCTGCAGCTAATCGTAGATTTCGTAGCTACTCTCATGGTTTGATAGGTTCCAGGTGTCAAATGGAGAATTGAGCTACATGGGAATTTCTAGAATCATCTCCACATGGATTTTGTCCTATTCACTTGTTCGAGATCGATGAAAAAGAGGCCTAAATATCATGGTCAAAAGCGTGGTCAAAAGGATGTTAGACAAGAATAGAAGGACTCTTGATTTTCTCTATCATAGAAAATCAAGAGTTAAATAGTCCAATTGCAATTCTAAAATTTGAATTAGCCACCTGTAGAAGAATTAGCTCATAGAAAGTTATGTGTATTTCCTTTAAATATTGGTTGTTCAAAACCGAGAACAGTTAAGTTTTAAGTTAAGTTTTAAGCTTTTTCTGATACACTGTGTATTAAGACTTCGTTCTATCATAATACAAAGATCATGTGGCCAATGATTGCTTAAGTTCATCTTTTACCAGCTAGGATTTCATCTGAATCAATTGCAGAGGGCCCTTGCACTAGAGGAGGTTTTTCATTTATTGTTTTAGCTTAATTTTCCTTACTCTGTTTTTGTCAATTCTGTTTTCTAAGTAGATTATTGTTTTATTCCAGTTTGATCAGTAGCATAACGTTAAATCATAATTGTGTCAGCCTTGTCATTCTAAAAACATTTCATGAAGATAGATCTTCCTATTTTCAAATTGAATCAAGTTTGAAGTAATAAGAATTCACAATTATCTAGTTTTCCTTACTGTTCTTTCATTTACTTTCTTAGAATAGAATTATCAATTAATTGTATCAATGGATGTTCCTACAGGTCATTTCAAGAAGATGATTCTAAACTAAATGATTGAATGTATAATTCATACAGTTATTGAGTTTTTCCTCTGCACATTTTAATTGCATTCTAGGAACTTAGAAACTAAGGTATAATTTATTTCTTACACGACATCTCAAGAGGGTAATACTTCACATTGAATGTTGGAGTAAATCAAACATACATTAGTTTTTTATAGTTATCTTTACATGCTTCCACATTTACTTTTAGATCCTGATTTAATTGTATCATTGATGTTCCTAAAGGTCACTCCAAGAAATTGATTCTATTATGTTTCTATACTGAATGATTGAATGTCTAATTCATGCAATTACTGAGTTTTTCCTTTGCATATTTTACTTGCTTTTCTAAATCATTAAGTATAATTGGTTACTTAACATCATCTCAAGAAGGTGATACTTCATATTGAATGCTAGAGTAACTAAGCATACATTAGTTGTTTTCCTTTTCACACCCTACTTGCTTTCCTAGAACATTAGAAGTTAAGGTATAGATAGTTGCTTACACATCATCTCATGAAGGTAATACTTCATATAGAATGTTGAAGTAATTAAACATACATTAGCTATTTTACTTTTATGCTTTCACTTAGAATTGCACTGCAATTTCAATCTCAGTTATAGGAATTTGATCTATGGAATAGGAATAATGATAAGATATAATTCATCAAAATAGATAATCTTTTTTTTAAATTAGATTCTAACTAGCCAACAATCTTTTGATTTATTTTTTTATAAATTATATTAACTTAGGAACACTTCCTTTTATTCCTTCTTAAAATTAATTAAATTCATTTAATTTCTTTCATAGTTTTAGATTAAACATTCTTAGACATCAAAGAAAAAAACCCCCAAAACAACATAAAATACAAACAATGAAGTAAAAATAAGGTTAACTAAGCACATACAGTGCACCACACTTCATCAATTTACAAACCTCGGTTGATAATTTATATAAGAAATTTAATCATTAAATTGACTAAGCATTCTGGCGACGTTGCCGGGGAAGTGTAATTAGGTAACCTCATTTCTTACATCTAAAAAAATGATATGCGTAGAGAAAGAGACTCTAGGGGAAGATTCATAGCTAGAGGTAGGATTTTAATCCCTACAACACCACTCACTCCACCAAGACTAAGAAGTGATACACCTCCATCTCAAACTCATATTCCATACTTCACTAGCCATAGACTTCCTGAAGTTCTACCGTCAGAAATCCAATTAGGAGGATCTCCTACTTCACTGTTGCTGGTTGGCAGTGTTAGGGTCCACACCAGGATTGGGTCCATTGAGACAGTCTTAGAGGAAGAAGATCCTAGATCTCCAACAAAAGGAGTAACATTTTTCACCTCTATAGAGGAACATATTCTAGCTGGAGAGTTAGAAATTCCTAGTGGATAGGAAGAAGAATATCGTTTCTTCAACATACCATTGATAGAAGAACTGGAGGAAGAGCAGTTAATCTTGCAGGTTGAATCTTATATCAGCTCTAAAGAATCTATAATGGAAAGAAGAGGAGAAGAAGGAGAAGGAGTAGGAGAAATTATAAATGGAGAAAATGTAATATTTGGAGGAGGTAGAGGTAGAGGAGGAGATAGAGGAAGAGATAGAGGAAATGCAAACAGAGGTAGAAGAAATAGGGTAATTTATATTTCTTTTCGATTCCCTATAGTCGATGAAGAAACAAATGCCACAATGAAAAATATCTCACCTTCTGTCCTCCCAATTTTTCATGGATTAAAAAGTGAAGATCCTGAAACCTTTTTATTTGAATTTCAAGTCTTGTGCAGAACTTATGATTATTTATAAGACTCTCAAAAACTCAAATTGTTTCCTTCAACATTGAAAGGAGAAACTCTAAAATGGTTCATGAATTTAATCATTTGGTCTATCAGAACATGGAATGACATGAAAAGAGATTTTTTAGAAAGGTATTTTGATTATTGCATACCCATCAATCACAAGGATGAAATATTTAAAATGATGAAAAAAGAGGATGAGAATTTGGAGGATTTAATTAAAAGATTCAATTATAACATAAAAAGAGATAAAATAGATAATTTATATGAATATACTTTAAAAGATCTTTTATTAAAATCCATTAGAGATGAATGGATAGAAATTCTCAACAATATGGGAAAGGGGGATATCTCTCAACTTCCATTATCTGACATTGGTGAATTATGTATTCATCTCTCAAGGGGAAAATAAAAAACTAGGAAAAATCTAAGATATCCTTCTATTGCTAGAGTAAATAGATCTGCGACTAGAACATTGAGCAAGGAAGAAATTAGAAACATACTTGATGAATTTAAAATAGACATCTTAGGGAGTCTTAGTGAAAATATAGACACCCTTAAATTACAAAACAAGCAGAAATCCAAGACTGATGCTTTGGCTATTTTCTGTCCCAAATGTAGAAAGAAGCATGCTTTAAGAGAATGTCCTCTTGATGCAAAAGTCATAGAGACCTGTATGATTTGTTCAGAAAGTCATGAGACTAAGAGTTGTCCTTCAATTCTAGGTCTTAAGGTTGTTTTTCAGGAAGAAAAAACTTCAAATCCAACAGAATCTCTTTTATTTGTCTCTAGAAGACCATGGCAGGGGCCACAAGCTCAAGGCTTTAACAATCAAATGTATACTCAGACCCCACCAAATAATTGGAATTCTTGGTAACAACCTTGGCCTCAATCTCAATCTCAATCTCAATCTTGGGCTCAAGGAATGAAAAATACCTATGGAAAATTCTTTCAATACTACCAATATCCTCCATCATATCCAAACTATCCTCCCCAACAAATTCCTCAACAAAATCAACAACCCCAACTCCAAAACCAAAATCCACAACTCTCACTGCCATTTCCACAGAGACCAAATCAGCTACCTACCCAACCATTACCAAACTCCAATAATAAAAATTCTCAAAATACCTACATGATAGAAGGATAGAAATTTCCAACCTACATGATTACTCCTCTAGATCTTAATGATGTCCAACTTAGATCTAGTAGAATATTAGAAAAGAAAAAACCTTATGTAGTTATTCAAGAACAAGACAATTTTGAGGAAAATTCTCCACAGCCAAATAAATTTTTTGAGGAAGGAACATCTCTTCAAACCCAGAATTCTGAAAATGAAAAACAAAAAGAACCAATAAACTCAACTCCTATCATAGAGCAACCATCAGTATCTACTTCTACACCTCCTTTTCCTGAAATATTACAAGTTGATAGAGGGGTAGAAAAGCATATTATGTTGCCCAATTATGATTTTTTAGATAAATTGAAAAATTTCTGTATAAAAATATCTTTGTTACAGGCCATTAAAGAGATTCCAATTCTAGCCAAAACAATAAAAGAGTTGAGCATGAAGAAAGTACGAAGAAAAACAAAAGAAATAAAAAGAATTCAACTTGTAGGAAAAATTGCCATACAAAAATATTTAGATCCAGGAAGTCCAGTTGTAAAAACACATATCAATGGAATTGAAATTCCAAATACATTGATTGATTTAGGAGCAGTAATAAACATCATGAGAAAGCAAACCATGGAACAGCTCAAGCTTCCTAATATTCTGTATACACCTACATTACTGCAATTAGCAGACATATCTATAATCAATCCAGATGGTGTGTTAGAATATATTTCAGTATCCTTAGACTCTTGGGAGTATCCTATTGATTTTATGATATTAACTCCTAAGAATAATCTAGGAGGACATCCACTTATATTAGGAAGACGTTCGTTGGCTACAACTGATGCTTTCATTAGCTATAGATCTGGTGACATGTATATCTCTGATGGTAACTCAACAAAGAAATTCACTCTAAATCCTCCAGCGAGAACAATCACGGAGTTATATGAGAAAGAATGGATTGATGATGAAAATCATATACAACCTCTCTTCACTATTTAAACCATTAGTGAAGATATTCAAATCCTAAATTCTATGGAAAATTTTGAATCGTCTCCAGAATATGAACATGCTCAATTCTAGGAGAAATCTAATATTGAATATTTGTCATCTAGGTAGATGTCTCTTTATTCTATGGAAGAATTTTATAGCTCTACAGTTGAAATCTTACCAGGAAAAACTTTAAACATAAACAATAACTTGGAAAGATTACAATAGGAAAAGCTAATCAAAACATTACAACAACATTCTTCTGCATATTCATGGGAATACACTGATATGAAAGGAATTAGTCCTAAGACTTGTATACATCACATATACATTGAGGAAAATTGTAAACCTATCAGATAACCTCAAAGAAGGATGAATCCAAATCTTAGAGAAATTGTGAAAGAAGACTTGCAAAAATTACTGAATGTAAACTTAATTTACCCAATTTCAAACAATCAGTGGGTTTCCCCTTTAGTGATTGTGCCCAAAAATAATGGTAAATGGAGGGTTTGCATTGATTATCGAGAATTGAATAAAGCTACCCTAAAATATCATTTCCATTTACCCTTTATAGATCAAGTATTGGATATATTAGCAGGTAAGAAGTATTTCTCATTTTTGGATGGTTTTAGTGGCTACAATCAAATTCAGGTTGCACTTAAAGATCAAGATAAGATGTTTTATGCCTACTGAGTACTTCCTTTTGGATTGTGCAATGCACCTGCAACATTCCAAAGGGCAATACTAGGAATTTTTTCTGATCTAATACATGATTGTGTAGAGGTGTACATGGATGACTTTACAGTTTATGGGAATACATTTGAAGAAGCTCTACAAAATTTGGAAAGGGTTTTTAAAAGATGTAAGGAAGAAAACATTTCACTAAGCCACGAAAAATGTTTTATGATGTTTACAGAAGGGATTGTTTTAGGACATCACATCTCAGGGGATGGAATTAAAGTTGATAAATCTAAAGTTGAAGTCATCTCCAAACTTTCAATTTCAAGTTTTCAAAAGGATGTTAGAACTTTTATAGGATTCACAGGATATTATAGAAGATTTATAGAAAATTTCATTAAAATAGCATCCCCACTCTTCAATTTACTCACCAAAGATTGTGAATTCTGGAGCAACAAAGCTGTAGGCTTGTTGAATTTAATTGTAAAATACACAAGAGGTATTGTAATAATAATATATTATATATAAAATTTATAAGAGATGATGATAAAATGTTTCAATGAGGCCCTGCTTATATACCTACGAAGGTGACCTTTCATGATTGGGCATGTCTCTTAGATATGCCCTTTCACTAACTTAATGACTACTTACATAATCCCTATTTAACTATTAATAACTATATTTATTATATTTGTTATGAATTATATTCATAACATTGCCTTCCTCTCAAAAATCTTTGTCCTCAAAGCTTTATTTTTAGACTATTTTCTTTTCTTTGGATTATCTTCTTGGCATATGTCATTCGGCATTGGTACCTTATCATGTATAGTACCTTTTCTTGTAGAATTCTCTCGTAATATTGTCTTTGAAACTAAGGTTTTTGTTTAATTTTTTTTTTTAAATGATGTCTTGAATCCTTCTTCTTCTTCTTCTTCTTCTTCTTTTTTATTATTATTAATTAATATTAATAATTATTATTATTTAAATAACATAATTAATTAAGTAAATTTTAATTAATTAATTAAATTGATTTATAATCTAATTATAGTGGATGGCATATATGGGCTATAGTACTATATTTATATCAAAACTCAGTTTATATCTATATACCCAGCATTTATGAACCGATGTCAACTCTATTCGTTGACCTTCGACTAGGGCCACGTTGCTTGAAAGTGAAATTAAAGTCGACGGTTTGCTGATTTAGAGGATCGACGGGTCACGCTGCTTGGCCTCGTCCTAAAGAGCGGTGGATGCTCTTTTTTTGCTGACTGACACCCTTGCTGACAGAACGGTCGGACAAAACTAGTCAGAGGGCAGGGATGGGGCGGGGGTAATGATCCGAATGGGTGGGTGACAAAACTGACAGAACAATCAGATGGAGGTTCAAGTGAGGACAGAGACAAGAGACATGAATGACATTTTTCAGTGGACGAAATATTAATTTGGGAATGGCATTTTTTGCGAGGGAGGCAATACCTGATTCTGGCACAATGAAGAATTCTCCACCGGGCACCCCTCTCACATTACCGTCCATGGAAAAACCGTTTGAGGCTTCAGTTTCTTCAAGTGTGTTTCCAGAGATATCCAATGGATGCGGTGACCTTGCCCATCTCTCAACACTAAGATTTTTAATTTCCACAACACAATACCCTGCTCGTCCAGCTTCCTACCCTGCCATATTCCTTCTACTTGGAAAACAATACCAAGATGAGAATAAACTTGAGCAAGAGAGAGCACTGTTGGATAGTGACCCAAAACTGTAAATGCAACTTCTTCTGTTACTTGTGGTACCTTGATTTTTTTGTTTTTATTTATGCAATCCACCATATTATAGTAATCTATTATAGCATGTGTCACATTACCATATTTTTATTACTATGTCTGCTAAGTCTCTGGTTCTTTGAACCTCAAACCCTTCAAGAATCTCTTTCATGAAAGCCGCAGATTTAACAATTTCAGATGCATCTGTAAGATTCACATCACCTTCAATCAGGTAAATCAATTTCTAGATTCCACACCTCCGAGATTGGAGCAGCTTTCGGCCATTTTTCCTCTCTGGTGACTCATAGAAGGAACCCATGATAGTGGGATGCTCAGCACGTATGACTAGAGAATACCTCGCTAGACTAAGCTTATCCATCATATTTTCACCATCAGGAGTGCGTGATTCACGTGCAGCACATGCTAACCTGGATTTTCGATTATCCAGCCAGTTCTTGAGCTGAGAGGTTGTGACATCTGAAATTCAAAGATCCCTAAGTTTTTTTGTCCACAATTATAATAAATGTCCATTTCACTGCATCTCTGGCTCATCCTGAAAAGCAGTCTCAATTAAAGTTATCTTCTTGTCATTCATAACATTTTGCCTTCTTTTCTTTGGTTGTTTTTCTTCCCCAATGCTAGTATCTACCCTCTCGGATGCTTGTGACATCACTCCTGCAGCTTCATATTCCTTTTCACCATCTGCAAGATTTTGATTCTCCTCAGATTCCTTTAATAGCTCATCAAAATATCATTTATCTGTTGCTATGGAATTCTCATTATTTCTGAATTCAAGCATACTGTCCTCATGATCAATCTCTGCAGCACTTTATACTTCACTTTTCGTATTACTGTTTATGCCTTTGACTTTGTTCTCGTCTATATCAACAATTTCATTCACAAGATTTGTGCGCTCAATTTTACTTTCCTCGAATTGATCTACCTCCTTAATATCTCCCATCTTCAACGTCTTATTTACATCCATTAATTCATAATTTTCTTCAAGGTCCCTCATCCTTTCATGTGAACTCGTGCTTTCCTCAACAAAAGTTTCCTCTTGCTTTCTCTGGGATGATGGCCTATAACCTCATGTACCTTGAGCCTCCTCAAATATCTGATGGCCATCTTTCTCCAAGTTTTTCTGAGCAGATGGATGGTTCTCAATGTCTTTATCAATATAAATTCTAGTATTGATCTAAGTTTTCGTACTAAGTTGGAATCATGATTTCCAGTTGGCATTTGAAACTTTAAAAGAAAAACATTCTGAAGTACCCATCTTAAGAGGTCCAAATTGGAAAGTACCTTTCACATTTCAACAAATGCTTCAGATACAGATCTGGGAGTTGTATTAGGACAAAAATATTTGATCCCATATGCCATCTATTACACAAGCATTAATTTGACTCCCACTGAGTTAAATTACATTGTAACTGAAAAGGAATTCTTAGATGTTGTTCATGCTATCAACAAATTCAGACATTATATAAAAGTCTATGAAACCTTTGTTCATACAGATCACTCTGCAATTAGATATTTAATGAATAAATACATTACTAATGGCAGAGTTACAAGATGGTTATTACTCCTGAAATAATTCAACGTCACCATTCTATACCAACTTGGAAAACAAAACACAGTTGCTGATTTCTTGTCTAGAATTGAAAATATCAAAGATCACACTCCAGATGAAGATAAATTTCCTGATGAATATATTTTTGCAATAACTACTCAAACTCCTTGGTTTGTAGATATTGCTAATTATCTAGTCATAGGAAAATTACCTTCACATTTGTTTCCTAGAGAGAAAAGAAAAAGCATTCAATTAAGTGCAAGTTACTCATGGATTACTAATGAATTGTATAAAACAGGTCCATATCTCATTATCAGAAGATGTATTCGAGAAGATGAAATTCCTGGAATTTTTAAGGCATGTCATGATGAACTTTGTGGTGGATACTTTGATGACAAGAGGATAGCATATAAAATCCTTCATTTAGGATATTATTGGCCATCCATATTCAGAGATGCTAAAGAATATGTAAAAAGGTGTGACAGCTGCCAAAGGGTAGGGAAACCTGCTCCTTCAAATGAAATGCCATTACAACCTCAGGTACTCATTGAACCTTTTGAAAAATGGGCCTTGGATTTTGTTGGACCAATAAATCCACCATATAAACAAAAGAGGTATATTTGGTATGTACTGATTATGTTACCAAATGGGTAGAGGCTGGAGCATTACTTTTTGCTAATGAACGTTCTGTAGTTAATTTTCTTTTTGAGGATATCTTCATTCGTTTTAGTGTTCCAAGAGAAATTGTGACAGACCAGGGAGCCCATTTTACATCCATTTTGGTGAAAAAGCTCATGGAATATTACAAGATCAGGCACATAAATTCTACTCCTTATCATCCACAAGAAAATGGTCAAGTAGAGTCCACCAATAATGTGATTGAAGGAATTCTCACTAAGACTGATCATCTACACAGAAGAGATTGGGTAGAAAGGATTATTGAGGCCTTATGGGCCTACAAAACTACATGGAGGAATACAATAGGACATACTCCCTAAGAAATTTTTTATGGAAAACAAGTCCTGCTCCCTATAGAGTTTCGGATCCGAACCTTCGAGATGGCAGTCCAATTGGGACTTGATTTATCAGAAGCATAGAAACATAGATTGGAGCAACTCAATGAGATTGATGAAATCAGGAAATATGAAGTTCAAAGAACTAGTATAGTCCAATAGCAAAGGGCTAAATGGAATGATAAATTTATCAAGGAGAAGAAGTTTCAAGCAGGGGTTTGGGCACTTTTGTTCGATTCAAAATTCAAATATTTTTAAGGAAAGTTTCAGACTCATTGGCTTGGGCCTTATGAGATTGAAACATTATTTGATAATGGAGCAGTAAAGCTAAGGAAAATAGATGAAGAAAAGGTACCTCTTCTTGTGAATGGTCATCAGTTGAAGTATATCATAAACCAATTTCAAGAAAAGAGTTTATCAAGATTTTCCAAGATATTACTGATAAGAAGTTAGTGAAGAATTCTTCTTCTTCTTCACTAACTTCACTTTTATTTTTCTTATATATATATATATATATATATAATAAAAAATAATTAATTAAATTAATTAAAGTGTATAAGTATGAAAACCAATCAATGATTGGCATACTTATACAGAAAATACAGGGTGAAAATCAGAGATTTCTAACATCCTATATTTTCCATTTCTTTTTTGCAATAAGTAGTAACAAAAAACTACATTCATATTCCATATTTGCAGCTCATAATCTGCAAATTCATTCCATTTTACAGTTTCATTCCATTCCACAGTCATATTCACTTTCATTCCATTGTCATAGTCATATTCCACTTCCATTCCATTTCACAATCATATTCCACTTACATTCCATTCCACAAACCATACTTCATTTTTTTTACAGATTACATTTTGCAGTTGATCACATTCTGCAACTTATTACATTCTGCAGTTGACTACATTTTGTAGCTAGCTACATTATGCAGCTGACTACATTCTACAGCTGTTTTTTTTTCTGCAGCCACATTTCATTCAGTAGTTCTGACACAATTGTACAACCTACAAACAAATGATGATTACAGGAAATTGAAGGATTATGTTTTGAAGAACAACATGCTAAAGGGTACCTAAAGGATCAACACCAAAGAAACAACAAACGAAAATGTTAGTTCTAAAAGGTAAAGTGAAAAAATTTATTTTAATAGCAAGATTAAAAACATTAGCATGTATAATATGGATGGTCATATGCTTCCTTGACAGATCATCATTTGATTTTATTGCAATTCCCATCATACCACAGATCAGCCACATCCTCCGCATTATGTCTCATAACGGTCCATAATTGATTCCCTCATTGATGATTAATGGTCATGACCAGTTGATGTGACATACTTGTCTACGTCTCTTCAAAACCCTTACCACCTTTTTATTCCTAAAAAACCATGATACCTTTCATCAGATTAGTAGCCCAATTCATTTCATAAACAAAGAAGGGTAATTCTGAAGGTTGAGAACTCTGCAGGGATGGGATTGATAGTTATAACAGAACCGGTGGGAACAAAGTATATGGAAGGATACCATCAAATCAAGGAAATATTGCAGAAAGTTGTATGGCTCAAATTCATAGAGAAATTCAATGGTTTCCACAAGGAAATTACAAAATATTTTGCTCGGTATTTTGATGGCACAGAAGTGGAAATTGAAGACATCAAGTTCACAGTTACTAAGTCATTCATGGCAGAAGCCACATAACTTCTAAGTCTTGGTGAAAGATGGTTCAAAAACAAGGAGCTCCACAGTGAATCATGGAAATTTTTACTAAAAAACACAAGTATGGATGTCTCTGTTTTTAGAAAAGGTATCCCCAGCTTAGCTCTTAAAAGTAAATGGAGGAACATGCTCTTAGTTTTATAGAAATTTATCACCTGTGAAGGAATGTTTGGTTGCATGTATGTATACCATATCCATTTACTAATGAATTTCTTAGAGAATGGTGAAATAAATCTTCCCTTATTTATGCTAAATAACTTAAAAAGGATTTACACAAACGTGTAGAAGAGAATACAGTTTATAGATAACACCATGCATCATCATGGGTTGGTAAAGATATTGGTTGATTTTCATTTAAAAAGCATAGAAGATACTTGGGAGAGCTTTCTCATTAGAAACCATTTTCAAGAAGCACTAGAACAACCCAAAGAAGACAATGTCAGAAAGAGCGGAAGGAAGAATAATAATATAAACATTGAAGACAGACCCACATCTTCATTGCAGAATAATGATGAAAACCTCATCTCTGAAGAGCTGACAGAGATCAGAAAACAAAATAAAAATAAGACAGGAGGAAAGATAAGAAAAAGGAGAAAAGATACAAATGAGGAAAACGTAAATCCTCCACAACTGAGAAGGAGCTCCAGACTCCGAGGTTCGATGAATAGAACACTACTAAAAGAGACAGAGTTTTTAAGTCTAGATGAGGAAACTCCAATACCATCTCCTGTCAATATTTCTCCTCTGCAAAGTCCTCAAAATTCTCCTATTCATAATTTTGAAGGTAGCCCCAGCAGAAATTCTCCAAGCATAGACCCATAACAACAAGAAGTATATGATTACATAGAATCATTGGAGAAAAGAAGTGAAACAACGAATCCTATCAACCCACAAGAACACCTAGTCGAAACTCTCAAACAAGAAATTTATGAACTAGAGATATTGAATAGGCATATTAAACAGGAGAATGAGGCCTTGAAGAAGTAGCACAAGTTGGAAAAGGTAATTCATGACAATACCATTATGCATTTAGGACTTTGGTACAAGAATAACATGAAGTTGAAAATAAATAACAAGTCACTAAACAAGGCAGTCATTAATCTCAAATACAAGCTTCTTATGAGAAAACCCAGGACAACAATCACTTCAAATAAAATCAAAAGAAGGAAATTGGATGTGTTAGCAAAAGTGTCTAAAAAAATGTAGTAGGAGAGGAGAATTCACATTTTTGGCAAATTGCATGAGGACATGTAATGACTTTGCAATGGGGGTATGTTGAACCTCAAAATTATCCTCTCTCTGTCATCATTTCTAACCTTTTTCCCTTACTTTCTCATAAGATCACATACCCCAATCAATGATAAATGCCATGCTTTGTCTTAAGGAATGCATTTAAATGACTTCCATGTTATATTCTTATGTCCTTGCTATTTGAATAGATTTTTATAATTTGGCTACAGAACGCAGCCTATTATGTAGCTAATCATGGATTCCATAGCTACTCTCATGGTCTGACATGGTCCAACTGCAAATTGGAGAATTGAGCCACATGAGCATTTCCAGAATCACCTCCACATGGATTTTTTCCTATTCACTTGGTCGAGATCGATAAAAAAGAGGCCTAAAGATCGTGGTCAAAAGGACATTAGCCGAGAATAGAAGGACCCTTGATTTTATCTATCGTAGAAAATCAAGATTTAAACAGTCTAATTGCAATTCTAAAAGTCGAATTGGCCACCTGTAACATAATTATTTCATACAAAGTTATGTTTATTTCCTTTAAATATCGGTTGTACAGAAACGAGAACAATTAAGTTTTAAGTTAAGTTTTAAGCTTTTGCTGATACATTGTGTATTAAGACTTCGTTCTATCATAATATAAAGATCGTGTTGCCAATGATTTCTTAAGTGCATATTTAACCAGCTAGGATTTCAGCCGAATCAGTTGCAGAGGGCCCCTACACCGGAGGAGGTTTTTCATTTATTGTTTTAACTTAATTTTTCTTACTCTGTTTTTGTCAATTCTATTTTCTAAGTAGATTACTGTTTTATTCCAGTTTGATGAGTAGCATAACATTAAATCATAACTGTGCCAGCCTTTTTCTTCTAAAAAAATTTCATGAAGATAGATCTTCCTATTTTCAAATTGAATCAAGTTTGAAGTAATAAGAATTCACAGTTATCTAGTTTTCCTTACTGTTCTATCATTTACTTTCTTAGAGTAGAATTATCAATTAATTGTATCAATGGATGTTCCTACAGGTCATTTCAAGAAGATGATTCTAAACTAAATGATCGAATGTATAATTCATATAGTTATTGAGTTTTTCCTCTCCATATTTTATTTTCTTTCTAGGAACTTAGAAACTAAGGTATAATTGATTTCTTACACAACATCTCAAGAGGGTAATACTTCACATTGAATGTTGGAGTAAATCAAACATACATTAGTTTTTTACATTTATCTTTACATGCTTTCACATTTACTTTTATATCCCCATTTAATTGTATCATTGATGTTCCTAAAGTTCATTCCAAGAAATTTATTCTATCATGTTTCTATATTGAATGATTGAATGTCTAATTCATGCAATTACTGAGTTTTTCCTTTGCATATTTTACTTGCTTTTCTAAATCATTAAGTATAATTGGTTACTTAACATCATCTCAAGAAGGTGATACTTCATATTGAATGCTGGAGTAACTAAGCATACATTAGTTGTTTTCCTTTGCACACCTTACTTGATTTCCTAAAACATTAGAAGTTAAGGTATAGATAGTTACTTACACATCATCTCAAGAAAGTAATAGTTCATATTGAATGCTGAAGTAACTAAACATACATTAGCTATTTTAATTTGATGCTTTCACTTAGAATAGCGCTACAATTTCAATCTCAGTTATAGGAATTAGATCCATGGAATAGGACTATTGGTAAGATATAATTCATCAAAACAGATACTCTGTTTTTCAGATTATATTCTAACTAGCCAAAAGCCTTTTGTTTTATTTTTATGTAAATTAGATTAACTTAGGAACACTTCATTTTCTTCCTTCTTAAAATTAATTATATTCTTTTAATTTCTTTCATAGTTTTACATTAAACATTCTTATACATCAAAGAACAAAACCCCCAAAACAGCATAAAATACAAACAACGAAGTAAGAAGAAGGTTAACTAAGAACATACACTGCACCACACTTCATCAGTTTACAAACCTTGGTTGATAATTTATGTAAGCAATTTAAGACATTAAATTGACTAAACAAACTGCATTCAAGCTTCTTCTTGGAGATTCTCTTATCCAAATTAATCTTACAATATGAGTGAACTCTTGGTTTCAACACAAAAAACTAGCTTGTTCTACAATGGTTGCAAAACACTTTGGATCTTGTCTACTTCTCACTGAATTGACCTCAAACTTCCTACGACATATTGTCACAAGAACACACAATCAATCTCGAAAAGAAAACATTATGCAAGATTTGAAATGATGACCACCTATTTTTTGCTACTTCAAAGAAATGATTGTCACCTCATGTAACATTATGTACATGGCGATTTTCTTACACATTGGTGTACCCAATATCGACTCACAATCAACAACACCATCGACTAAAACATAATTCGATCAACATAATCGATAAACATAGTCGACAAACAACATGCGACATCAACAACACAAGTCGACATGAAATGTACAACACAATTGACATAAATCAATATGAAATGTGTGTGATACATTCGACTCAAGTCGATAAACATATGCGCAGTAAAATCGACACAAGTCGACATTCCATGGTACATGTTGACATCACTCATGCATGTATCTATTTATATTGAACCTATCACAAGTTCTCTATTTACATATACAAAATCTCATGCATATGTACACTCTTAAACTCTCTCTTTTAAGTACAAATAAGTACAAAAACCCAAAAAATATGGGTGATCATAAGAGATGAACTGAATGATAAATTTCTTCAACATAAATGAGTGACATACCCATATTTTACACCATCTTGGAGAAATTTTGCAACAAATATAAATTCCTTCAACTGAAAAACATTCACATGCAATCTTGCATCACACAAACTATGATAATCTGCTTCAACTTGCCATACTTTCAACAGAAATTCATATGCATACGTCAGGATGAAATTTTTATCTATGTACAAAGAAAATGCATGCCTTACTTAGTCAAAAAATCAAGCCATTTCTTACCAAACCACTCCAATGGAGATTTCTCCTGCTGAACATCCTCTTCTTGTGAATGATATTGACTCACATTGATTATGGAATCTTTTGTTCCATTCTCATCAATATTTTTCTCCGCTTGCTTCAATTGCTTCGGATGGGTAGTTGGATGCAGTGTCTAACATTGGTCAATGAGATTTCCCTTCTTCTAACAATGAGTGCAAATATTTTTCATCTTCTGTTCAAGTTTCCTTTGCTTTGACTGTTTCCTGTATGCTATCATTCCCTTCCAACATCTTTAAACTTGATGGTTATACAAACAACAATATGAAAAACAACTTTTTCTCCCATTCATGCATGCACATTTGTCATACTTAAAATAATCATAAACAACATGATTACAGGAATAATTATACCTTGAATGATTCTTTGAATGTTCATCTTTATCACCTTCTTGAGGAGATGCACTTGAAGAGGTTCTAGCTCTCTTTTGAAAACCAACAACAATGTTCATGTCCTTAGAGTTGTCACAACTCTCTTGTTTGCCATAAGATGCATGTCTAAAAGCATCTTGCTACAACATGGGTTTCAAATAACTGCATTAATCTTGATTACAAACTTTACATGTTTGAGGGTTTGAGCCTGCAACAAAAGTCCTTCTTGGAACTGTTTCAAGTACCTTCATGGCTTTAGAGCTTTCTCCATAAAGTTGTCCATAGTAAAGACCCAAATACTTAGGCCTTTCCTCAACCATAATTGGCTCAACTGTGCCTTGTGCATGTTTTCCTAATCCTTGACCTTCATAGCCCATTTCATCATCAATTTGGACCCTATTCCTCTAGTGTGTTTCTCATCTTGAGAGGAAATTGAAGACAAACTTGAATTATTTACCTCTTCTTCAAGCACATGCTTGGCTAAGGCTTCTTTGGCATCATGGAGCTGAATCTCCATCTCATGCATCTTTTGAAGAAGTTCTTGCTTCTGTTTCTTCATGGCAACCAACTGATCTTGAAGTTTAGTGTTATCCCTTACATCTTCATACAACTTTTGCACCATATCTTTCATGATGTATATGTCCTGCACCATTTCGTTATCAAAGAGTCTTGCAAAGGAGGATGGTGTAGAATCACCACTTAATGAAGTTGCCATCATAATGTAATGAATTAAAGAGCTTCAAAAAAAATTTAAAAATATTCACAAACTTCTTTATTGTGATTTGAAAACCAAGCTCTCAATCTAACTTCTCCATCACACAAAAACTTTCAAACTGTTAAATTCTCCTTGCACAATTCAACAACCAATAGCTAACCCTAGTTTTCCTTGGCTACAGTGAGCTAATCTAAGCTCTGATACCAACTTGATCTAAAATAGGTTTTTGATTTGTTTTGTTGTGAAATCACCTTATATTCCATTTAAACAACTTAAGGACCGTGCTCATGTACCCATTTGTACAATAGAATTCTTGTGTCAATTTTATGTGTTTTTTAAGTTCTTTATGTGTGAGAAATTTAAAAATTATTTAAGTTGATTAGAGGCATGAAAAAAAAACATAATTTGAAAAAAAATAACAAGCAACGCACAACAGCAAAATAATAAAGGAGTTCACCCTAAACACTTGGGCTACGTCTCCTTGAGCCTCCATCAATGGACTAGGCTCTCTAGGATTAAAAATCATCAAATTATTTTACAAGCTGATGCTCAACTCCATAAGTTTTTAAAACTATACCAATGAGCTCAGAATGCAAAAATACCCCTAGATTGACTATTCAAACACTTTAAATGGACCATGGCTCCCTTGGGCATGACCTCTTCTATTGGTGGCCTTGAGCTTCCCTGAGCTATCTTGTGGCAAAAACACCCTTAGAAGTCCTCATATACTCCTCAAACCTATCTCACTATCTCCAGAACGTGTGAATCATCCAAAATGCACTATTAATTCTCTCAGAATGGCCTATGGCTCCTCTGGCAATGCCTCCAACACCTGGTGGCCCTAGGCTCCATGAAACTGACCTGTAGAATTTTCACACCCAAAAGTATCCAAATGCTTCTGAAAGCTACACCAATGGCTTCATAAGGTCCAATACAGTCAAAATTGACTATTCATTTTCGAAATTTGTCTGAGTGATGCTCAAGATAGAGCACAATCAAATTTTCCCCAATTTTCTCCACCAAAACTAAAAAAGTCCAGTTAGCATGGCTAAAAATAGCCTCGCTGCCAAAATTGGCATGCTCCACCATAAATTCTGGCAACCTTAACTGCTGATTGACTAATCCATACGCACAGTTTAATGGTTAACATAAGCACAATTAATATTAAATGTGTTTAGCGCTAATGGCTGGCTTAAAATGCTCTAGCGGTCCCACATGTACTGCAATAAATATATGTGGTAATTTTTTGATTAAATAGCATGTGTTGTGGTGTATTGGTGAGATTTTTGGCTTGTGGAGTAGAGGTCCTAGTTTCAAAACCCGACCCTGCTCCTCATATCACATTTTTTACCATACACGGATTTACCATAACTTTAAAACAACGTTGGCAATAAAATACATGGACCTTGGCTTTAATTCATCCCGACGACTTTAATTCATCCCAACAAACTTCAACGGAATTTTCTTGGTTTAAGAATATCCCAACAACCATATGATATTTAATTAACAAACCTGTGCCATATGATTATGCAGATTTGTATGGTTTTAATTATAATTTAATTATAATAAATATTTAATATATCTATATATATATATATATTAAATCATAAATAAATAATTAAAAAAACAGAATTTCCAACCTTAGATCCATTAGGAAATTTACCCGCACATAGACCAAACTGGCGAATCTAGAGACGACACTTGTCATAATGTCACTGGCTAGAATATGAAGAATATTCTTGAAGAATCCTTTTGTTGATTGAGCTGGCACATCATCCCTATACCTGTTTTGGAAACCAAACAATAGACCATAACTCACTCATACAAACTCGGAATTTGATGCAATTAGTTGTGTTGGAATCCTAGTGATGAGCTCTACGATTTTGTCCTAGTCTGAAGAATTTTTGAGCACTTTGAATTTTTAGCTAATTTTAGGCCCTGATCCAAATTCTGATCAAGGTTCATCCAGCCCTAGCCTCACAAAGCTTCTTCCATAAATGGTGCACAAAGGATGTCACATAGAATGAGGGTGATCATCACTGTTGGGTGTGTGTTATATTCTTTCCATGACTAGTCAAACGCGGGGGAGTCACAAGGGGGAGATAGCCCCCCTTGTACGTTGTGTTGGGTGCAGCAGGGGGGTCACAGGGGGGGCATACCTGCCCATGGTTTTGTGCATGGGTTTTCACATGGTTTTGGGGCATGATGGTTTTTGGCCCCTAGTATTTTGTAGATCCGGTCAAGGGAACTATGGTTATGTTCTAATCCAAGGTTAATGTATTGGGGTTTATGTATGCTTTGGCATGTATATATGTGTTGTAACACTAAAAGGAACATAATGAGAAATCAAGCTGGTCATCCCAATTTGGGATCTAGGGGAAAATCTCTGTGTTTATCTATTTTATGTTTTATGCTCTCGCTATTGTTTATTTTATGTTTTAAAGATTCGTTCGTAGATAATTTTTGTACAAGGTTAAAACATACATTTGGTATCAGAGCTATTTCGGCTTCAAGGGGGTGCCTTTGCTACTGAGGGTTTTTTGCTCGGGCCTATGGTAAACCCTGTTTAGTGGGAGATCTGCGAGATCGATTCTTGCGGTGAAAGAAGATGGCGAGCAGTGGAAAGGTAGAGATTGTGAAATTTAATGGTCAGAGTTTTGAGTTGTGGAACCTCAAGATGGAGGATTTTCTAGTGGATAAAGACCAGTGGATCACGGTAGATCCAGGTACTAAACCAACGGCAATGTCAGATGAAGACTGGAAGAATTTGGATCGGAAGGCGAAGAGCATAATACGGCTGTGTGTCTCAGATTCAATATTGTTGAATGTATCTAGGGAAGCTACGACGAAGAATTTTTCGGACAAACATGGGAATTTGTACCAATCTAAGTCTCTGGTGAATAAATTTTTCCTGCGGAAAAAGTTGTATAACCTGAGGATGAAGGATGGAGACTTGGTGATAGAGCATCTGAACACCTTCAATACTGTGGTAAGTGAATTGTCACCTATTGATATTAAAATATTAGATGAAGATAAGTGCATCATTTTGTTGTGTTCTCTACCAGACTCGTGGGACAGTCTGGTTATTGCAATAGGTAGCAATACAATTACCTTGAATTTTGATGACATTGTCTCGGCCTTGCTGTCAGAGGAAATGAGACAGAGAAATATGGAGGGTAAAAATGGAGATTCCTTATATGTATGAGGAAGGTCCGAGAACAGAAACAATAATAAGATTTCGAGTGGGAGATCTCAATCTAGAGGGAGATCTAAATCTCCTGGAAATTTTGTAAAGGTGTGCTGGAAATGTGGAAAGGAAGGACACTACAAAAAGGACTGCAAATCTAAAGCTCATGAGAAAGGAAAGGGATCTAATGATGCTCCTTCTGTAGAGGCAAAAACCACCTTGGATGAAGGTGGGGATGTGTATTTGGCTTCTTCTTCAAATACACAAGTAGATCATGAGTCATGGTTGATTGACTCTGGTGCATCCTTTCACTTCACTCCTCATAGGGAGTGGTTCTACAAGTATGAGAAATATGATGGCGGTGATGTCTTCTTAGGTGATGATAGGAAGGCCATAATCATCATATGTGGAAAATTCAAGCTGAAGCTACAAGGTGGAAGGATTAGAACACTTCCTGGTGTTTTGCACATTCCTGCATTGGCCAGAAATATAATTTCTGTAAGCAAGATGTATGATGCAAGTGTAAAAACAGTGTTTGAGAAACATGCCTATAAGATGGTTTGGGGAGCACTAGTATTAATGCGGGGATTTCGGATTGAAACTTTATACAAGCTTTAGGACAACACTATTATTGATGGGTGCAACAGTGCTGTGGTTCCCAAAAGTGAAGCAGAAATCCTAACGGTATCTGGAGAAAAGACCATGCTATGGCATCAAAGGCTTGGACATATTGGAGAGAAGGGCCTTCAGATACTACATGGAAATGGTATGGTAGAAGGTATGTCTAATAGCTCTCTGGATTTCAATTTCTGTGAACATTGTGTATATGGGAAGCAGAATCGGGTGAGTTTTCCTTTTGGTGCTAAGAGGGAAAACAAGATATTAGAGCTTGTGCATAGTGATGTGTTTGGACCTGTGTCATATCCACCACTAGGTAAGTCTGTGTACGATGTTTCATTCATGACTTCTCAAGGAATACATGGATATATTTCTTGAGGAAGAAATCTGAAGTCTTTGAAAGATTTAAAGAATTTAAGGCTCTGGTGGAAAACCAGATAGAGAAGAAAATAAAGGTGCTGAGGACAGATAATGGTGGGGAGTTCTGCAAGAAGGAATTTTAAGAGTTTTGTAAGAAGTGTGGTATAGCATAGCATAAGACTACTCCATACACACCTCAGAAAAATGGAGTTGCAGAAAGAATGAACAGAACGCTGACGGAAAAGGAAAGAAGCATGCTCAGTGGTACCAGGTTAGGACAAGAATTCTGGGCAAAGGCAGTGGAGACTTCATGTTACTTGGTTAACAGATCACCTTCATCAGCATTGGAGGATAAGACTCCACATGAGGTATGGACTGGTAAGAAACCCTCTCTTTCACATCTGAGGGTATTTGGATGTGATGCATATGTACATGTTTCGAAGGAGAAAAGGACCAAGTTGGATAATAAATCTGAAAGGTGCATCTTTATTGGGTATAAGGATGGTTTAAAGGGTTACAAGCTTTGGAACTCAAAAACAAGGAAGGTTGTGTATAGTCGAGATGTGGTCTTTAGAGAGGTGAAATATGTTGTTAAACATGAGATCCTACCAAAGGAACCTGAAAAGATAGAGTTTGAGCTAAAGGAGGATGAATCAGACTCTACAACAGAAGAAGACTCAGAAGAGGAAGAGCCAAAAACTCTAGCTGTGAGAAGATCAGTTCGGGAAAGAAGAAAATCAGAAAGGTATAGTCCATTTGATTTCTGTTCAAATTTTTCTTTAACTATAACTGATGATGATCCTAGAACCGTCTAGGAAGCAGTAGATTCAGAGGATGGAAAACTCTGGAAGGAGGCCATGGTTGATGAAATGGCATCCTTGCATAAAAATGAGGCATGGGATCTGGTGGAGTTTCTGGCTGGAAGGAAGCCCATCGGGAGCAAATGGGTGTTTAAGAAGAAGATGAATGTAGAAGGCAAGGTGGAGAAATATAAAGCTCGGTTGGTAGCAAAAGGTTATTCCCAAGTGTCGGGAATTGATTTTGGTTATATTTTTTCTCTTGTTGCCAAAGTTACTTCTATTAGATTACTTTTATCTATTGTTGTTGCATTTGATTTTGAGGTAGAACAGATGGATGTGAACACAACATTTCTTCACGGGGATCTGGAAGAGGAGATCTACATGAAAAAACCTGAAGACTTTATGGTGATGGGGAAGAAAGAACTAGTATGCAGGTTAAAGAAGTCTCTGTATGGGTTAAAACAGTCACCAAGGAATTGGTATCAGAAATTTGACACCTGTATACGGGGACTCGGCTTCACCAGAAGCAAGGAGGATCACTGTGTTTATTTTAAATTAATTGGTGACTGTGTTATTTATTTGGTCTTGTATGTGGATGATATGTTGTTGATTGGAAATGACAAAGAAATTATACAAGATTTGAAGACCCAATTGTTCACCAAATTCGACATGAAGGATCTTGGTGTTTTAAACTATATTTTGGGCATGGAAATTAAAAGAGATCGGGCAAAGAGGAAGCTCTGGTTAAACTAGAGGAAGTATGTCGAGACTATACTGTAAAGGTTCAATATGCAAGATAGTAAACCGCTGAATGTTCCGATTCCTGTAGGTGTAAAGCTATCTATTGAACAGTGTCCCAAGACACAAGAAGAAGAGGAGGATATGTCCTGTGTTCCATATGCAAGTGCAGTGGTCTGTACTCGACCAGACATTGCACATGAAGTGGAAGTATTGAGCAGGTTTATGTCAAACCCAGGGAAGGAGCATTGGACAACAGTGAAGCAGGTTTTCAGATATTTGCATGGCACTAGTGAATATGGCTTGTGCTACCATGGAAGAATAGGATTGGAAAAAGTGTTGGACATTCGTGGTTTTTTTTATGCAGACTGGGCTGGAGATTTGGACCAAAGAAGATGTACAAGTGAGTATGTTTTTAGCCTATTTGGAGGTGCAGTTAGTTGGATGAGTAAATGAAAGTATGCAGTGACTCTTTCAACTACAGAGGTGGAATACATTGCAGCCACTCATGCAAGCAAGGAAGCAGTTTGGTTGCAGAGATTGTGTTCAATTATGGGGTTGGTGTAGCAAGCTATAAGGATAGACTGTGATAGCCAAAGTGAAATTTTCTTAGCTAGGAACCCTGCTTATCATTCAAAGACAAAGCACATTGATGTTCAATATCACTTTGTGAGATAAATGGTTGAGGCTAAAAGGGTGTTCCTAGTAAAGGTGGACACTTTGAAGAATGTTGCAGATGCATTGATGAAGTTTTTGAGCACTCAAAATTTCTCTTGGTGTAGAGAAACAATGGGTGTTGCAAAGCTGGTCTAATGACTCAGCTCTCATGTGCCCCCCTATGGAAAGAAAACAACAATTGGGAGAATGTTTGGTATGTGTTATATTCTTTCCACGACTAGTCACATGCGGAGGGGTCACAGGGGGGGCGATAGCCCCCCCTGTACATTGCACCAGGCGCAGCAGGGGGGTCACGGGGGGGTGGACCTGCCCATGGATTTGTGCATGGGTTTGCACATGGTTTTGGGGCATGATGGTTTTCGTCCCCTGGTATTTTGTAGATCCGATCAATGGAACTACGACTATGTTCTAATCCAGGGTTAATTGATTGGGGTTTATGTATGCTTCGACATGTATATATATGTGTTGTAACACTAAAAGGAACATAATGAAAAATCAAGCTGGTCGTCTCGATTTGGGATCCAGGGGAAAATCTCTATGTATATCTGTTTTATGTTTTATGCTCTCACTATTGTTTATTTTCTGTTTTAAAGATTCGTTTGTAGATAATTTCTGTACATGGTTAAAACCTACAATCACAAGGAAACAATGGCTTCTTGAAACCTAGGAAGTGCAGGAGGCACAGGGAAAATATTAGACTTGATCAGCGCTATAACAGGTTATAATATCAATAATATTCTCTCTCTCCTCCCTTAGGCCATTTCATTGAGGTGTATTTATAGTTCCTCAAATTAGTTTTTTTAATTTGGGAAACAATTAGGCCACAGGCTGGGGTATTTAAGTTACAAGAAATTGGAATATTAAATATAGTGAATTTTTTATATTTTTTAATATTTTAAATATGTAATATTCCTAAATTAGCATGCAGCTAATTGGAATATTAAAATCTAATTTTTCTTCTTAGTTAGAATAATAAAAGGGTAGGGAGACCCATAAATCTCCTTAGTAGGAATAAAACCACTCCAAATGTGAATGGAGGGCATCAAAAGAGCTGGATAAAGCTCCCCTATGTGTGAACAAGGGAAGAAGCATGTGGACAAGGTCAACTTTGACCAAATCAACAACGATGGTATGGAAGTAGTGGACATTCAATCAGGGACATCGCAGTTTTGGAGGGGGGTCCTTTGCATGGAAGTAGTGCCTTTAATGAGTGGGGCCAAGGGTGAGGAATCTCACCAAGAATATAAGGAAGAGGATGGCAGCCATTGTCATCATGTTTTTACATTATTAATTGATGTGGTCCGTTAAGACTTTGGGCTCTCTTCAGCTGCTTAGCTAATATTTCAGTATTGTTTAGCACAAGCATGTTCCCGAGTGGGAATCCCAACTCTATCCTTGAGAAGCCTCAAAGGAAGAGTATTGCACTATCATTTCCACATTCTGGCATTTGGCCAAGCTTCAACTTTCTTCTACAATGCATATTCTGTTTAGATATGTGCTGAGTTGCAGGGTGCAGCAGTGGAAGATTTCATTGGGCCATTTCTGAGTTTGTCTTCAATGGAGGAAGGTTTCTTTCCATTTGAAGATCAGTAAAGAAGGTCCCTGTGCTTCATATCATATTTTGGCATTAGGCCAAGGAAACATCATCCCCTACAACACAGTTCCAGTCCATGATTGCGTTATTTAAGTGAGCTATTGTAGGGTTAAGTTTAGTACTCCATTTGGAGTGTTTGCTTTTCAAAGGAGGGATCAACTCTTCACTTGAAGAGTCCATCAGAGGAGTTCCTTTAATATTTACATCAAATTCAGCCACCTCATTTCAAGTGCACAATTGCAGAGATTATTCAACCCTAGGGCTGCATTCTAGCATTCTGATATTTTGTATATTTCCGGAAAACCATTTCTAGGTTATCTAGGAAAAGTGTATATGAGCATAGATCTCCAATTCTGGATTTTTATGAGCATGGTATCATTAAATCCATTTATTTACATCTTCCATCTGCATTATTATCCATTAAAACTACATTGTGCTCGCTTCAGTATTTGTGTAGCAGTGTATTACATGCTTTGGGTGCTTTTGGGCATTGGAGGCTTCTTTTGCCTATCTTGAGGGGCTTGATCCCCAAGATATTGTACTTATTTATTGATGTTATAACTAATACCATGAATCCATCATTTGTCTCATATTTAATGTGTTAACATTTGTTGCTATTTCCATTATTTTGAGTTATATTGCTGCTTTTCCCATATGGGAATATTACAGTGGTATCAAAGCATAATCTTGGCTCAGCCTCTGAAGACATTGCATCTATGTTATCAGAAGAAGAATAAGCTTCTCACATAAAGAAGAAAGCTTATAGAAGAGACAAAGGCAAGTCTCCATTATTTGGAGAAATGGAGGGAAAGAAGTTTTCAGCACTTCTTCTCCAAACTATGCATGAGCTTAACAGAGAAATCAAGGGAATGAGGAGGGAAAGACATGAAGATCCCTCAAAAATATTTTCACATGAAGAAAGATACAGTTCTTCATATTATGGGTGTGAGCATTCAGCCACACAATAAGATCTACAACGCTCTACCATTCCTATGTTCATTGCAAGAGAGATGGAGGAAGGAGATGTGCTAAAGGAGGAGAATCTTGGTGACTATCTTTAAGGGTATGAATCTCAATCTCAGAGGTTCAAAGATCATCTAAAATTCCAAGGGTTTTGCAAGATCAAGGAGGATAGAAGACCTAGAAATCACAATAGAAGCAAGAGGTGCAAGCAGCATGATGTGGGTAGATTCTTTCTATCTACTTTTGATGGGTCACCTAAATGTTCAGCTAAGGCTTGGGTGAAGGAGTTAGACACCTATTTATAGCAGTACCAAGTTTCATAAGATGAAGCCATTAGAGTAGCAGTGCTGCATCTTGAAGGTAAATCCTATGCTTGGTGGTTTTATGAAACTTCTTCTTTGAATCATGTAAATGTATCTACTTATGCAAAGTTCACTAGGAGGTTAGTGAAAATATTGGATGAAAAACATTCTGAAACTTCCTTGGTTGAGCTAGCCAAGCCTAAACAAGAAAAAACATTGCATGATTTGGAAGGATCCATAAACCCAAATCCATTCCAAAATGATATTTAGGGGGTTAAAAACTTCCAGAATACCTTGCTAGAGGCAAGATCCCCACTTTAGGAAGAGCTCTCTTCTCAGAAGGAAGACATGGAGATCTCTTTTTCAAAAGAGGATAAAAAAAAGAGCCTCTTAATGATGATGAGGTAACTTCCATTTATGATGAAGAGGAAGAGCATGTAGGAGGTAACAATGTTGTCACATCAGGAGTAGATCTAGTACCTCATGAAGAGGAAGATGGAGCAATTTCTCCAATGAGAGGAATTCTTCTAACCTTGCAAGGATTTCAAACATTGATAGATTGTGAGACCTTGCAGATGAAAGGAGAAGATAGGGGGATGGCCAGCATCATATGGTTAGGAGCACACACCCTTATCTATTTCAGAAGGTTTATGCACAAAAGAGGAAAACTGATTTGCACAGTAAGAGAAAGGACCAAGCAGTCCAGTCATATACGCATTCTACTCTTGACATTGATGTCTCACTACATGGAGGCATTCCACCGGGGAGACCACCAGATCAGGAGATGATGAGAGATGCTTCACATCTGGTTGCACCACTCATAGATCTTGAAGAGGAGAAAACCTTGGGAGTACTTGACATAGCATAGAAATTTTTGGGTAGGCTCAAGGAGAAGGGAGACATTCTCCCAACATCAGTATTACCCACTCTCAACCAACATCTTGCGCTGAGAGAAGATGTTTAAGGGATGGATGGCACCATCATGGTGCAAAGACACCATTCCATGGCTTTGGAGAATCAAAATATACTTCCACATTAGGAGGAATCTTCCATATTTGGTAGAGGTTGGTGGCCAGTCATTCTTGCATTGGCCAAACTCATAAAGTTCTTGATAGGTGATAGCTTCCCATGGAAGGCTAGCCTCCAAAAACTTCCACCTTCACTAGAGCACGAGTAGCTACAGGAGGAGCAGCAGAGGAAAGATTGCAGCATCCCTATGTATGAATTTGGCATGGGAGATTTCAAAGAAGATATTAGAAAAATGACATATACTTTACATGATAGATCATCAACGCTGTCAAAATTGAGTATTGATGTAATGTCCCAAAATCAGGGATTCAGCAAGACATCAACTGTATAATGGTATTTCTGTGATGAATAAGCTTATAATAGGTGTGGAGAACATAAATACATCATATTTAACTACAGCAGACGCTTTAATTCAAATTTACAATCCAAAGGATGGGGAAAATCAGAAATTTATGCACTAAAAAGATTAATATCAGATATTTGCGTAAAAAAATGGGATGGGGATGGTTTTATATGATATATTAGGTCATGAGGGACCTCTTCTCCGAATTTCAGCTCAAAATAAGCATTCTAGCTAAGCTAAACAGTTCCTCCTTTCCCGACTAGTCTAGAAAACCCTGATTTCCCATGACTTTGCTAAACAGAAATTTATGAATACTATGAGAGCGTAATTCCCATTAGTTTTTATACCTAAAATGATGGAAGATGACTGATATATAGCTTATATTGATCAAATAGCATAGAAATAGAGGTTTAACCTCTTTTACACAAAGAAAAGGACACACGGCAAGGGTTTTCGGCAATTTAAATGTACCAAAAGTAGGACTGCAGAAAATAATGCAGTCTACTACAAATCTGCATTAAACATGACTGAATATGATAATATAATCTCATATAAATGAGGGGAGAAAATATCTAACCCTTTATAAGCAATAATACATCAATCCTCCAAGGGATTGGCTGAAATACACAAAATGGCCAAAATGCCGGAGTTGTTGGGCAGCTGCTACAAGTCAAATATGGAACTCAATAGAGAATGCTGAAGATGATGAAAAATATGAATTAAAACCTCTCCAATGGATCTCCAAAGTGGAAGGCTGATCCTTACACTTGAGATCTAACCCTCCAATCAATCTGCAAAACCCCGCAGCAAATGCACTTATGAAAATAACGCAATTACTGGAGAAAACTGCATAGTAGGGGCAAGAATATGAGTCGGCTTGATGCCAAGATCTGAAAATAACCTCCAAGGCTTCCAACGTGATCCTGCAAAGGCAAGAAATACTCTCGCTCTGAAAAACAAGCAATGGAAGAGGTGTTGTGGAGTCTCCACTGCAACACCCTACAACACAGTATTATGCTGCTGCAGCAATAATGTTTTCCTGGAGGAGATGTGATCTGGATTTATGTAGGAATGCAACAGAATAAACATATAACCATAAATACAGAGATGCAGCGGAAATAACACTTCATTTCATTAATATCAAAGAACTGAAATTTGCATACAGACAGAATGGAAATAACACTAGCTAGGGCACTGGTAGCTATCTCTGAGAAGAGATGTGGCAGCTACCGGCCTCTAAATTGAGTTATAATGAGGCTCGAGGGCCTATTTATTATTTAGAAATAATGGGAAATCCTAAACATCCAAAACCCTAACCCTAGGAGATGAAGCGCCAAAACTATGGGCCCCGTTTGGGTAAATTGGTGTTTCAACTTCCGAGGGGCGTAACTTTGGCATATGATCTCCGTTTGACACGTACTATACCTCGATAGAAATTTATATTTGAGGACTACAAATTTTTAACGAGCAACATTGGTCAACCCATGTTCCTCTCTGTTTTCCCAAAAAACGTCGTTTAGGGCCTCAAAACAGCTCCGGAAGTTCAGGATCCGAAAAACTGCTAAAAATAGTAAGTTGTGCCGAAATTGAAAAACTGAAACAGAAAATGGTGGGGCCCCAAGTGGAATAAGTGGGTGACCACCAATATCCACCTGGATCATTCCTCCCCCCTTAGGAAGCAATGGTCCCCATTTCGTTAAGTTCCTCCATGAGATGAGGAAATTTCTGTTGAACCACTTTCCTTGGTGCAGGAGTTGGCTAGCTTTGACAACCCAATACAGTTGGATCTTCTATTGGTGAGTGTTCTTGATTTTCATGTCCATGATACAATCTATGGTGGCCTGTTCCATGCAGTCTGGGTTTAACTCTATTGGTGTGAGTTGTTCTGCAATGTCTGAGGTGTCCAGTAGAGGTCGGAAGTAAGGACGAAGGCGATCCACATTGAAGACTAGGTGCAGACCAAGGAATGGTGGAATATTGAGCTTGAAGGCATTGTTCCCTACAGCCTTGGTGATGGTGTACGACCTGTATCAGAGCAGGCGAAGCTTGCGGTGGGGTCCAGTGAGGCGCTCCTTCTGCAAATGTAGCCATACTTTGTCGCTCACCTGGAAGTTGTGTGGAACCTGGTGTTGATCATGGAGTTGCTTGTACTTGGCATTGGCTCTATCCAATATATCATGAACCTGTTGGAGGATGTGTTGAATGCGCTCGATGAAGCTACTTGCTTTGTCAACTTCAGACTAGACATGAGCTGAATCGGCCTGAGCAGTTGCAAATGGCATGGCTACGTCAATGGGACATAGTGGCTGGAATCCCAAGCCCACCTGAAAGGGGCTATGTCCGATTGAACTGTGGAGGGCCCGATTATAACTATGTTGTACATAGGGGAGGCTCTCATCCCATGTGCGTGGATTCTTTTAATTTTACATGCACATAATGTGTACAATCATTCTATTGACGACCTCTGTCTGGGCATCTGTTTGGGGATGAAAAGCTGTGGACTTGGTGAGCTTGGTATCCAACATTGACCAGAGGCTGGACCAAAATGTGCTGAGAAACCTGCTACCCTGATCTGATATGATAGACTGTGGGATCTCAAAGTGCACCCACACTCGTTCAAAGAATATTTTAGCAGTGGCTTCTGCTGTGATATTCTTATTGCAGGCCGCCATAATGGCCATCTTCGAGAATCTGTTGACGACCATGAAAACACAGTCATTTCCCTCCTTAGTAGAAGGCAGGCCCGACATGTAATCCATGGATATGGATTCCCAAGGTCGACTAGGGGTAGGTAGCGGATTATATAGGCCTTGCTTCTTGATCGTCAGTTTGGAAATGGCACAAGCAGTGTAGGATCTGATGTGCTTCTCGACATCCTTTCGAAGGTTCGACCAATAGAAATACTTCTGCAGGATTGCTACTATTTTCTCGACCCTGAAATGCCCAGTGACTCAACTATAGTGTGCTTCCCATATCATCTTGGCACGCTCACTTGAAGGAACACAAAGGTGTCCCAGGTGACATAAAAGTGCATCTTGGAGTGAAAATTTGGAACTTGCGTACCCCCCAAGAGTGCCTTGTAAGTGTGGCCAAATTCTGGATCACTCTCATAGAGAAGCATCCAATCAGAAGTCTCGTGCCCACAAGAGTTGAGCACGGTGGTGAGCGCCACGATCGGTGGTCGGCTGAGGCAGTCTACAACATTATTGGTGCTACCCTTCTTTTACTTGATGTTCAAATGAAACTGTTGCAGATATGTGGACCACTTCTGATGGCGATCATTCTGCAACTTCCCTTGTGTCTGTATGAACTGCAAGGGCCTGTGGTCTATGTGGATGATTGTTTCCTTCCCCAAAATGTAATGCTTCCATTGTCGACAAGCTTGCACAATGGATTGCATTTCTTTGTCATATGTGGGGTACTTGCGAGGCGGCAATAGGACGATGTCTCCAACTTTGTGATATGCTGCCATGTGTCTGTTGGTAGAGCGCCTAATAACGTCGAGGCATCTGTCTCGATCTCAAATGGCTGTTGCAATTCTGGAAATGTGAGAACTGGGGCAGAACAGAGGCGATTTTTCAATTCTGTGAACGCCTTCTATTGAGGTTCCGACCAAAAGAATTTTTCTCTCGCTCCTCCCTTGGTGACTTGACTCAAGGGCCAAGTGATATGAGAGAATATCAACATGAACCTCCAGTAGAAATTAGCAAGACCTAGAAAGCTGCGAAGCTCTGTTATAGTGGTTGGGGCTAGCCAATCCCGAATGACTTGGATCTTGGCTGGATCCACATGCACCCCCCTTTCATCAATAATGTATCCCAGATATTGAACTTGGGTCATGCCAAAAGTGCACTTCTCCAAATTGGCACACAACTTGTGTTGCCGCAGTGTTTGGAGGATTTGTTGGATGTGGTGAAGGCGCTCTTCCCAAGTCTGGCTGAACATCAAAATGTCATCCAAGTACACCACTAAAAATGAGTTGGTGAATGGCCACAAGATGTCGTCCATCATCCTCATGAAGGTTGTGGGAGCATTCATCAACTCGAAAGGCATGACCAGCCATTTGAAAAGGCCTTCCTTGGCTTTGAAGGTAGTCTTCCACACATCGGAGGGTTCAATTGGTACCTGGTGATACCCCGACTTCAAGTCAATCTTGCTGAAATATTTTTCACCTTTGAGTTGGTCCAGAAGGTCATCAATATGTGGGATTGGGTACCTATTCCAGACAGTGATCTTCTTCAGCGCCCGATAGTCAATACAGAGTCTCCACGTCCCATCCTTCTTCTGTACCAACATGATCGGGCTCCCACAGGGCAATGAACTTGGTCGGATGTGACCTTTCTATAGCAGCTCCTGAATATGCCGCTTGATTTCATTGTTCTCCATAACAGAGCGCCGATATATCGGTCCATTGGGTAGCGGCGCACCTGGGGTCAGATCAGTTGGGTGCTTGACCTGACAGTGCAGAGGAACCTCTGTGGGTGAGGTGAAGATGTCCCCGTACTCCTCCACAACCTTATCCATTTGTTTTTGTCGTGTAGAGGAGCCCTGTCTGGAGGTCGTGACCATAGTATTCTTCTTGCCTTGGGGGTGGATCGTCAAGAAAACAAATTTCCTGGTTTGGGAAATGAGCTTACTGCATTGTTTTGCAGTAACCAAAGAGATAGCGGCAGGAGGCGGTACCTCTGGTATCCTGTACAACTTATTTCCCAAAGTAGCAATAACAGCACGAGGTCGAGACTCATACACAGCATGACACTTCCACAAGTATGGTTGTCCTAATAATACATCAGAAACATCAATGGGAGAAATGTCACATAATACCTCATCTGTGAAGGGCTTGATGCTATAGGGAAGGCGGCACTGCTGGCTGACGCAGAGATCTCGTCCTTGGTGAAGCCACCCAATGGTGTATGGATGTGGGTGAGCTATGGTCGGCAAGCCCAACCGCTTCATGGCGTCTGTAGAATTGAGGTTCTTTTGGCTCCCATTGTCAACAATGAACTGTATCGGGGAGCCCTTTACCCACATATAGGAGTGGAAGAGACATTCCTCCTCCTCTGGATCTTCTAGTTCCTCCTTCTGGATCTTCGTAGTGGCAACAGTGGCATTGGGCTCCGCATCAATAATCTGTTTCCCTTTGTCATTCCCCTTGTCAGGTTCTGATTCAGATTCAGAACATGCATCTGACTCAGAAGCCCGCATCTTAGCCACCAGTGACTGCTTGGCCCGACACTCACTTGTGTTGTGAGTGGAGATCTTATAAAACTCACACCACTTTCCCGTGTCCTTCTTTGGATTTTTGGTGTTGTTCTTTGCTTGTGGCTTCGACAGGTTGTCTCGAGTCGCCATGCCTTGGCTCTGTCCTTTGTTCTGCGGTTTGGGAGCACCTTTCCCTTGCTTTTGATTCACATATCCAAAGTCTCGCTTCTTCTGTTTGAATTTCTGCTCAATCTTGGCAGCATACCGATATGCCATACCAGGCGAGGAGATGTCGAGGAACTCCATTTCCTCCTGAATGTATCTGTGTAGACAACTGTGATACTTTAGCACCATATGTTTCTCTGAATCTTTGATACCCAACTTGGTGCGCAGGGTATGGAACAGATTCATCAGCTCATGCACATATTGATCCCTTTGTTGTCGCAGCGTGGTCCATTGTATGTACTTGTCCTCATAGCTCCCCATGGGATAGTATTGTTCCTTGATGGAATCTCAGAAATAATTCCAAGTGGGTATGGTCGAGAACAAAGAGGGTTCTGTGTCGTCCTTTTCTCACAGTGGGTTTCCCACCAGTCTTTGACATGGGGGGCAGCTTTGAGGAGTGCAAAAATAATCTTCTCCCCGTCGGAAAAGTCATGAACTAAGAAATATCCTTCTAATATATTCAACCATCTATCTACGGCATCTGCATCTATTTGACCCTCAAAAATGGGAATGTCAAAATTTACTTGTACCTTGAAAGGAGTCGCACCTCCGGAGTGGCTGCTGGATGCAGATGCACTGCCGGTGGGCAGCCGTTGAAGGATCTAGGAAAAGTTATCCATCATCGTGTTCCTTTGTTTTTTGAGGGCATCCTCGAGCAATATTTTGATAGGATCTCCTGCTCCCTCATCTTTATTTTCATCCCCCATGGGCGTCCGTCGGGGTTTGCGAGGCTGATCTTGCAAAGGTTCCACAAGATCGAGCCCTAACTCCTTATACCCCAACCTCGTTGGGGACATGCAAAGAAGGATCGAGAAAAAGCAGATCGCTCTGATACCACTGATCTGGATTTATGCAGGAACGCAACAAAATAAACACATAACCATAAATACAGAGATGCAGCAGAAATAACACTTCATTTCATTAATAAAAAAGAACTGAAATTTGCTTACAGACATAATGGAAATAACACTAGCTAGGGCGTTGGTAGCTATCTCTTAGAAGAGATGTGGCAGCTACCGGCCTCTGAACTGAGTTAAAATGAGGCTCGATGGCCCATTTATTATTTAGAAACAATGGGAAATCCTAAACAGCCAAAACTCTAACCCTAGGAGATGAAGCGCCAAAACTATGGGCCCCGCTTCGGTAAATTGGTGTTTCAACTTGCCAGGGGCGTAAATTTGGCATACGATCTCCGTTTGATGCGTACCATACCTCGTTAGAAAGATCTATCCGAGGACTACAAATTTTGAATGAGCAACATCGGTCCATGGACCCATGTTTCTCTCCATTTTCCCAAAAAACATCGTTTAGGGCCTCAAAACGGCTCTAGAAGTTCAGGACCCGAAAAACTGCTAAAAATAGTAAGTTGTGCCGAAACTAAAAAAATGAAAGAGACAATGGTGGGGCCCCAAGTGGAATAGGCGGGTGACCACCAATATCCACCTGGATCAAGATGCTTTGGCCTTGAGCCAAGAAATGTGGAGAGTGAAGAACCAACCTCCAAGAGGCCTCTCAAGAAGGTGAGGAAATCCTAAACAAGAATTTCCCAGCAATTCTTGCTAAACATCAAAGAATGCACAATGTCTGAATAGACATGAAATCATAAACATATGCATGAATGGAAATGGCTCTCCTCCTCTCCATATATAGCAAGTGAAGTCTCTCCATGGGCCCTACTTCTAATTAGGGTTTCCCTTCCTCTAGAAGCTTCCCTCCTACATTGTCCCATGTAGTGCTTTCCACCTCATATCCTGCACTGGTTGACTTGGTCAAACCTCTTTGCAAATATCTCCTTTCACACATGAGGGTGTGAAATTTGGTTCCATGGCTGATCCCTTTTCATACTAGAGGGATTTTATTTATGTTTTTATCATCATTGGGCCTCCTTACCCAATTATTCATCTCCTAAATGAATTTAGACAAAAATTAATGTTCCAATTTATTGAATAAAAATTTGGAACATTACAGTCCTCCCCTCCCAAATGTTGCTTGTCCCCAAGCAACTTCAAGGATAGAACTGAAGAAACTCCACTCAAGGCATGGAGTCTAAAATATAATGAGGAACATCTCCCCCATGTGGATCCTCCATCCCCAAGCAATCATCCAAACAAAATGAGCCACCTCCCAGCAAGGCAACTCCTGAAAATCTCCTTCCACCTCAAGCTCTGGAAATGAAGGTGGGCTGAAAATCTAAACTTGGAAAGCTTCACAACTTATCCCAAGCTGTCCTTCTCTCCACTCATGACAAGTGTAGAGTGTATGCTAATCCTGGGCTACAAAAGTATTGCCCTCAAGTGGCAAAATGAAGAAAAATCCTCCAAAGAGTTCTCCTCCAACAATGAAAATTATGTTGGCCCAAAAAAATCCATCCATGATGAATAGGACAAGATCATCATAGAATGTCCCAATGAGAAGTTTTCTACAAGTTATACATGATAGTGCATGATACAAACAATGTCTCACAAGGATACAACGCAGTTTCACCCACTACAACTTAAGAAAATTACATGGCAAGCAATGTACAAGATTCATCACATCTACTAAAAGATAGTAAATGGCTGAATGTAACAACAATATATGCTTGAACACTTGCCCATGGCTGTACAATGGATGAATATCAACCTCATGGCCCACCTCAAAAGAGAACAAACATTTCGATGTGGTGGCCATATCTCCTCCCATGCTCCCATTAGAACATGTAGTGCAGAAATTGTGAGAATTTTTCCCACTCAAAGACACATCCAACTCATGTGCCTGTCTCATAATCATGCTTCTCATACAAATCTGATCTATATCAGAAAATGAAGTCATGATCAGAAATAGAATGAAGAGAATGTTGAAGGTTTCATGTGGTGCAAGAAGGTACCAACAACTTCCCAAACAAGTACAGCGCAGTTTTACAAGTTGCTGCTTGAAGAAAGTACAAGGAAAAATGTTTCTTCTTTCATGGTTAATCATGCATGTCTCCATATGATACATGTTAGAGTGTATAAAATGAACATACAAGTGATGATAAAACATTTTCCCAAGGCCACAAAAGAGATGGCTACCTCCATCATGTAGATTGGCCCAATAAAACTCATGGAGCAATGTGACAAGCTTTCCCTCTTGTGAAGCAATGCACCGCATAAGAATGGTAAGAGTGTGCAAATTAATGAATGCATAAACAAAATTCTCACCATATGCTGGAAGTAAGATGGTACATGAGTCCATAAATGAGTCCTCCATAGTGTTTTGGCATGCTATGAAGAAGAATGAACCATGTGCTGCAAGAAGATAATCCTCCTCATGCTTGGAACCCCAAGTCAAGAAGAATATGCCATAGTGGTAGATGTCTCTATCATTATTACCTCCTCTTTGTTCATCAAGTGCAACAAATCTGAAATGATCCTGGGACTTGTGGGTTATGGATCCAACACACTTCCACTGGGCACATTTCATCCATAAGTCTCTACTCCCAAGTGACAGCGCTGTGAGCTCATGCAAATAAGTTGATCCTGTCAATACAAAGCTCTATTCTTTGACATGCTCCTTGTCAAAGACTCCTCCAATAGTGCTGCAACCAATATGGAATACTCCCCAAGATGGAGGAGCTCCAAAATCATCAAATACCAAGGAGATAATGCCATCTCCTCCTCCTGCAACATCATGCAAAGTGTGAGAGCAAATCTGCTCTTGCTCTACCAGAAACATGCAAAGCAACAAAATATTTTGCTGCCTCCCCATACCTCCATCATTCCAATCATGTGATGAAGACATAATGAATGATATGAGTATCATACCAACACCATGCATCCATACTATATGCTGCTCAATGATTCAAGTATCCATCCTCTTACTCTTAGGAAGAGTGTTTGCCAAATGATGGCCAAACTCTTTCAAGAGTAACCAGTGCAACCAAGCCTCTTGCTGCCTGGTATCATAGATCTACAAGTAGCCTCCCATATCCTTGCTCATCAACCACATCCACTCAATCACTTGTGGATGCCTCCTTCTTCTCCTCATCTTGGTACTCCTCCCATGAGGGCTACCATCCTCCCAAATCAAATTCTTGTCTTTGCACTTCATGGGATTTTGAAATGTAATCTTCTCAAGGATCAATGAGACCCTATCAAGACCCAAATAGGTGGTAGGAAAAAACCTCCCATAATGATGTGTATGGCTCAAGGAATGTCCAACACAAGCATGCGAGATTTTATTCATCATAATATGTCCTCCATCTTCTATCTGCTCTTGTGAGAAAGGAAAAAAAATCATTTCACTCCATGGTGTGTTGAAGTGCACCTCTGATGAGATCTCTCCTTGAGACCTCCCTTTTATCAATATGCTTCCAAAACCAATGAGGTCTTGGATATTAGAGTAGAATTTCCTCTTTTAGCTGAGAGGAGCTCATTGAGAAAATTTCATCTTGAAGGGAGAAAGGGTTTCTTACTCCAAGATTTCTACCATCAATCTTCAAGGCTTCAAACCCCAACCTCCAATGTGATGTACAACCCAACAATGGCTCATGAGAATGATGGTTTGATTCCTTCTCGAGTGTTTCCATGTTGCACAACATAGTGCAACCAAGTTTCTCTATAGTAGCAATGGGATTTGACCCTTGGTCATGCAAAGTAAATTTCCACATTGATCAAGAGAAGTTGCTGTAACAATGGAATGCGGAAATCTTCTCATACCTTGATGTGCATTTGGAACTTCTTGTAGGGTTGCAAGTGTTCCTTCCTCCAAAACCTTGGCTGCTCCAACTGTTGATGCATGTGGCTGCTCTTCTATGAGTGTGACAGCGTTATCACAAGCCTCCTCAATATGTGGTGTGATATTCTCTTCCTTTTCCCCTTCATCATAAAAGGTTTTGATCAATTCTTGGATGAACTTTGCAAAAATTTTCACCCTTTCATGGCTCAAGTGGCTGCTCCACCATACATAGGCTTCACCCTCCAAGTGCAGTGCTGAGATTTCAATAGCTTCTTTCTCTACTACAGGATGTAGTAAGAAAAATGCCTCCAACTTTCTCACCCAATCTTTTGCTATAGATAACCCATAAAAAGTAGGCAACAGGAATCTATTGCCTTTGATTTATTTTTTGCTACATGGTCTCTTCTCTTCCTTCAGCTGGATGAAATGATGAAAATATAGAGTCTCCTTTAAGGCCATAGTTTTAGATCTATGCTCAACAAGGTAATCACTTAGAATCAGATAATCCAAGTGTCTTCCATGCTCAATGTCTTCTTCTTGTTGAGAATAGGAAGTGCATGGTACTTCCTCTTCTTCTTCTTCTTCAATATTCTTGACCTCCTTGGAGAGGTCTCCTCTGCATCTAAACATAGATGATAATAAAATCATCTTCTTGGCGAAGACTCGCAGGTTGAGCCAAGAAAGTTGCTTTCATACCACTGTAATGTCCCAAAATCAGGGATTCAGCAAGACATCAACTGTATAATGGTCTTTCTATGATTAATAATCTTATAATAAGCATTAGGAACATAAATAAATCATATTTAACTACAGCAGCCACTTTAATTCATATTTACAATCCAAAGGATGGGGAAAATCAGAAATTTATGCACTAAAAAGCTTAATATCAAAGATTTGTGTAAAAAAATGGGATGGGGATGGTTGGATCTGATAGATTAGGTCATTAGTGACATATTCTCTGAATTTCAGTTTAAATTAAGCATTCTAGATAAGTTAAACAATTCTTCCTTTCATGACTAGTCTAGAAAACCCTAATTTCCCATGACTTTGCTAAACAGAAATTTATGAATACTATGAGAGCATAATTCCCATTAGGTTTTCTCTAGAAAATGATGGAATATTACTGATATATATCTTATATTGATCAAATAGCATAGAAATAGAGGTTTAACCTCTTTTACACAAAGAAAAGGACACCCGGCAAGGGTTTTCGACAATTTACATGTACCAAAAGTAGGACTGCAGAAATAACGCAGTCTACCACAACTCTTCATTAAAAATGACTGAATATTATAATATCAGATCATATAAATGAGGGGAGAAAATATTTGACCCTTTAGAAGCAATAATACATCAATCCTCCAAGGGATTGGCTGAAATACACAAAATGGCCAAAATGTCGGAGTTGCTAGGCAGCTGCTGCAAATCAAATATGGAACTCAATAGAGAAGGCTGAAGATGATGAAAAATCTGAAGTAAACCCTCTCCAATGGATCTCCAAAGTGGAAGGCTCATCCTTACACTTGAGATCTCACCCTCCAATCAATCTGCAAAACCCCTCATCAAATGCACTTATGAAAATAACGCAGTTACTGGAGAAAACTGCACAGTAGGGGAAAGAATATGAGTCAGCCTGATGCCAAGATCTGAAAATAAGATCCAAGTATTCCAAACTGATCCTCCAAAGGCAATAAATACTCTCCCTCTGAAAAACAAGCAATGGAAGAGGTGTTGTGGAGTCTCCACTGCAACACCCTACAACACAATATTATGCTGCTGCAGCAATAATGTTGTCCTGGAGGAGATGCTTTGGCCTTGAGCCAAGAAATTTGGAGAATTAAGAACCAACCTCCAAGAGGCCTCTCAAGAAGGTGAGGAAATCCTAAACAGGGATCTCGCAGCAATTCTTGCTAAACATCAAAGAATGCACAATGTCTGAATAGACATGAAATCATAAACATATGCATGAATGGAAATGGCTCTCCTCCTCTCCATATATAGCAAGTGAAATATCTCCATGGGCCCTACTTTGAATTAGGGTTTCCCTTCCTCTAGAATCTTCCCTCCTACGTTTTCCCATGTAGTGCTTTCCACCTCATATCCTGTGTTGTTTGACTTGGTCAAACTTCTTTGCAAATATCTCCTTTCACACATGAGGGTGTGAAATCTGGTTCCATGGCTGATCCCTTTTCATACTAGAGGGATTTTATTTATGTTTCTATCATCATTGGGCCTCCTTACCCAATTATTCATCTCCTAAATTAATTTAGACAAAAATTAATGTTCCAATTTATTGAAGAAAAATTTGGAACATTACAATTGACCCTTATTGGAGATCCTAGCTATTAGTGGAATACTCCAAGGATCTCTTTTCATGCAGGATTCTTGATGGCCAGTTATCTGATGGGAGATATGCAGTGGTAGATGGGGTCATCTATTTTCAGAACAAATTCTTCTTGACTAGAGCCTCTATGCACAAGGATAATGTTAGTATGAATCCTTTGTCGAAGTGTACGAAAAAGGACCACTTTAGCTACGCATAACTAATAGCCCTAACAACAAAAATGGCTGCCAATATCTTCAGCTCTGCTGTTAGTTAGACAAGAAAGGAGATGCAAAACACTAGATCTATGCATGGAAAGACATTAAGCAGTAAAAAAAAGGGTTTGCTCCATATACCAATAGACAAGACAAGAACAATTTTTGAAAGAATTTTTATATTAATCGGGCACGTGGGAGGAAAACAAGAAGGCGTATCCAATTCTCCTCAGTGGGATGGGTTCTTGGAAGTCCTCAGCACTTCAGATCTAAGATTTCTCTCTCTTGTTGGTGTAGAAAACCCAATGCAAATAATAGAGCTCAATGGGAGCTCACACAGCAAATGATGGAAAAATGGGACCAAGTGTATAGATCCAGAGTGATCTAATAGGCAACAAAAGGTGAAGAATGATGGGAAAACCCCTCCTATTTATAACAAAATATTGGGTCATTCTAGATCTTGGTGTATGGGTTAACCAGATCTAGATCCACTTTTTATGGAATATTTTATTATATTTGTTGGAGGGAAAAGGTATTTGACTTGGGTCAAATCCCTTGATTTGTCAAAAATAAATAAATAAATGATTTATTTATCTTTTTAAGGAAGCGGTTAGAAGATAATCAAGTAAATAATGATTTATTTAATTATTTAAGGAAGTGGTTGAAAGATAATTAAATAAATAATTATTTATTTAATTATTTGTGGGTGATTTGGTCATATTTAACAAGGAATATTATCTAAATAAGATTTAAATAATTATTCCTAGAAAATAATAAGATAAATGAAGGTTTATCTAATTAATTTCTTTGTTTTTGGGTTAAACATGACTGGAAATAATAATTAAATTATGGTTTAATTAATTATTTTATGAGGAAAATCAAACAAATATAGGTTTGTTTAATATTTCCTTTTGGGGTTTCCTGTTTGGACCATAAATAACCTAATAAATGTGGTTTATTAAGTTATTTAACATAGTGAAGACAATTTTACTTAGGGTAAAATTGGTCTTACATGGTGTACTTGGGTCCATCTAATGATAATAGGTTAGATGACCAAAAAATGGTGTAACAGATTGCCCCCCAGCGTGCGAGTGTCAGGAGCAAATCGTATGACCGAAGTACGTTGTAAGAACTCAATCACTAGACAAAAAAAGGGAAGTCAGAGAGAGAAATGCAAGGTAGATAGTGTGTTGAAGAACTAGACCCTGAGGAGACGAGACTCGCAGGTGCAACAAGTCTCTTTTTATGAGAGGGTACCTGTGCTGAAGGCGGCGGGGGAGGCATACCTATGCCCGCCGAGACAAAGTACAAAAGAATAGTGTGTCCAGTAAACAAGGGACCGAACCATAAAGTACAGTTGGCATAATCATGAGCCAGATAGAAATACAATGAGGAATCCCATATACATGCTGTGCCTGGGATAACAGCCAGGACTTGTACAATAATATCTGAGTACATGAGATACAAATACAACCCAAATGCCCCCTGTAAATGGGGAAGGGCTCACAAAATCTGAATGATACATGCAAATCAAAGAGGCGCTGCAAGTGACTAAGGCCAACATCATCAAATATCTGGAGCTGCATCGAAGGCTGCAAGGAGGAGGTCATCCGGGCATGTGGGGGGCTACCTGCAGGGCCACCCCCTCATGAGGGTTGAGACATCTCACACACACCGGGGAATCATCAAGATCCGCTGCTGTATCACTGAACCATCAAGTATACGGATCTCGATCATGCTGAAAGGAGCTGGAGTGGAGAAACAATCAAGTCAAAGGGAAATGAGAGATCCCTTTGCCTGATCCGAGGCACCGAACAAGAGTGGAAGATGGAACCAAGGTACACCGCCCTCTAGACCTGTCTTCTGGAATGAAGGAGCTGATGTCGACAGAAGGAGGTCCGCCATAGGTGAGGCAATGAGAGATCCTCAACTAAGGCATGAGAGAAAATAGTAGAGCGACGGACAGACTAATACCAATGATGATGATGGAATGGAGGGGACTGAGTAGCGAATGGATGACTTCCCTTGTTAGAGCATAAAGGGCATGAATGACATGGCAGCGACTGACACAATATCATAAGGGATAGGGGACAGTGGGACTGAAGGTCATAATGTGCGACACAAGAGAGAGACCAAGCAATGAAGGATGGAGGGCTATATCGGGGTGCAAAGGGACTCGGGATAGACTCCATGAATGCGATGATGACTCAACTTGGATGCTTTAAAAACGGGCGACTTGATGGTGCTGCCACATAGGGAAGGCCCAATGGGGGACCATGAAAGCATGAGTACAAGATGGTAACTTATGACAAAAATTGACACGAACAAAGACAAGTAAGGAGGCAAAATGGTGCCCCAAGTACAAGTGTCGTAAGTGAGGAAATTCGATTTTAAGGAGAGGGGAAGTGACCCTTCTTGGACGAAATGTGTCCTGGTGAAGTATCAAATAATAAAAAAATAACAGATACCCATTTGAGGGCTCGGTGAGAGCTTTCCAACGGTGCAGACGGTTTGTCAAACGGGGCTATGGTGTGGTCGCAGCGGTCAAAAGAAGAAACAGGAGTTCTCTTTTAATAAGGAAGTTTTCCCTCCAAATTCACTCATTTGCTATTGTTGCTGTGGTGAATGTAGAGACGAGAGAAGGCCCTAAATCTTGCGGCGAGCGTAGCGGACAAACCGACCGTTGGAATCGAGATCCGTTAGTTGCAGGTAAGAGGCCTAACCTTACTCTTTCATTTTGATGGATAGAAAGTTCAGTTTAGGGCCCAAAATCTCAGAAACAGACCCTCCTTCTTCTCTACGGCCGGGTCACACTTTTTGGGGAAAAAAGTGCGACTTGGGACGCAGGTTTCAGGGCAAAACCTGCAACCTGGTCCAGAACTGGGCAGAAAACTGCGACCTGGGAGATGAGGGGGTTTTGGTGCTGTTTTATGGATGGGAGTTGGGTTTTTGTGTTTGGTTATGATATTCCCAATCTGTATGTCGAGAAAGATGATGTTTTTGTGCAGGTATGGTGGATTTACAGGTTAACTGGAGAGAGAGATACCTGGGCACATTACGGGCAGAGATCCAGGCGGATCAGGGTGTCCGTCGTGTGTTGGCCAGGTTTGGGGTTCTAAAGTTTTTTGAGAACCCTTTGATGAGAGCATGAGAGCCTTTGTTGGCCCGGATTATCAGTTACTGGGATCCAGAGCATGAGGTCTTTGTAGTGCAGGGGCACAGGATCGAACTGACAGTCCAGGATGTGTATTTCCTGACGGGGCTCCCACCACTGGGGATGGTGGGAAACACGCAGCCAATATTACCGCGGGGGCGGCATATCATGGAGTTGGTGGAACGACATTGTCGACCGGGTCTCCAAATCAAGGGGATTCGGATACCGATTGGGGATCTAGAGAGGCTAGAGACCCGTGTAGTGGCCGCAGCTGTGCTGCGTATCCTGGGCAACCAGGCGTTCCATCACATCACCGGGGGGCAGATGATGCTTGTAGAGAGTGTGTTGAGTGGGACCTACTATGGTTGGGCCCAAATGATGCTGGTGTCGTTAAAACGACAGTTGTCGCTCTGCAAGCGGCAAGTGAATCACGATTGCTCGTAGAGGACTTTATTGTGCGCCTTCTTCTTTGAGAAGATCTCGACCTTGCGGCCTCGTATACAGCTTCCCGATGGGGGCCCGAGAGAGCCCAAGATGCGCCGGTGGGGGCGGCTACTGTGCAGAGGAGGAGGAGGGGCGGTCAAGCGAGTGTTTCGACCTGCGTTTTTTGCCCATTGGGATCAGATGCCATTATACATAGACAACTATCCCTATAGTGGGATGAGTTATTGTGGGGATCCGAACCTGCCACTTCCGCCTAGTCGAGTATGGGGGCCCGATGGTAAGTGAAAGATTGCTATTCTTGTATGGGCATGTTAAAGTTTTTTGAATAGTAGATAGGGTAATGATTCATGTACTTTTGGTATGCAGATATAGCTCCGGTAAAACTGGCCGGATATATGGGACGATCGGCAGCAGCTGGGGCTGCAGGTCCGAGTGGGTCGAGAGCAGCGTAGAATGAGGATGCAGCCGCCCTTCTGGAGGACATCCACCGTAGATGCAAAAGGTTGTTGACCGGAGTATCATAGCGCGGGTGGCAGGACTTAGACGACCAATACATAGAGCCATGTATTGGTCTACCCTCGGAATGGCGAGGGGTCATGCGGCGCATGGCGATGGCCGGTCAGGGGATACGTGATCTACAGGCTGCAGGAGCAGAGCCATTGGCTTGGGATCCGCCAGATAGTGATTAGGTGTAGGGCATGTGGTGCCCCCTAGTATGTATGTAGGGGCAGGTGGTGCCCCCAGTTTTGAGTTTTTTGTAACATGCTATGGGCATGTCATATGTATCAGAGTAGATGGACTCTACACACATGTTTTTGCGACACATATTATGGATATGCATCGTGTTTAATGATTATGAATGTTATTGTCTTGTATGAAATGCGTGTGATAAATGCCAATCTAGAACATGGTTTGAAATACTATCTACATAGTGATTATGTTCTCGAGGTACATGGTTGAAAGTTATGGTTTCAAATGCACGTATCAAGAGTTTCACTCGTAAATAGCGTCTAAACAGCACAGGGTTATGCACACGATAAACACCATTTAGTTGCATTACAAGAAGTAGGGAATCCAAACAAACGTGCAGATGGAGGATGCGATGAAAGAGGGCATCGATTAAGAGACCACACACTGCATCATATTCGGCCTGATTGTTGGTGGAAGAACCAATGCAGACCCCGTTAGAGAGAACAAGGGCATGCAAAGGGGTGAAGATGGCCCAACCTACCGAGGCTAGATTCCGGGAGTAACGACTTGCACCATCGGCGTAACCGATAAAGGGTGTGGACGGGGGGTCCTGCGGAATGGTGTTACAAGACAACAAATGAGGGGAGGAGAGGCAATGACGGCAGCGTGAGTGCACAGAAGACATCGGGCGGCAACTGCGGGAGGGAGTGCAAGGAGCAGGATGACTATGACTCATATACAAACTAGAGGGTGGTATATGAGGGCTATCGGAAGTATGGTGAGGACTCGGGTTGCAGAGGTCAACAGAGACACGGGTGGAGTGATCTCGTGTGTGGGTAGAAAAGGGGTGGTCAGGTGACACAACAGGGGAGGATGCAGGGGGGCTAGGCTCCAAGTGTCTCGCAGAGGAGGATAGGTAAAGAATGGTTACAGTAGACTCCGTCATCTGAACATCAGGGGGGGGAATGTCAATGGGAGCGGGGGGATCCTCAGGCTGACCTGAAGCATACTGCGCGAGGATGGGAGAGGCGGATTGATTTTGTTCAACCTCATACTCTCGGACCACCTCTAAAGAGGCGCGGTAATGCGTCAAGTGAGGACAATGGTGGGAGTAATGGCCATGAACGCCGCACAAAGCACAGGGTTTGTTGGTGCGGAGAGTCTTGGGGTTCTTGGTTACGGACGAAGAAGGAATGGAGGTTTCAGGGACCGTAGACTCGGGGAACGCGACTTTAACCATGGGCTGAATACGGGGCAACTCGAGACAAGCATGGGTGGCATGACCGGTGACATCACATAAGGCACAAGGCTTTGCGGGCGGAAAAGGGGCCGGGTTAGTCGTGGTGGTCTTGTCTTTGGGTGCCCCCTTGCGGGCTTTTCCTTTCTTCCCGGGAGCCGTCACGACAGGAGAAGGGTCCTGTGGAGGTGCTGGGGGCACAGTGGCAATGGAGGAAGCGAGGGGCCCGGAGGAACGGGGTGTCAAAGCCATGGGGTTTGGGGTGCAGTGGAGGCTGACTGTTTGGAGGATCAAGGTACCCGGTGGTATGCCCGGAGTTGGGTTGGGGAAGAGGGTGGCCATGACGAGAAAGGAATATGCTCCGAGAGGGAGAGGGGGGGCGCGTAGGAAATGACTAGGAGGGACGGCTCTGAGATGGTTAAGGCCTGGGGGAACCGATCCAGGAGGATAAAGGGGTTCAGGGATACCAGTTGTAGGGGGAGGGACAGAAGGAGGAGGTCCGGTTGGCTGAGATGAATTGCTAGGAGCAGGTTGCGGAGGGCGAGGGGGAGGTTGCTGACTAGCCGAGGCAGGCCGCTTACGGGTAGCCTGAGACGATTGCATCATGCAAACATTCGATAAGCTAGGATCAGTGATAGGAGAAGGGGGAAGATTAGGAAAAGTTCCAAGCAGGGAGGAATCTTTGTAAACACCGGGAGAGACATTGGTCAAGGAATCGACGGTTTGCTTGTTGGCTAAGGAAGAGATGGTCATCTCAGGTGAGGTCTGAGATTTTGGCTCATGATATGTCAGCTGGTCAATGGTGACTATGTTTCCATTATGGGGGAAAGACATCTTGCGGAAAACTGCGGATGGGACAGCAGACATAGCATAGGTGTAGCTTAGCCCCAATAGAATGTTGTAATCTAGCGGGGTGTCGATGACTTCGCGTCAACGCAAATAGTCTTACGGGAACGGTGATAGGAAAATTACGGAAAAGGCCAATGGGCTGGGAGGCGTGGCCATCCCACGCTCGAAGGGTGATTGTGGAAGGGGCCAACTCAGGAGATCCGAGTTACTTCCAAACCGAAGCGGACATCACAGAGGTGGATTCCCCCTCATCAATTATACACGAAGTAAGCGTTGGCGTTCCGGTTGCTTGCCCGGGATTTGGAAGGCGACGGAAGCGAGAAGAGGGATGGTCGGGTTGGGGTAACGTAACAATCATTTTGGTCATCAACGGGATCTACATCACCCATAATGAGATAGTGGAGAGCCTTCTTTTGGGAAGAGCACCGGCGGAGGTTCTAGTGTGGAAAGTTGTAGGGGATTGCGCCAAATCATCTACTATGCTATACGAATGAGCAGCTCGACCAGAAGCAGCATTTCGACGTAAGGGTCCCTTAGGAATCTTGGTATGAACCTCAACTTTGGGTTGAGGGATATGTAAGGGGCCACTGGATGTCAAAAGAGGCTCTGTAGAACCTGAAGAAGGAGGCTCGGGGGCAGACTGAGCAGGAGGCTTGTGGTACTGGCGAGACCGAGTTTGAAGGTGAAGGTCGACGATCGGGGACGGATCAGAGTGCATCATAAGGATCTGGTAATCAGAGGAACCAGAGAGGGAAGAGGGAGTGGTGACCTGGCTGTCAAGCGGTTGGGTAGCCACGAATCCTTGCTGAGGGAAAGGATCAGTCTACACAGCCGGTTGGGTAGTGGCCACATTAGGAGGAGCATGAGGGGAGGCATGTTTTCCACGCAATGTGGTTTGAGACTCCCACATCTGCCGCATCTGGGGTAAGAGGGGACAATCGTGGGTGTAATGACCATAAACACCGCAACACGAACAAGGCTTATTTGTGCGAAGCGGCCTGTTCGGCTTGGGCTGAGTGCCCTGTTGCTGGTTGGCAGTGTTAGGGTCCACACCAGGATTGGGTCCACGGGTACCAGGGGCAGATTGGTTTTGATTGCCTCTCCGCCTTCTTTGAGAAGAAGGGGGATTAGTCACGCCCTGCTGTGCAAATACTTACCCTGGAGGGGGCTGTAAGTGCTGTTGCAGTTTTTGAGGAGGCAAGGGAGATGGAAGCACATATACTGCAGGAGCTGGCACACCAGGCTGCGAATAAGGTTAATGGTGGGGTTGGGCAACATTAAGGTAAGCAGGAGGTTGGGCAAAAGGAGGAGGCATGCCGTATCCTGGATACATGCTACCGGGAGGGGGAAGAGTGCTAGAGGTGCTGGCCCCTCCCTAAGGGAGATCATAGCCCATAGGAGGTTGAGCATACGGATGGGAAAGGGCTCCAATGATACCGTCAGCGGAATGAGATGCCCCTGGGGCGTTAGCGTCGCCGGGCCTGGGGAGGTCAGGAAGAACGGTATAAACATAACCAGATTGAGCGTAGATCAGATCATATTTCAAGGCTATTTGGAGGGCAGCTTCTTCAGTTTGAGGAAAGTGAGAGGCGACATCTTTGTCGATAGGAGCTAAGAGAGTGTGAAGGAACCAGTCCATGTAAACCCAATCTTCGAAGGGGGGGGCTCGACATAAGCTCCGTCTTCGTCGCCATTCCTGAACATGGGCGGAAAGGCGGGTCGAAGAGGTTTGCTTGAATGAAGTCAAGAGCTCTGTGCCAGTATCGTATCGGAGAGGGAGCTGGAAATAAGATAAAAAGGCTTGGGCAAGGGTCGCAAAGGTGGTATGGGAAGAGGTGGCTTATTCAACATACCATTTAGAAGCTTCGTCAGTAAGCGTGTGTTGGAACAAACGAAGACGGATGGAGTCATCGGTAATGGAATTGGAGGAACACCACATGTGGAAAGATCGGACATGATTGGTTGGATCTTCTCCAGCAAGGCCTTCAAACTTAGGGATGTCGGAAGGGAGCTTGGTTGGCATAGCAGGCCAACCAACATCGTGGCGGATAGGGTCATTAATCAACTAATTGAAATCAGGGAGGCTGAGGCCTGCAATGTATGGCAGCAAGGGTAAGGCCGAGGTAGTTCCTGTGGCGGTTCCACTAGTAGTGATTCCGGCATTAGGGCCTGGAGCACCGCTAACGTTAGGCCCTGGACCAGACATGGTGAAGGTTACAGGGGGAGAACCAGGAGGAGAAGGAGAACCCAATGAATCAGAAGAGGAGTCGGAGTGCGGACTCGGAGGGGGACTGGCTCGACGACGGCGGGACGGAGCAGGTCGATCGACCGGAAACTGAGGGTGAACGCCAAGAAGTCTCCGGGAAAGGTGCCTTGGGGGCGCAATGATGACGGGAAGAAGGAAACCAACAAGGGCAAAAAGCGACAGAATCAAGTGAGGTCAAGGGCAGAAAAGGTGCAGTGACAATTGATTTTAGATTCTTTGCCAGGCGGTGTTAACCAGGTGCTTCTTCACTTAGGTTCAGTGTGTGGCGTGCGTTAATTTTAATTTTTAAACCCTTTCCGTTCTGAGAGCAAGAAAAAAGTGTGCTGCGTAACTGAAAATAAATCTGCAGAGAACATTATATAATGCTGGAATAACAGAAAATTAACAGCTACTTGTGCATCTATCTAACCCAAGAAGGCGGGTCTCTCAAAACTAATCGAAAAAAGGGGAAAAATCTAGGCAAAACACATGGAAAAGAGGCCAATAGATCTAAGGTCAAAAGGGACAGGGATCTAGAGGAAAAAATCTGCTGAGAAGAGGTGCAGATCACAGCCAAGAGACAGAGGCAAGGTGGCTGGAAAAAGGAAGGAAATCAGCAAAAAGCGGAAAGAACAGGGAGGATGTCCTGAAAAGAGGTCCAAAGAAAACGACAAGAGGTGATTTGAAAGGAAGAAAGGCTGATTTAAAGGGATCTGAAGAGGAGGTTTCAGATCTGAAAAAGGGAAGGCTGAAACTCTGAAAAACAGACGGATGAAACAGCTAAAACTCTTCCACAAAAGGTGGAGGGTACTAAAGCCCTAGGGGGCTAGGTTCCCACTTAGATGAGTAAAAACAGATCAGAACTAGGTCAAAGCGGGCTGAGACAAAGGTTGGAAAACCCTGACAGAAGCTTCAGCAAAACCCATAAAAATTGCAGAAAAATCACTGAAAAATTGGCAGGTCGCAGGTTCTGACCTGTTTTCAGTGCAAGTCACAGAAAATAGGCTGAAAAGTGCAACCTGGAGGTCCAGGTCGCAGTTTATGGGCCAAAAAGTGCGACCCCCCATTCCGGTTGTCTCAGTGGCAGATTTTCATAAAAGTTGCCGTCTCAGTTGCGGCTGGTGTCGCTTACCTGCGCAATAGGGCCAGAAACACACGGAAGTTAGAAATTTTAATGTTTTAGGGTTTTATGTGAGAAAAACAACATAAAAATAGGGAAAATATTCAGCTGAAAAGAAACCCTAGGGTCTGAAGTAGCTAGATATGCAGGAATATGAAAAATGACAGCGGTCGTAATTTAAAACCCGTGTGGAGTCGCCATTTGTTAGTATGAATCCTTTGTCGAAGTGTACGAAAAAAGGACCACTTTAGCTACGCATAACTAATAGCCCTAACAACAAAAGTGGCTGCCAATATCTTCAGATCTACGGTTAGTTGAACAAGAAAAGAGCTGCAAAAAACCAGATCTATGCATGGAAAGACATTAAGCAATAAAAACAAGGGTTTGCTCCATATACCAATAGACAAGACAAGAACAATTTTTGAAAGAATTTTTATATTAATTGGGCACCTGGGAGGAAAACAAGAAGGCGTATCCAATTCTCCTCGGTGGGATGGGTTCTTGGAAGTCCTCAGCACTTCAGATCTAAGATTTCTCTCTCTTGTTGGTGTAGAAAACCCACACAAAGAATGGAACTCAAAGGGAGCTCACACAGCAAATGGCAGAAAATGGTGACCAAGTGTATAGATCTAGAGTGATTTAATAGGCAACAAAAGGTGAAGAATGGTAGGAAAAACCCTCCTATTTATAACAAAATATTGGGTCATTCTAGATCTTGGTGCATGGGTTAACCAGATCTAGATCCACTTTTTATGGAATATTTTATTATATTTGTTGGAGGGAAAAGGTAATTGACTTGGGTCAAATCCCTTAATTTGTCAAAATAAATAAATAAATAAATAAATAAATAAATGATTTATTTATCTTTTTAAGGAAGCGGTTAGAATATAATCAAATAAATAATGATTTATTTAATTATTTGTGCGTGATTTGGTCATATTTAACAAGGAATATTATCTAAATAAGATTTAAATAATTATTCCTAGAAAATAATAAGATAAATGAAGGTTTATCTAATTAATTTCTTTGTTTTTGGGTTAAACATGACTGGGAATAATAATTAAATTATGGTTTAATTAATTATTCCATAAGGAAAATCAAACAAATATAGGTTTGTTTAATATTTCCTTTTGGGGTTTCCTGTTTAGACCATAAACAACCTAATAAATGTGGTTTATTAAGTTATTTAACATAGTGAAGGCAATTTTACTTAGGGTAAAATTGGTCTTACATGGTGTACTTGGTTCCATCTAATGATAATAGGTTAGATGACCAAAAAATGGTGTAACAGATAAGCTACTAGATGTAGCATATGAGGGTTTGCTTTCCAAACCCACTGGTTTTACAAGAGCATACAGTACTATCCTAGAGGGATTCATTTGGGAAGGCTTCAAAGAGGAGATGAAGCACCATATGAGGAAATGCATGGATTGTTTGGAGGATGAGGAGACACATAACTCTTTGGTAGAGTGATCACAACCACTTCCTTTCTCATTGAGAGTGAGAGGAGGTCCTTCTATGAGCCACCTTACTAGCTTTAACCAAGTACATGGTAAAGATTATATTTTTGTACATCATGATTCCTTTACTATGCATTTGTATTTCTTTACCATTCATGTGTTGGGAATTTATCTGAGAGGGGGGAATATTTCTTCTAGACTTCATGGTCTACTTGAGGCCATAAGCAGTATCGATGATGGACACTCCCTAGGAGATCTTGAGGATATGATATCTTATGCAGGGTGCACTCAATTTGCACCATACATCATATACCTTCTCCAAGCATGTGAGAAGATTGGGGCACCCAAAAAGTGGTTGGGAAACCACTCATCTTGCCATATTTTGATGCAGTTAGGAGAAAAATTGTGTTGGTTGCACTTGAGGGACCATTGTCCTTCTCCATTACTACACATGGTAGCTAGCATAACTTTGATTGTGATTCTATATGTTGATGATTTCCTTACTATTATTAGGGATGTGATTGGAGGGATGACACATTGGTTGGATGTGTCCATTGGGAATGAAAATTCCCACACTTCTTCATGCTTCAAGGGGAGCATGGGACATTATATGGCTGCTACATTATATCACTTGTTTCCTTATGAAGGGAGCCATATGATTGACTTATGTCTTTGGGAGGGGCCTCTCATATGGGAGGAGTTTTTCTATGAATTACCATTCTGGAGGGTGAATCATTTTATAAGGATGATAGCTTTGAGGATGGAGCTTCACATGGGGAAGAATATTCCCTACATTTTTCAAATCTATCCTTGCAGTTGGTTGATGACAAGCAACTTTTGGGAGGGGAGGATTGTAATATTCCTAAATTAGCATGCAGCTAATTGGAATATTAAAATCTAATTTTTCTTCTTAGTTAGAAGAATAAGAGGGTAGGGAGACCCATAAATATCTTTAATAGGAATAAAACCACTCCAAATGTGAATGGAGGGCATCAAAAGAGCTAGATAACGCCCCCCTATGTGTGAACAAGGGAAGAAGCATGTGGATTGGGTCAACTTTGACCAAATCAACAACGTTGGTATAGAAGTAGTAGACATTCAATGAGGAACAATGCAGTTTTGGAGGGGGGTCCTTTGCATGGAAGTAGTGCCCTTAATGAGTGGGGCCAAGGGTGGGGAAGCTCACCAAGAATATAAGGAAGAGGATGGCAGACATTGTCATCATGTTTTTAGATTATTATTTGATGTGGTCTGTTAAGAATTTGGGCTCTCTTCAGCTGCTTAGCTAAGATTTCACTGTTGTTTAGCACAAGGGTGTTCCCGAGTGGGAATCCCACCTCTGTCCTTGAGAAGCTTCAAAGGAAGAGTATTGCACTATCATTTCCACATTCCAGCATTTAGCCAAGCTTCAGCTTTCATCTACAGCGTAGATTCTATTTAGATATGTATTGAGTTGCAGGGTGCAACAGTGGCGGATTTCATTGGGCCATTTCTAAGTGTGTCTTCAGTGGAGGAAGGTTTCTTTCCATTGGAAGATCAGTAAAGAAGGTCCCTGTTCTTCATATAATATTTTTGCATCAGGCCAAGGCAACATCATCCCCTACAACGCAGTTCCAGTCCATGACTGTGTTATTTTAGTGAGGTGTTGCAAGGGTAAGTTCAGTACTCCATTTGGAGTGTTTACTTTTAAGAGGATGGATAAACCCTTCACTTGAAGAGTCTAGTGGAGGAGTTCCTTTCATATCTAAATTATATTTAGCCACCTCCTTCCAGGTGCCCATTTGTAGAGATTATTCAGCCCTAGGGCTGCATTCCAACATTCTGAGATTTTTTATATTTTCGGAAACCCTTTCTAGGTTGTCTAGGAAAAGTGTATGGGAGCACAGATCTCCATTTTTGGGTTTGTATGAGCATGGTATCATTAGATCCATTTATTTACATCTTCCAGATGCAGTATTAGCCATTAAAATTGTGTTGTTCTTGCTTTAATTTGTGTAGCAGTGTATTACATGTTTTGTGTGCTTTTGGGCATCAGAGGCTTCTTTTGCCTATCTTGAGGGGCTTGATCCCCAAGATCTTATACTTATTTATTGTTGTTATAAATAATACCATAGATCTATCAGTTGGATCATATGTAATGTGTTAACATTTGCTGCTATTTCCATTATTGTGAGCTATATTGCTGCTTTTCCCACTTGGGAATATTAAAAAATAGCATACGCAGGTTAGCTATGGATGGACCCGTGTGTGCATGTGGAAAAAAATAGGTAGAGTCGCATATGTATTTTAAAATATTGTTTTCTAAGAAATGTGACCAAGTCTAAATGGAAGGGCTGCCCAAGGCCAATTCATAAGTCATCAAGTATATAGAGGTGATAAATGAAGCTATAACAACCACTGACTTACCTTTTCCACTATCCTTCTCCAAATCTTCCTTGGGCTTGCAAAGCAACAGTTGTTTGACTTGGCGCTGCTTGTCATGGAAAATTTTAGGGGCTAATATTCGTAGGTGGACTAATTTTCCATGGTTTTTCCAAAAAAAAGATTCGCCAATTTCCATTTTTTTATAAAAATGATTCGCCCAAATTTTAAAATATAAAATTATTTTACGTTAAAATTTTCCAACATTATATATACAGTATATATAATATCATTATAAATTTTAATGATTTTACAAATACATTAGTAAAAATTTTATAGTTTGCATATTAGGGACTAGTGAGATTCGCCAATTTTTTAAACTTCAAAATAAATTTCCATCCTTAAAATTTTCCCTGCTGCTTGTTTTCCTAATGAAGAAAGGTGATCATGAAGTTTTCCTTTGATAAATTGTCCTTTAGCTCTCTAGTCTCAGCTTCCTTCTCTTGGATTATTTTCTCAAATGATTTGACCTCCTCATGCATCTCTATGTCTGCCATGTGAGTGTCAAGATGTACCTATTATTCTTCTTGCAATGGTGCCTCATGTTGATGTGTTGATGTCTCTTCAACTACTGTAGGTTGAGCCCTTTCCACACTGCTACGAGAAAACATCAACCTCTTTCCTCTAGTGTATGTCTTAGTCACCTCAGCCCTAGGTGTCCTTGTTACATGTTTACTTGTTGAACCTACTTCTTGTTGCCTAGGTGAAGTAAATGGTGTATAATGACTGCTTGATTGAGTTAGGGGGGGGGGGGAAATTGAATCTGAATGCATGAATTCATCCAAAGACAAGTTTACCTGTGCAAGTTGATGGCTAACAAGGATTTTCATCAAGCCATGATGGAAAAATCTAGCATGATGATCTTTCCCTTTGTTGTGTACCTTCTCTACCATTTTTACCATGCTTTTGTAAAATTAGTGAGGTAGGTTCAGAGCCTTAACACTGGTGAAATGCATCAGTAATATCACATGGTACAAATATAACCTTGAGAACCTACCCTCACATGTGAAATATTTCATGATCGTCTTCATGAGAGCGACATACTTGTAAAGCAAGTGTCTAAATGAAAATATGTGCTTTGGAGCTATATCAATGGCCTCTGCTGAAAGAGTAAACACAACCCCCTGCAATGGTGACCTTTTCCCTCCTTAGACTAGTGGCAAAGGTGCTTGTAATCTTATCGCTAAAACCAAGTTCTTCAACCTTTTTGCAAAAAGCAAGGCAACCCTGGAATGAAGCCATGATATCCTTCAATGTGGTGGGTTCATATATGATGATTTTACCTCCCTTATGCCTCCTTTCCTATGTACTCTATGAATCCATGGGAAACCCTAGCTCACTAGGAAGGGAAATTAGGGTTTAAGTGTAGGAAAAACATGGGATTTTAGGCAGTTTTTGGAATGGAGGGGGATGAAGGGGTTTGAGGGTGTCTAAATTCTTAGTAAAATTTATGGGGGTAGAGATAGATGTTAGGGAACGTAGGGAGGTGGAATTTTTGGAAATGAATGAGGGGAAGGGATTCAAAAGGGAAAACCACAGTCCTAGCCTAGGAAAATGTAGTGTAGGCTAGGGTTTGTAGGGAAATGATGAAAATGTGGGTAAGGGATGAAGGAAAGTATCAAGGATGGTATGTGGAAGGTGGGAGAGGGTAATTGAGCATGAATTTGAGGGTTTTTCTCAACAAATTTGACCAAAGAGACTTACTTAACCAAACACGCAACAAACCCTAGGAGAGGATATTTCTGAACCTTCAAGCATGAAATGAAATCAAAGAAAGGTGTGTGGTGACCCACTTACTTGTATTTGATGTGCTGGAACCTTTTCTTGATGGAGGAACCACTTAAAATAAGATATTTCCCTTCCTGAAGAAAAATGCAGCAAGGTTGAGAAAAGCACAATGCAACCAGTGAAATGCACAACGCAACAAGAGATTAACCTCTCCAAGGAAAGAAATTGAAAAGCTCCTTGGTGATTGAATGATGTCTCATGAATTTTAAAAGAGAGGATGAAATTTTTGGTTGGTCTTTTAGATGGTTGGAAATCGATTTTTCTCCTTGGTGGTGATGTGGCCCCACCTTGTCTTTTCACAATTTGATTTAATTGCTTGTGTACTATATATTAGAGACCTTATTACATATATTTACATCTTTATAAATATAAAAATTCACTTTATATCATTATTTATCACTTTCCCTATTACTACTCCTTTCAATGGTGATTTTGATGATGGCGTGACCTATTTTCATGATTTTGATAATATGACCTAATAATGACGCTAAATGGAAATATGAGCTAAATGATGACCATAATGACCAAGACACTCTTGCAAAAAGCAATGACCTGACCATAATTATTTTTATTGACCATGGAGATGTAAGGAGTAGCAATGAATTAGCTAATCCTAAACAATGACCAGATTTTTATTTGAAAACCTATTGAAACTATAAAAAAATTCCCTAGGAACCTATCAACCATATGAAAGAGTATAATTTGATCACTGGTAACTGACAGGACTAACATAAAATAAAAATGTCAACAATTGTAGGAGTGATTGTGCATGATATAGATGAATGGTTTAATGTGTAAATGTTTTTTGTGGTTATTGGCATGGAATTGGAAGAAGGATTGAACGTGTTGCAAATTTGAGAAAGGAAATTTTATTTTTCCCCAAATTAGGGGACAAACTCAAATTAGCCATTGATAACCTGCTTTTGTAGGGGACATACTTTGATTAGCCACTGACAACCCCCATCCATAGCCTAGATTCTAGTGGAGAACCTATAGGCCTGTAGGTGAAAATACAATGTCCATATGCTGGAAACATGGTATTGAAATTGATGTCAACCTTGGAGTATAATGGAAATTTAATTGCTTAATTTTTTTTCGGTAATTATCGACCAAGATGTAGTAATTATACAAAAAATATGTATGCCAATGGATTCAATATGATTATGCGATATGATAAAGCAAGATACTGAATCCTTATACAAATTAATTGTATAAAATAAACTTGAATGTACAATCACACCAAGTAAAAGAAAGAAGCAAATCAAACCACAACACAGATATTTTCTTAGGGAAAGCTTCTTTATCAAAACCCCTCTATCTTCTATTGTATATTCAACAAAGGAATCGTGAAACAATACACTACACTCTTCTCACAAGTGTCTATTGCACTCTACCAAATTTCTCACACTGATCCGGACAAAATCAACTAACACTTAGCCAATTTCTTGTCTCTACTCAACCTGCCTTGCTTGTGCAATTCCTATAGAATAAAATCCCTATTATTTAGGAATTTCAGCCTTCCAAAACTGCACAATTCTCATGGTAAATCCTATGGGTCTATTACTGCATGCAGGCAATTTTCTAATAATACAACTAATATTTAACATCCCTTTAACCTCTGTCTCAACTGGGTCTTCATGAGAACTGACATGCATGCAGATATTAATACTAAATCATCAATTACTTGACAGATCACTGCATGTGAATTAAATCTAATTTATTTCACTTGACCTCTCACTAGTGCAACAATCATTTATAACTATTTAAAATGATTTTAACTCAATTAATTGAGTTAATTGATTTCTCATGCATTAAACTAATACACTAACTACAACTTAGACTCTAAAACAAATAGAATCACTCTGCATGCCTCACCAAACACCCTCAAATCAAATTCCATGACTAGCTAAGTTTATTACACTCAGTTAACTATTACAAGTGATTATGAGATAAGATTACAATTTATTGTCCAATTTAATTAAGGGAAAATTAAATTAGACACACATTTCTTGTTTACTTTTCAACAATCCCTCTCAACAAGAAAGTGATTATCAGCTACCCTGATCCTGCCTCTATGGTATTCAAATTTTCTCTTCTCGAGTTCCTTCGTCAGAATATCTACATCATGATCCTTTGTGGGAATGTATTGAAGTAACATAATGCATCTCTGAACACAAGCTCTGAGATGGTGGTACCATATGTCAATATGCTTGGACCTATCATGGAATACTGGATTAACCGAGAGTTTTACGCAACTCTAGTTATCACAATGTATAATCGTTGGATCCAGGCTGGTGACCAAACAAACCAACAATAATCTTCCTCATCCAAATGGCCTCACATGCAGCCTGACTGGCTACCATGTGATCTGCCTTGGCTGAACTGAGTGCAATTGATCTCTGCTTCCTGTTGTACCAATAAATTATTTTCGATCCTATGTTGAAGATCCCTCCTGATGTGTTATTTCTGTCTGATGGACTGCCTGCCCAATCTGCATCGGTCAAGTCTTGAAGCTTCACTCCCTATGTTTGTTTGTACCATAATCCATACTCTATAGTGCCCTTGAGATATCTCAAGACATGCTTCCCTGCCTTCCAAAAGAGCCTGCTCAGCTTAACGATAGCTTGACTCATATGGTTAACTACGTAGCATATGTTTGGTCATGTGTTCACCAAGTACATGAGTGAACCCACAAGCTGTCTGTAAAAAATAACATCCACCACTTCACCTGAAGTAGCATCCTCCTTCCTCCGGTTTCCTGCAAGAGGAGTCTCCATGGGCTTACAACTCTCCATGTGGAACTTCTTCAAAATCTCTTTGGTATACTTTCCTTGAGAAACAAATAGCTCCCCATCCCACTGCCATATCTCCAAACCAAGGAAATAGTGAGGGAGTCCCATGTCCTTGATCTCAAACTCACTTGCAAGATCCTCTTTGGAAGAAGTTATGAGCTGCTCATCACCTATCAGAATAAGATCATCAACATAAAGTAAGATAATCAAAATCTTACCATCTACCACAATTTGGTATAGGTTTGCATCTGCTTCACTCTTCCTGAAGCCCAACTCAGTGAAATAGTTGTCAATCCTGGTGTACCAAGCACGAGGTGCTTGCTTCAGCCCATACAGTGCTCTTTTGAGTCTTCTCGCATGCGACTCACTGTCAATGGTCTCAAAACCTTATGGTTGCTCAATGTACACTTCTTCCTCAATAAAATCATTGAGAAATGCAGTCGTCACATCCATCTAATGTATCTGCCACCCCATCTGTGCTGAGAGTGCAAGGATAGATCTAATTGATGAGTACCTTGCAAAAGGTGCAAAAGTCTCCTCATATTCAATCCCCTCAACTTGTGAGAATCCAACACTCCTTTACTTTTCCACGCTCCCATCTACTACCTACTTCACCTTATAGATCCATCTAGATCCAACAATTGATTTCCCGACTAGTCTTGGGACAACTTCCCATGCACTGTTCCTAACAACAGAGTCATACTCCTCAACCATGGCATCAACCCAAGTTGGTTGCTACAGTGCTTCCTCAAAAGAGGATGGTTCTTTTACAATACACTTGCTCATAAGAGTCATGTATCTAGTAAAACTGTATGGTGATTTTCTCTATCTACGTAGTGATGTAGGTGCTCCTACATGTTCTACCACATCAAGTATCAATCTGTTAGCTTCTGTGGTGCACCTCCTACCATGTCTGGTGGATGGTTCTGCATGAGTGGTTTCTGCCACTCCATGATCCTACGCATGTGGCTACTCCACATATTGAGGTTCATCCTTTGGAACCAAATGTTCCTCATATGAATGCAAATCAAGCTCCCTCTCAAGGGACAATTGCATGGCTTTCTCGTCATCAAATTTTACATCCTGTTTTACAAATGTCATTTTGTTGTTCGACAAATACTTGATAGTTGTGGGGAATATCAGTGTACCCCAAAAATATCCCAATATCAATTGTTGGTTCTAGCTTCTTTATGTAATATTTGGTCACATGGAAATAGATATATGAGCCAAAAATTTTAAAATATGAAACATCAGGTTTCTTACCAGAAAATGCCTCCTCTAGTGTACGCATGCCAAGTATTCGATGAGGACTACAGTTCTGCACAAATATCATTGTGTTGCATGCCTATGCCCACAGATGCAATGGTAGGCCTTGATCATGTAATATCGCTCATGCCACACCCACAATTGTTCTGTTATTTCTTTCTGCAAGCCCATTATGTTGTGTGTTATGAGGCGCAATCAACTCTCTCTGAACTCCTTCTTTGCTACAAAATTTCTTGAATTCACTGCAGATGTACTCACCACCATTGTCGCTCCTTAGAGCCTTCACATGCTTCTATGTATCTCTCTCAACTAGTGCTTTTAACTCACAAAATTTTGAGAACATCTTATCTTTCTTCTGCATGAAGTAGATCCAACACTTTCTAGAAAAATCATCAACAAAAATCACATAATACCTGTGCTTTGTTGTAGAAGTGATAGAGAATGGTCCACACACATATGAGTGAACTCTCTCAAGGATTTCCGCTGCTTAGTTCTCCTTCTCGTGAAAAGCGGCCTTTGCATACTTCCCCATGGCACATCCCTTGCATGTGTCTATCTGTGCAAGAGTACCCTTTAGAAGCCCCATATAAATCTGTTGCATGACCTTCAAAGCACCATGGTGTAGATGGCCCAATCTCTTGTGCCATAACTCACACTCATCCCAGCTGACCACTCGGTCTACTTTACTCATCAATGATGCACAACCATCTACATCAAGTTTGTAGAGATTCTTCACATGGACCCCAATATTCTTAAATTTTCATGTGGTTTTGTGACGAAGGAATGGTTTCCCTTCACTGAAAACCACATCATATCCTCTGTCCTCCAACATAGCAACTGGAACTAAATTCTTTTTCAAGCCTGGTACATGCATGATATATTTTAATAAGAAAGGTTTACCTGAATATCTCCATAAAGTAACTATACCGATCCTGGTAGTGTTATACCTCCTGTCATCACTCATATTGATGTGCATCTGAAGATATTTCTCCTCCAAGCTACTAAAGAGTTCTTTGTCTCCTGTTGTAATATCCAAAAATGGGAATGCAGAAATACTAGAACACAATTCTATAATAGCAATGAGAAATAACTCATAAATTTTTTTTGAAACACATAGCCATCAATTACATGTACAGCAGCAAGAAATATGATCTATTATATCAGCCAAAAGTGGGGAAAAGAAGTTATTTATGCCCTAAAAATGTTATTTTAAGAGATTTGCGTGATAATAGGGAAAAATAACACTGGATCCCTTAGCAGATGTAATTTTGGACTCACACTGAGAAAATATCAAAAAACAAATCACTTTTTCTTAGTTAAACAGATCTCTCGGTCCCAATATGGCTTAAAAACACTAAATTCCCATGACTTGACTAAACATAAAGTTTTTGAAGCATGCACAACGTATTTTAAAGAGGATTTATAATAAAATATGTTGCAAACATCAGATCTAGAGTTTTATTGCTAAGAACATGAAGAAAATGGAAGAATTTGATGAATAAACCCTCAAGAAAGAGGTGTTGCAACACAGAATTGACTAAAAAGGCTTGACATCGTTATTTTATTGAGTGTAATACAATAGTAGATTACAACTTAGATCTAGAGAAAAATAATGCATGAAAAATTAGATCTATGACATATCCATACACTATAATGTCCCTACTTTACATTCCCATTGGGGATTTCAACAAATCATGAATCACATGGAGTAGATCTGAGATTCTATGCAGCAGATTTGCAGATCTATTCAGAATTTCTGAAGCATATACAGGAGTATTTATATCAGATCTGAATATGACATGGATAAGAACAAAAATCCATGGATCACCACAGTGAAGGGCAGATCCCCAACACTAGAGATCACTCCTCAAACTTTGCCGAAACACCCTTCAAATTTCCTCTTTGTAGATAACACAATACTGGAAGAGGGACTGCACAGTAGGCTTGATGAATAGTTTTTTCTGATGCCAAGATGTAGATCTGAAGCTCAAATGATCCAGAACACTCTTACCAATGGGATAGAAGCCTCTCCCACTGAAAGGGGAACTAGATTGGCCTAGATCTGAGTGGATCTAGCCTCCATTTGCTGTAGCTTACAAAGAAAACCAAACCCTCAACAAGATCTGAGTTGTAGTTGGAAGTAGAAGCTTGGCCTTAAGCCTTATAGTGGTCAATAAGTACAAGTCTCTTCCAAGAGATACTCAAGGAAAGAGAAGGATTCCTAAACAGGATATCCTTGTGCTAAACAACACTATTCTCTACTAAACAACCAAGAGAATGAGAAATGTCTAAACAGACATATTATTCAAAAAATAATATGGTCTTCAACAACCCTTCTCTTGTTGTCCTCCTCTTCCTTTTATAAGAATGAGATCTTGCAAGACCCTAAACCATCTCAATGATAAAGCTACTTTCACATGTGTGGCCTCCATCTAAAACTTCATTGTGCATCTAGGAGGTTCATTGAATCTAGATAGCACTATTTATTTGGTCCTGTTGACCTAGTCAAAAGTCTCAACCCCTTTCACACATAAGGGTGTTTTATTGAAGTAGCCCAGATTTAGCCTTGTTCACATGGGAAATTAATTTATTCATTGATTTTAGGAGTTTTAATGTTCCTCCCTTTTACATTTATTCATGAACAGAAAAGTAAAGAAAAAATTAATATTCCAATTATCTTGAGGCTAATTGGGAATATTACAGTCCTCCCCTCCAAAATTTTTCTTGTCCTCAAGAAACTCACAAGGACTTTTCAAAATATCCAATGGATTTGTCTCATCCCAAGAATACAAGTTTTCCTTTGGTGAATAACCCAAATAGCTATCATCATGAAGAAGTGGGAGATACATAGAAAGAAACATATGCAGTCCATTGGTCTTCTTAAGGCATGAGAGATGATAAATGGTGGGTGATTCATCCCCCATGAGACACTCCAATCTCCATGCTATCATCCAAACAAAGTGAGCCATCCTAAGTAGCTCATGGAAACAATCACCAATCCCCTCCTTATGCAATGTATAGGGGCTGCATGGCTATAAATGAGAGGTGAGAATGTTCAACTTATGTTGTCTCTCCCTCCATTTATGATAAATGTGGAGCTGTTGACCCTGGGCTACAATAATATAGTCCTCATGAAGCCAAAAGACACTTGGAACCTCATGATTCCTTTCATTGATTCTAGGGACCCTTCTTGCCCAATCTTCCATGCATATAGTGAATAAAATTCCATCACCATATGTGCTCCAAAAGAAACATGGAATAAGTGTCGTATGATGTATTGGGTGGTGACAATAGTCCCTCCATTGAGACCAGCGTTGTTCTTCTTCTTGCTGCCTCAAAACATAGTACAATAAGTGGCCATCCCAACACCTTCTTGCTTCCATAAGCTTCTCCAAAGCTTGAAAATAATATAGGATAAGAGGTGTTAGCTGAATGTGACTCAAGTAACACATATCTTGCCAAAAATATTCCCATGTGAGAGAATTTTCCCAAAGACATAAGTCAATCATATGGCTTCTTACATAAGGAAACAAAAGACATAGTGTAGCAGCCATACAATGTTCCATCCTCTTCTCGAAGTATGCATAAGTATGGGAAGTTTCATTCCCAATGGACACATCCAACCCATGTGTCATTCCTCCCATCATGTTCCCAACAAAGATCAGAGCATCATTATCATCATGATACAAACAAGCTCTCTTATGCCCTCTCATGTGAGAGTTACATTTTCTCCCAAATACATACATGACCATGAGATACATTCCAAACATAAATACATATAAATACATGAGATACATCCCAACCAAAAGTAAATACATGGACATGAGTTTTAACATGTGATATCAAAACTCTCTTCTTCTCAACCAAAGCAACCATGCCTTCTTCTTATTCATCCTCACATCGACACACAAGGCATGAGACAAGAAAATATGAATCTTTGGGGAGTACCCACACTCACCCAAGAGCAACCAGTGCAGTGAATCTCTTGCCTACCTCAGATCTAGATGTGGTAAGTGGTTTTCCCACCACTTACTTTCTACCCATAACATATATCCATGGATGAAAGTGGAAGATATATTTGGTGCCTTAGGAAAGCACCCATCATGCTGCAAAATCTCCCTTTTTTCACCAAGGGAGTGGCCATAATCAGAAATAGTTTTGGCCCAAAGTTGGCCATGAATTTTATAAGGTATAGCACTCCTCTTAGGAGTCATGGACTGCATATACATAGTAAGAGAATGCATACAATCAGAAAATAAAACATGATTTACATAAGTATGCTCTTCACCAATAGCTCTCCTTATACAAGTGGAGTGGTGTATGGATCTCTCTCCTCCTTCCAAGATAGGAAGAGTTGGCTGAAATAACTCTATCTTAGACTCTTGTTGCTGCTCCAACTCCACAAGGTTCATGCATCTTTGACAATTCTGATATAGTTCTTTTTCAAAGCCCTCCCAATAATAGCTCCTCAAGATGATGTTGTTGAGCTTCATAGAATATGTGTGGCTGAAAGAGAACTCTTCGTATGCTCCTTGTAGTAACTTCTCCTTGAGCTTGGAGGCTTTAGATAATAAGATCATACCATGATCATAGATGACTCCATCTTGGACTAAATAGCCCTCATCTAGTATTTGGTCATCAAGAATCATGCATGTGTGAAGATCCTTGGGATATTCCACCAACAGTTGTGATTTCCAATATGGATCCAATCTCCCCAACCATGACATCGCTGTTGAAATCTGATCTAAAGCTTTTGTCATATCATGGTCCTCCTCTTTGACATGCTTAATGCCAAAGTCATGTGTGGGAGTAAAGTTACTCCATCTTTGCTGCCTCTCTTGCAGCTGATCTTGTGCAAGACAAGATTGAAGAATAGGAAGATCAACCTTCTTTTGAAAGGTTTCTCTTTTCCAAAAATTCCATAGTTTGGCCCATGCATACAAGAGTGTTGGCCCCCTCTTGTCTTCTTCAAAAATATTCTTTGTATGTAGAGATATCATTTTCTACCCCAAATATATGGAGTGGCCATTTGACATCATGCTAATGTCATCATAGATCTCTAGGTTCTTCTTTTTCAGCGCAAACAAATGAGTGAGGAATAGAAAAATCAATTTCAGAAAATTGGTCAGGCCTCCTTGGAATCCATAAATATATATTAGCGTTGTGGTAGCCAAATATGTCACTACTGCACAAGGTTGAGAGAACACTTTATTCTTCTTCCCATCAGGGGGTCTCCCTAGTGGAATGCCTCCATGTAAAGAGACATCAAGATTTGAAGTAGATTGTATGAATGGTTGGACTGATGTGTCCCTTTCCTTGCTCCATAGTTCAGCCTCCTTCTCATGAATGAAAACCCCTTGAAATAAACAAGGGTGTATGCTCCTCATCATTGGATGTTGATCCATCCTTCCTCCGCTTGCTTTAAGCAAGGTATCACTGCCCAATAATGTTGTCACAGAATGCTTCTTGGGAATCATTTTCAAAGGTGCAAAAACCCTTTCCCTTGAAACAATAACTTCATGTTCATTCTGATGTGATGATGGGTCTTCTTCTGAAGTAACAACGTTGTTACTGCCCTCTTGTTCTTCCTTCTCGTCAATATTTTAGAATGCCTCTTTATCAATGAGAGACCTCGGATCTTGGTCTTCCTTTGAAAGAGGAATCTCCATGACTTCTTTTTTAGAAGAAATCTCTCCATTTAATGGGGATCTTGCCCTTGGCAAGGTATCACACAATTTTTTATCCCCTTTAACAAAAATCTGAAGTGGATTATGTATAACAGATCTTCCCATCTCATGAAAGGGCTTTACATGCTCACCTTTTGCTAACTTCTTCAAAGATGTTTTAGTTTGCTTTACATCGAATCTCTTCACCATTCTTCTAATGAACTTTGCATAAGTAGATATATTTTCATTCTTTAATGAAAAGGTTTCAAATAACCACCGTGATTAAGCTTTACCTTTAAGATGCAATGCTGCTACCTTAAGGGCTTCTTTTTCTGAAACTTGATGTAGATCCAAATATGAGTCTAGCTAATCTATCCATTCTTCGGCTGTGCATGTGGAGGATCCATCAAAGTTAGGCAGAAATAATCTACCTCTTCTTCTTCTATTACTGGATCTTCTCTCCTCCTTCAGCTGGCAGAACTCTTGGAAGCTCAAGTGCTCCTTTATTTTCCAAGACTTAGATTCATACTCCTGAAGATAATCACTCAAAGTCTCCTCCTTTGGTGCATCTTCTTCCTTCATCTCTCTTGCAGTAGATCTGGGCATAGAATAACATTGTAGATATGATGTAGCTGAGTTCTTGCACATATAAGATGAATAAATAGGGTTTTATTCATGTAAATATCTTCTTGAGGGACCTTCATGTCTTGCCCTCTTCATTTCTTTGATTTCTCCTTTAATCTCAGACAAAGTTTGGAACAGATTTTTTGAGAACTCCTTCCCTTTAATTCTTCCAGATAAATGGTTTTGACCCTTTAATTTTGTGTCTTCAATGTAATCAATCTTCTTCTTCTGTCTTTTCCCTCCTTGAAAAGACATATTGGCTTGAAGCTCACAGGCTGAGCCGAAGATCATGCTCTGATACCACTGTAATATCCCAAAATGGGAATGCAGCAATACTTGAACACAATTATGGAATAGAAATGAGAAATAAATCATAAAATGTGTTTGAAACACATAGCCATCAATGACATGTACAGCAGCAAGAAATCTGATCTATTATATCAGCCAAAAGTGGGGAAAAGCATCTATTTATGCCCTAAAAACGTTATTTTTAGAGATTTGCGGGATAATAGGGAAAAATAATGCTGGGATACCTTAGAATATGTAATTTGTGACTCGCACCTATAAAATATCCGAAAAAAAATCACTTTTTCTTATTTAAACAGATCTCCTAGTCCCAATATGGCTTAAAAACATTGAATTCCCATGACTTGACTAAACAGAAAGTTTATGAAGCATGAAAAACGTTTTTTAAAGAGGATTTATGATAAAATAGGATGAAAACATCAGATCTGGAGTTTTATTTCTCATAACATGAATAAAAATGGAAGACTTTAATGAAGAAACCCTCAAGAATGAGGTGCTGCAACACATAGAATTGACTGCAAAGGCTTGACAGCATTATTTTATTGAGTGTACTGTAGCAGTAGATTAAAACTTAGATCTAGAGCAAAATAGTGCATGAACAATCAGATCTATGACCAATCCATACACTATAATGTCTCTACTTTACATTCCCCTTGGGGATTTCAGCACATCATGAAGCACATGGAGTACATTTGAGATTCTATGCAGCAGATTTGCAGATCTATTCAGAATTTCTGAAGCATATACAGGATTATTCATATCATATCTGAATATGACATGGATAAGAATATAAATCCATGGATCACCATAGTGAAGGGCATATCCCCAACACTAGAGATCACTCCTCAAACTTTGCCAAAACACCCTGCAACTTTCCTCTTTGCAGATAACGTAGTAATGGAAGAGGGACTATGTTTTAGGCTTGATGAATAGTTTGGCTTGATGCCAAGATGTATATCTAAAGCTCAAATGATCCAGAAAACTCTTGCCAATGGGATAGAAGCCTCTCCCACTGAAAAGGGGCAGTAGATTGGCCTAGATCTGAGTGGATCTAGCCTACACTTGCTGCAGCTTACAAAGAAAACCAAACCCTCAATAGGATTTGAGTTTTAGTTGGAAGTAGAAGCTTGGCCTTAAGCTTGATATTGGTCAAGAAGTACAAGTCTCTTCCAAGAGCTACTCAAGGAAAGAGAAGGATTCCTAAATAGGAGATCCTTGTGCTAAACAACACTATTCTCTGCTAAACATCCAAGAGAATGAGAAATGTCTAAACATACATATTCTTTAGAAATAATATGGTCTTCAACAACCCTTCTCTTGTTGTCCTCCTCTTCCTTTTATAAGAATGAGATTTGCAAAACCTTAAACCATCTCAATGATTTAGCTCCTTTCACATGTGTGGCCTCCATCTAAAACTACGATGTGCATCTAGGAGGTTCATTGAATCTGGACATCACTGTTGATTTGGTCCTGTACTTGACCCAGTCAAAAGTCTCAACCCATTTCACACATAAGGGTGTTTTATTGAAGTAGCCTAGATTTAGCCTTGTTCACATGGGGCATTAATTTATTCACTGATTTTAGGAGTTTTTATGTTCCTCCATTTTACATTTATTCATGAACATAAAAGCAAAGAAAAATTTAATATTCCAATTAGATTGAGGCTAATTTTGAATATTACACCTGCCATGTGGAAAGATGCACCACTATCCAAGTACCACACAGATCCCATCGCACTAGACACCATGCATGTGATGAGTGATAATTCCAACTCAAATTGTGAATCCAAAGCTTCACCCGCCGTAGATCCTAAACCCTTCTTGTTCTTCTTCTTCTTCTGTGGAAAATTAGTGGCATAATGTCCATGCTCGTGACAACGAAAAAATTTCACTCTGGACATGTCACGCTTCTTACCTTCTTTGCTGGTCTCAGATTTTGAGTAGGATTTCTTTCCCTTCCCCTTTTTTCCTTACCAGCCAAACCACAATTTTCCTCATCGTCTATCTTGGATGAGGATCCATCCATCATATTCCACCTGAATTATTCTTGTACCAAGTCTGACCAAAGTCACTCCCAATATGGTAGCTTCTCCCTCCGATTGACAGAGTCCTGATAACTAAGCCAACTCTTGGGAAGGCCTAGAAGTGCTAGCCTCACCAAATCATCATCCACTACAGTAATCCCGACACTTCCAAGCTCATCTCGACATTGGATGAGCTTGGTAAAATATTTCGAAATAGTGTCGCCTTTCTCCATAATTTTTAATTTTCCTGAGCTTGTCCTTCAGTGCCAATTTTATGTGGTCACTGCTATTCTGAAACAGATTTGTCAAGGCCTTCCACATTTCATATGGAGTCACTTTTCCATGTAGACTTGAGACAATGTGATCTTGAACTCCCTCTAATAAGATCCTCCTCGCCTTTGCAACCTTCTTTTTCCAAGCATAAAGAAGAGGAGCGTCTGCTGCTACAAGCTTGGGAATATCATTGTCGATGAATTCTTTCAACCTGTTGTCCTCCATAATTTCCTCCATTCTATATTTCCATCCAATATAATTAGAGCTTCCCTCAAGTGCATATTCCAATCTTAAGCCATTGAAAGCCATCTTGATCCCCCTGTTGAACCAAAGAATATTTTTTCAAATTCGAATGTTGTTTAGCACAAACTCAATTTCTTCTCTACTATAGTGATTTCCTATGCTTCGATACCATGTAGAAATTATAAAAACAATATGTATACCAATGGATTAAATCTGATCATGCAATATGCTAAAGCAAGATACTAAATACTTCTATAAATTAATTGTGGAAAATAAACACGATCACACAATCACACCAAGTAAAATAAAGAAGCAAATAAAACCACAACACATATATTTTTCTTGGGGAAAGGTTGCTGCTCAAAACCCCTCTATCTTATATTGTATATTCAACCAAGGAATCATGAAACAATGCAATGCACTCTTCTCACAAGAGTCTGTTGTACTCTACCAATTGTCTCACACTGATCCAGAAAAAAATGACCAACACTTAGTCAATTTCCTGCCTCTGCTCAGCCTGCCTTGATTGCACAATTCTTGTAGAATAAAATCCCTATTCCTTAGGAATTTTTGCCTTCCAAAATTGCGCAATGATCATGGTCAATCCTATGGTTGTATTACTACATGTGGCCAGTTTTCTAATAATAAAACTGATAGTTAACATCCCTTTAACCTCTGTCTCAACTGGGTCTTCATCAGAACTGACATGCATGCAGCTATTAATAGTAAATCACCAATTACCTGACAGATCACCACATGTGAATTAAATCTGATTTAATTCACTTGACCTCTCACTAGTGCAACAATCAGTTACAACTAGTTAAACTGATTTTAACTCAATTAATTGAGTTAACTAATTTCTCATGCATTAAACCAATACACTAACTACAACTTGGACTCTAAAACAAATATAATCACTCTTCATGCCTCACCAACCAACCTCAACTCGAAATCCATGAGCTAACTGAGTTTATTACACTCAGTTAACTATTACAAGTGATTATGAGATAAGATTACAATTATTGTCCAAGTTAATTAAGGGAAAATTAAATTAGACACACATTTCTTGTTGACTTTTCAACACAAGACTAGTAATTTGAAGAGCTACCCACAAAGTATAAGCACAAGTAGACTTAATTGGTTAATAATAAATCCAAGGTAAAAACATTATATTATTAATATATCGTTATAGAATGTGGATTCTTCACTCACATGTCATCTAAAAAATTAAATATTTAAGTTCAAATATTATTTTGTTCATTAACATCACAAGGATGTCTAACCACACTACTAATTGGCACAACTAGCTCACAAACATAAGAAGTCACGTCATGATGATTATAAAACAAAAAATAAATTTTAGGAATATCTGTCCAAGTCCTGGATTTGCACACAAAACCCCATTGGATCCCTAGGTTGTTATTCCTCCACATGGGGCCCTCACTCCATGTAAGAAAATAATTCAACTCGCAGAAATGTAAGTACTTTAAACGATAACACAAGTGTAAGAAAACTTAAAAAAAGGGATTTGATTGATAGCATAAACTTATATAATTGTAAATAGACTTACACTATTCAAACGTTCGCAAACCTACAAAACTCTAAGAGTGTCCCAGCTCAGGGGGAATTTCCTAACTAGGAGAACTGAATGAAAAAATAAAATTTACGTGATAAAGGAAACCAACAACATTTTTCATATATTAAACCATCCAAAAATATTACAAAATTCCAGAATGATAAGTTGGCCTCCACAACAAATTGAAACTAGTATTACGAGTAACCTTATTCATCCATTTACAAAGGTATATATAGTATGATAGAGCTCAACTTAGACCGATAAACATGAATGGATAGTTATAACAGTGTAGCCGTACATTACACAAATACAACAAAATGACGTAACCATCCAACCAATATTACTTATATGAAAAAGATATCCTTAAATGAGATCATCTCGTACACAAAATATATCCTAGATAACAAGATGAATATTTCCATGGTTGGACTAATCGTGAGCATGAATATTTAAGTTGGACTTTGACTGTGAGGCTTTTCTCATTTTATGTAATTGTGTTGACGACCTCTTCCAGTAACTCATACTTGATGCATTGGGCCATCATGTTCTGGTAACCATTTATCATTCTTCCTTTGACTTGTGCAAAAGAGTGTCAATGCCCCATAGTGATTAGGTGAAAAGAAAACTAAAATATAGACTAAAGTAGTGAATAAATGTGTTAAATAATGCATAATAACCTTAATACTCGATACTTTTTAAAAGCATGGGATTGACAAGAAAAACAACAATGTATAGGAAAATGAAAGACAAAATGGAGGTAAATGGGTCATAAGGTGTTGGGGAGGTACTTTGGACGGGTCAAAGTTTAGAATAATCATCTCCCCAATGTGTAGACTATTGCACATCCTTGTGCTCAGTTCCTTTTTTAGCTTGAACCAAAAGGTCAAGTTTTTCCTGAGTCCTCTTTTGCTTCTCTTGCGAATATTTTGATTTCATCTTCATATATCGCTGCATCATATGCTCCAAATTAGCATGCCAAAATTTATTTTCTTAACCAAGAGTTTCGAGTGGCTACTTGATATTTTTAATTCCTCAAGTGCTAATTTCTCTTTGTTAAAACTTGATTTTCAAATTTCAGTTGTGTGTATTTACTTTTAAATTTTTTAACCTTGTTTTGAAGCTTCATTATATTGAACTTCTTGTTAAAACATGATTTATCTACTACTTCCTCAATAATTTCTAGTGTCTTAGGCTTGGGGACCTTCTTTACCTCTTGCAACTCCATCACTTCCTTAGTTCCCTCAGGTGACCTACATTCTTTTCTCTCAGGAACAATTACCAATTCCTCATTCTTAATAGGCTTTATTTTGTCTATCTGAAACAACACACACATCTCTAGTGTATTTCCAAGCGACATTTTGACATCCTTCTTAAAATAATCTATTTATGAGGTTACCACAATAATTCCATTGTTGCAAATGTAGAAATAGCTCATAGAGATTGATAAAAGGACCCATATTCATTTGAAGGATTCAATCTCTACCTCCTCCACATCTTCACCGCTCGAAATTGCTGCAACTAAATAATCTCTAACATCCTTATCCACACAAGTCCTATTCAAAGGGTAATCCCTTTGAAGAGTTGAGACTCATATAAGCTTTTGCCACCTCACTATCAAGGCCGTCAGACAGATTAATTCTTTGATATGGAAAAATGTTGGAGAAAAAACATGCTTGCACCACTTTTCTTGGGTCTCTATTTTAGATAAAGGAAACATTTGTATTAATAGAATTTTTGAGAAACTGTAATAAGCCAAGTCTACCACAACACTTCCAAAAATAATCCCTTTCAATAATTTATCATTCTGGTTTCATATAATTTCAATTCTAAAAAAAAAACTCTTTCTAAAATTTATCTTTTTCCTTCAAGTTAATGGCCTTGTTAGAATATTGTATAAAACAAAGCAATAGGGAAAAGAGAGGACTTGTTAAAATACACCTTTCAATCACCAACATTTGGCCCTATTTGAGGTGTTACCCTTCTGGTACTTTTATAAATTTTAGTGGTTGATTCCCAATGTATAATCACCAACATTTGGCCCTATTTGAGGCGTAACCCTTCGAGTGCTTTAAGAAAGTTTAGTGGTCATTTCCCAATGCGTGGAACATATCTACTAGATTTTTAGTTGTAAAACTAAGAAACTTTAGATCAAGAAGGCTCATGGGATCTATTTCTTTATCATTTGTAAATGGTTGTTTCAGTAGTTCACCAAAGAAACCAATATCATAGACACTACCTAAATGTTTCCCATTCCTAATATGTACCATTTGTCAACCTCAAGAAAAATAATGATGCTCCCAAGCCCTTGAAGAAGACAAGGATTCAACTCCACTAAAGAATATTTCTTGACCATTTTGAGCTAAAGCAAACTTAGAATGGCCATTGGGATAACCATGGGACATTTTATGTGGATATGTTTTTCGTGTTCTATGAAAATAAAAGAAATTTCTTAGATTATTTTCCATTTTAGTCTCTGTTACAAATGGATTTGATGTACTTGTGTAGTCAAAATTATATGAATCTTTTGATAAGCTACTCTTAGCACTAAGAAATGCATTTACTTATAAAAGACCAAATTTTGGTGTAATTCCATCAAAAACATGAAATTGTTGTTATTCACTTTCAATGTTAGAAGAACATGAGGTTGGGAAATCACTTCCATGTAAGATATCTTTACAAGAATCCCTAGCTATATTTGGATTTACCATGTCTGGGATGTTTTTGTAACACCCTCCTCCCATATCTACCCAAGTAACCATCCAACTGGGGTAAACATGTGATGAGAGGCTACTATGATCAAATTCAACCTCCTAGGTGACCTTAACAAAGTGGAACTGATAGAAACACATCATACAAACCTTACACATCATCAAAAATACTCCTAGGAACCATCCCAACCACTCAGGTGGCTATACCTTGGGTCCCACTGAAATTTTATCCCACTTAACCCCGAATGCACCCACAGTATGGGAATGAGTACATTTTGGAGGTAGTGGATGCACACACAAGCCTACATGCCTGTGTCTAAGGACTAAATTACCCAAATATGTGCCTGCATCAATGAGATTTAAGGATTTTTTTCAATCTCAGAGTCTAGGCCACTTCCCATAACTTAACGAAAATTTCATAAATGAAATAACACAACGAAACCATGATGTATTTGGAAAAAATATGACAAGATCTAGACTAGACCCCAACTAGCCATGATAGGCATTTCGTCAAACATATCACAAAAATGTAATATATATTTGTTAACAACATATATGAACATAGGAGTCTCATACTTATATGGGAATCACTAAGAAGCATTGTTCGCTTACATCATTAGTTACAATATCATCTACAATAAGGTCGTAAATACATTGGTTATTCATTTACAAATAAAAAATGAGGAGAGCCATTCATCATCACTCTCAGAGGACATTCTCATAACTAGAAAAATAACAACATAAATACCATGAATACATCAGCATAGAATCCACATATAAATTAGTACATTTACACATCAAATTCCGAGGGAATGAATTTCTCATTAATGAACGTAGAAACCAACCGGGGATAGGACTACCACATTCCACCTAACCATAGATTGGCTAAGACAAATCTCTCTTCATCCAATCATCCTCGTGCCATATGCCAACCATGAATGTGGGACTCATAACCAACCGAAAATAACCAAACAAGTATGGATAATGTTAGCATTGGTATTTTCATCCCACCAATCCCACCTAATTTTACTCTACTTTCACCTCATCTCCATCATTATCATTGAACTCGCTTCATTTTTTAACCATTTTTACCAAGGGTGCCCAAGTCATCATTTTTCAAAAGCACTAAACCCTAATTTCCTCTCCCACTGAACTAGGGTTTGTTGGAAATATTTTCATTGATGGCAAAGGAACACAAAGGAGTAGCACCAAAACTCTCATTAACACAAAGGTGCAGAGAAGCAACATCAATAAGGAAAAGAAGAATATCAGGTAATAATGCATTAAGAAAGCATAAAAGGGAGGAAGAGGAGAATCAAAGAGGCAATAAGAAGAATTAGACCATTAGCAAAGGCAAAGGAGCAAAGAGGAGAAAATTTAGAATCAAAGGAGCAAAGGCATCAAAGAATCAAAGGAAATAAAGAATTAATTAAGGCAGAAAAGGAGAAAAGGCAGCAAAACAACAAATGTAGAGTCATGAACGTGGTGGGTAGAGTTGTAAATGTGTTGGGTCAAGTCATGCATGGTTGGGTCGAGTCGTGAACACTAAGTGGGTCGAGTCATGAACGTCGGGAAAGTCGTGAATGTGGGAAAATTCATGAATGAGTCAAGTGTTCTATCAATAAATAGAAAGAAACGAACGGGCACACCCAAAGAAGAAAAGTCGACAAATTGGAGTAAAGATACAACGAGGACCTTTGGATCTGGTCATTGATCAATGGTGGAGGTTAAATTGCATGTCACATATCGACGATTTTTACATTGATATGATAAGAAATCACAAGTTAAATTTTTTTGAGTGCAATGTGAAGCAGATCAACAAAGGAGAAGAGTGGACCGTTGGATCAGGGCATTGATCAACGACGGAGGTTAAATAGCATATCACATATCGGCGAGTTTTACATTTATATGATAAGAAATCGCAAGTTAAACTTTTTAAGTTGCAATGCGATAAGTCACAGAAACTGTGATATGAAAAGTGTAGGCGATGATGTGGGAAGATGATGTAGCAGTGATGTGGCGATGATGTGGCAGTGACGTGTCAATATCACGTGGCAGATGACGTGGCCCCGACCCCACAGATCGTAGGTAATTTATGATGACATGGAAAGGTGACATGGTGATGACATGGCAGGGTGACGTGGCACGATGACATGGACCTGTCCCGCATACTGCACATCACAGATCGCATAGGATAAGTTTATTGTTAAAACTTAAAAGTTGTGGGTGACATGGCGATGACATGGCAGGGTGATGTGGCATGATGAAATGGACCTGTCTCGCATACCACACATCGCAGATCGCATAGTATAATTTTATTGTTAAAAGTTAAAATTTGCAGGCTGCGACGGGGAGTTCGATGCATTTGTGAAATCACAAAATCACAATTATTTTAAAATTTCTATAATCTAAAACTTTCCAAGTGTGATAAAGAGGAGCAAACATGATGGAGCTTCAAAGCTAAAGTCTAGAGAATTTAACGTCCGGCATGGGACCCATCCGCATACCGAACATCGCAATTGGCGATTCTTACATTTACGTGTTAAGACATCGCAAGTTATATGTTTTGTGATGCGATCACATATCACATATGTTAAGAGGAAACTGGTTAGTGCTATGAACGAAATCCTACGAAGTGTGACAAGAGCCCAAATGAAATGTAGCGCCAGAGTCAAATTGCAAGGGATTTCAAATATGAATGTAAAGCCTTTCTAGTGTTAAATCATAGAAAAGGTGGAAAAGGGAATTATAACGTAAAACCTTTGATACGTCGAAATTCGATATGATACCGGACGCGATAAATTTCGAAGTTAAGATCTGATGTATTTCAAGTCCGGGGCTATGTGGTTTTATGAAGAAAATGTTGGAAGCAGAGGATGACTCGTTTACGAAGAAAAGACTAAATGCATGCAAAAGACTCGGGTGTATAAAGAAAATATTGAATGGGAGTAGACTCAAGTAAGACCCGACTCTAAGTGAAGAATAATTTCATGTAGATGCGGTTGTGGGTTAAAAAGAAAAGGTTGAACACAAGAGAAAATACTATAGGCAAGTGACTCGACACTCATGCATAGGTGTTATGTGGTTGTAGCAGCTTGATAACAAAGTTTGAAAGTGGGAAAAAAGAGACTCGGGTAAGTAACCCGACACAGAGAAAAGGAGCAAAGAAGAGCATAGAACGCTGCAGGTAAGATATGCAATAGGCAAAGGTGGTGTAAAACATAAAGGCATGGGTCAAGTCGGCTAAGACAATAGTGCTGCAACACAGCTGGAAATATAACCACAGAAACATAAAAGACAAAGGGACAACAAGGAGAAGAGGAAAATCACACAAAAAATGTAAGAAGCTGAAAGGGCTAAGTGAAATATTAGATTTTAACTGTAAATGTATTAATTATTTTATATTGTTTGTGATGAAAAGGCAAGTCTCCAAGGCAAAGAAAAACTCAAATTTAACATTGACACGAGTGTATATATTGTTGTAACATCCTGAATATGTTGAGTGAGGAAATGAGTGGGTGGAAGGAAATAGTCATGCCTTTTCACTTCATATTCCCATATAGAATGCAAACAACCATGAAGTGATCTCTATAAATGATGTTATTTTAATTTGCATAGTGAGGTTAGAGAGTGGAAGAATGAGAGAGAGCAGATAGAGATGTTGTGCAAATCCAGAGCTGATATGAAGCAGATTTGAAGGTTGGATTAAGGAAAGTAATGAAGAAGGAGTAAAACAGAGCTAATATCCAGTTAAATCAGCATAAAATTTTATTGTAGTTTGAGGAAGTTGGTACTTAAATATCAAGTTTTAGCTTGATAGATGTCCAGTTGGAGCTGGTCGAGGTAGGAGCGTCCAGTGGGTTCTAGCCTGCAGAAATTAGATGGGATTTGGAGCTTCCTTGCAAGTGGTAGCTTGCAGAATTTGAGGTAGTAGTCTCCTGTAGGTTGGAGCCTACAAAAAATCAGTTGTGAGAGGGAGTTGGAGCTTGCCTTTGCACCACAACAATAATAAGATGTGTTTTTCTCCCTTATGGGTTTCCACTTATATCTGTTGTCTACGTGCTTGATGATTAATTGTTGATGTGATGTTTTAATCTATTTAATTACTGGATTTCAACACATTATGTTTTTTGATCCATTATATATTAAGCTGCTTATGAAATGAAGGTGTAAATGAGTTGAATGAAAAAGTTTTTAAATGTCCATGAATGTATTAAATTGATTCACCCCCTATCAGTTTAACTAAGGGTTCATCAATTGGTATCAGATTCAGTTCCTTCTGTATCAGTTTAGCAACTAGAAGGAGATCCTAGGTCCCCAAAATGGCTAGCCTATAAGGATGCTCAAAAAATAAAGCCCCATTGTTTACTCGCACAACTATGCTTTCTGGAAAATAATAATGAGGACATACTTAATGGCTCTAGGAATAGAAGTTTGGGTTGTTGTGGAAGAAAGATATGCTCCAAAGGATAGTAACACAGAGAAAGAAGCCAAACAAAATTTCATAGCTAATGAAAAAGCCATGAATACACCCTTGAGCGGTCTGTGTGAACCATAATTTATCAAAGTAATGCATAGTGAGACTGCCAAAGATATCTAGGATACATTAAAAAATATCCATGAGGGAGATAAAAAGGTGAAGATGACCAAAATTCAAGCCTATAGAACTCAATTTTAAAATGTAAAAATGAATGAATATGAAGATGTAGCCAATTTCTTCTTAAAGGTTACGGAAGCTGTGAATAGCATGATAGCTCTAGGAGAAACCACTAAGGAATGTTTAATTGTACAAAATATATTGAGATCTTTACCATCCAGGTTTAACCGTAAGGTTTATGCCATAGAAGAAACAACAAACTCAGAAAAATTGACCATGAACCAATTGCTTGGAAACTTGATTGCTTATGAGATGAGACTTCCAAAGGGGAAGTCAAATGTGAGGGAGGCATCCTTCAAGGAAGATAAGTGCATAGAAGAGAAGGAAGGTACATGTTCCTACTCTGATGAAGAAGAGGCCAAATTTGTCAGAAGATTGGATAAAGGCATGGGTAAGTATAAAGGTAAAATTCCATTTAAGTGATTTAAATGTGGAAGAGTGGGGCACTATGCATGTAAATTCCCTCATAAGAAAATAGAGGATCCGTCAAAAAGGAAAGAGAAAACCAATTTCAGAAATATGCTGAAAGGGAAAATATTTAATAGAAAAACATTTTATGCTCAACAAGACAACAGTGCATCTGAGAGCTTAGATGAATCCCCCAATGAAGAAGGAACATCATAATTCATTTTGATGGCCAAGGAAGAGCTTGAGGAAGATCTCCGGGAATTTGAAGAATAAGGTGAGGTATATCTTGAGGGGGAGCTAATTAGTGCCCTAGAGGAAATAAAAATACATAAACTTAAGAGTAAGAAACATAAAGAGATTCTTATGAAATATGCAAAGACAAAACTAGATTCAAAAAAGTCTTATTAAATTGAATATTGAACTAGAAGAATCAAGGAAAATAGAGGACATTCTGAAAAGAGAAATAAATGAGAAAATCAGGAACGAGAAAACTGGAGGAAGAAGTGGTAAGACTGAGGAAGAAATTAGAAAAGGCCCAAATTGAATTAACTATGAATATTTCTCAAACGAAAAGCTCTGTACATTTGGACAAAATTATAAATTCTCATAGACCTCCTCATATAAACGTTGGGATAGGCTATGAAGGAGAAACCAGCAAATCCAAGGCAGAAGATAACAAGAATATCATTTTTGTAAAAGCTGTAAAGGATAATGAAGCAGAAAAAAGGGAATCCACAGAAATAGAAACCATCAAAACCATGATATATAATGAAACAAACAAAAACAAGAAGAAACCTCAAGTGACAAAGAAAGAAATGAAGAATCATTCAACTTCAAAATGCTCATACGCTCTTAAGGATTAAATGAACAAATTCAGAAAATTTCAAAGGAAGTTCCTTCCCCCTGTGAGAAGCTTCACTTTATTTTCCTACCACAAACCTGGAAATATTGCGTCATACTGTAAGATAAAGAAAATCCAATCCAGCCAGCAAAAGATGTAACAAATTAAAAGACTACCTCGAACAACTCTCTCTGCCGAAGACAGATACTACTTCCATGGGTATTGTTTTTGTTGTAAAGGGTTTAGTCATAAAGCCATGGAGTGCATAGCGTATATACAAACACTGGAGTATGGAAACTCAAGGGGAATTAAGAACAATGACGGATTCACTAGTGTATACAATATATTCAGAAATACAATCAAATGTTTTAGCTGCCATAAAAATGAGCACAAGTCTAATGAATGTCCTCTCAAATACTGTGACCCATCTCCTCAGAAAGCTTATAGAGAAAACAAACAAATGCAATGGAAAAAGAAGCTAAATAAATGTGATCTGGTTCTAATTTCTTAGGACCAAAAAAATCAATGGTATGTGGATAGTGGGTGATCAAAACATATGACTGGAGACTGAAGAAAGTTTGTAATTTTTGATAAAAATAAATTTGGGAATGTAACATTTGGTAATGATAAAGCAGGAAAAATCAAGGGAAAAGGCATATTCAGCTTGAATAATGGAAGAGGAGAGGCTCATGATGTACTTTTTATATATGATCTAAAAGCCAATCTGCTAAGTGTTAGTCAAATGTGTGATAAAGGTTGTCAAAGGTCCTTTTCAGAGCCCAAGATTGTGAAGTAAGGTCAATCACCACAGGAAAGACCTTGGTCAAAGGTGTTCGAACAGAGAGTATTGTTTATATAGTAGAAGAAGAGAATGAAGCATGCCACATCAACACACTTGATGAATCTTGGCTGTGGCATAGAATATTGGGACATCTAAATTTTGACCACATCATCAAACTGAGCAAAAAGAAAGTTATCAGAGATTTTCCTAGTATAATAAAGAAGCCACAAAATACCATACGTAAGTCCCGCCAACTGGGAAAACAAACTCGCACAATGTTCAAAGCTAAAGACCAACTATCTATAAGTATGTCTCTTTAGCTTGTAGACATGGACCTGTGCGGACCTTCAAGAACAAATGCACCAGATGGAGAATCAAATTTCATGCTGATAATCGATGATTTTTCCAAATTAACATGGTGCCATTTCTCAGATACAAATCTGAAGCATTTGAGAAATCTAAGATATTCAAGGCACTAGCATAAAATCAAACTGGATGTAAACTAAAATGCATTATATAAAATAGAGGATGTGAATTCACAGACGATGATTTTGCAGACCCGTGCAATGAATGTGGGATAAAGCAACAAATTACAGTTGCAAGTACACCTCAATGGAATGGAGTGGCAGAGAGGCAAAATGGGTCAATACAAAATATTTCCGGAGAAATGATTTAATAAAGAAACATTCCCCAAACTACAGTGCAGAAGCAGTACACACAGCTGTTCATATTCTCAACAAATCTCATCTCAGACCAAATTGTGACAAGACTCCATATGAATTATGGCATGGGAAACTGTCATCAATCAAGCACTTTAGAGTCTTTTGCAGCAAATGTTTCATAAAGAATAATGATGAAAAATTGGGGAAGTATGATGCAAGGGCTGATGAAGGAATATTTTTGGGATATGCATCCAACAGTAAGGGATACATGTGCTATAATAAAAGAATGCATAAAATTGTGGAAGCATTGATGTGAGATTCGACGAAGGTCTACCAGACATAACCAAAAGCACAAACTACACAAATCCTCCAGATGATCATGAAGATTAGAATCGAGAAAATAAAGAACAAAATAATTCAACGGAAGCTATAGAAATAAACTCAAAAAGACCCTCGAGACACACTCAGAAGAACCATCTTGAAGATCAAATCATTGGAGACAAGAGTGCAGGAGTCAAAACTATAAGACAACTAGCTGAACAGACCGAGGAAGTGTACCTAGCCATGCTGTCACAGATAGAAATGAAGAATTTTGATGAAGCTAGCAAAGACAAAAATTGGGTAAATGCTATGAATGAAGAACTAGACCAAATTGAGAAGAAAAAGACTTGGGAGTTAATGCCAAGACCCACTGGGAAAAATGTCATTGGAAAAAAGTGGATATTGAAGAATAAGATGAATGAACAAGGTCAAATAATCAGAAATAAATCCAGACTTGTATGTAAGGGATACTCTCAAATCGAAGGACTTGAATATGATGAAACTTTTGCCCCTATAGCAAGAATGGAAGCAATTAGAATTTTTTTTTATTTTGCATGCTATCATGATTTCAAGGTATATCAAATGGATGTGAAGTCTACCTTCTTGAATGGAGATCTAGAGGAAGAAGTATACATAAAACAACCTAAAGGATTTTCCTTAGCAGAAAAACATGACTATGTGTGCAGATTAAAGAAAGCCCTATATGGTCTCAAACAAGCACCACATGCATGGTATTCTAGGCTAGACAAGTACTTTCAAAAACAAGGTTTCAAGAAGGGAGGAGTAGACAACAATCTGCATATAAAGTCTAATGAAAATGAACTCTTAATTATAGTAGTATAATTAGATGACATCATGTTTGGTAGCAACAAGGATGAGTTAGTAAAAGGATTTTCAGAAGAGATGAAGTTAGAATTTGAGATGTCTATGATTGGAGAGCTCACCTTCTACCTAGGACTTCAAATTCTACAAAAGAACAAAGGCATATTCATTTCACAAGAAAATTACTTAAGAGACATGTTAAAAAGATTCGAAATGGAAGACTTCAAACTTGTGTCAACTCCCATGATCACTGGATGCAATTTATGTGCATATGATGGATCCGTAGATGTAGATCAACAACTTTACAGATCTATGATAGGAATTCTACTATACCTAACTACCTCTAGACCAAACATTATGTTGGCAGTAGTACTTGTGGGAAGATATCAAGTAGAACCAAAACAAAATCACTTGCTAGAAACCAAGAGGATCTTTAGATACCTGCAAGGAACTTCATGTTATGGCCTATGGTATCCGAAAGGCAAAGACTTCACGTTGACAACATATACATATGCAGACTGGGCCAGCTGTGTGGATGACAGGAAAAGCACAAGTGGAGGTGCATTTTATTTGGGAGAAAGTCTAGTGCCATGGATAAGCAAGAAGTAAACATATGTCTCTCTATCTACAGTAGAAGCAGAATACATAGCAGCAGAATCTTGTTGCACACAAGTAATGTGGATGAAACAAACTCTCCAAGACATGAAGGTAAGCATAATTGAACCTATTTCTATCAAATGTGACAATACACGTGCAATAATTATATAAAAAAAATCCAGTACTTCATTTGAAAACCAAGCACATCCCAAAAAAGTACCACTTACTCAGATAACAAGTAGCATAGAAAGTAGTAAAGATGCAGTATGTACCAACAAAGGAAAAAACATCAAACATATTCACAAACCTCTTGCTAGAGAACCTTTTGAATATATAAGAGACAAACTAGGGGTAGTGTCTACAAATGATACTCTCTGATATGATCAGAAATTTAAAAAAAAAATGATGATGGAAATACACCTGCAAAGACTTCCATATAAGGAATAGAAACACTGCAGTAGACAAGTCAGTATCAGACAAGAAGCATCATTACAGGGGGAGAGCGGCCCATGAAAGTTGTCACAGAAGAGCTACAGCTATGGAGCTGGTAAAGATCTACAGAGGATCATTACACTTGGTATGGTAAATTTCCTTAAGATCAAAGTATTATGACAACAGTAAATCAAAATTATGACACATTTCACCTCTATCAAGCAGCAAGGGACATCATTCATGCAATCTCAATAATTTTCAAAGTGTTCTCCCAACAACTCTTATACACCAGTCTAGAGCAGCAAGGTATAAAGTCAGAAGAAGAAGGCCTATACATAACTCAGAGAGAAGTAATGCAAATATGGAAAATACACTGGGAATTTTGCAACCCTTTGCCATTAATGTCAAAGGGGGAAGAAAAGAAAGCAGAAGAAGAAAGGCTTTTCTGAAAAGCACGCAGAGGAAGAAAGACACCTCTCAGAATGAAAGGGGGAGGAAGTCTTGGAGGAAGTATTGGAGTGTTGGAGGAAGTGTTGCCATCAATGACAAAGGAGGAGACTGTTGGAAATATTGCTATTGATGGCAAAAGAGCACAAAGGAGCAGCACCAAAACTATTATTAAGGAAAAGGAGTAGAGAAGAAACAACAATAAGGAAAAGAAGCAGATCAGGTAATAATGCAGTAAGAAAGCATAAAACAGAGGCAGAGGAGCAGTAGAGAGGAAAGGAGCAGCATTAGACCATTAGCAAAGGAAAAGGAGCAGAGAGGAGAAACTTTAGAATAAAAGGAGCAAAGGAAGCAAAGAAGCAAAGGAAACAAAGAAGAAATTAAGGCAGAAACAGAGAAAAGGCAGCAAAACAAAAAAGGTAGAGTCATGAATGTGCTGGGAAGAGTCATGAACGTGTTGGGTGAAGTCGTGCATGGTTGGGTCGAGTCGTGAACACTAAGTGGGTCGAGTCATGAACGCGGGGCAAGACATGAACGTGGGCAAAGTCGTGAACGAGTCAAGTATTCTACGCACAACTAGAAAGAAACGAACGGGCACAACCATAGGAGGAAAGTTGGAAAAATGGAGTAAAGATACAGTGAGGACTTTGGATCTAGTCATTGATCAATGACGGAGGTTAAATCGCATATTGGATATAGGCGATTTTACATTGATATGATAAGAAATCACAAGTTAAATTGTTTAGAGTGCGAAGCGAAGCAAATCAGAATAGGATCAGCATGGACCATTGGATCAGAACATTGATCAAAGACGGAGGTTAAATCACATATCGCATATCAGCGAGTTTTACATTTATATGATAATAAATCACAAGTTAAAATGTTCAATTTGCGATGCGAAAAGTCATAGAAACTATGAAATGCAAAGTGCGGACGATGAAATGGAAGTGATGTGGTGATGATGTGGTAGTGACATGGCAAGCTGATGTCGCAGATGATGTGGCCTTGACCCCATAGAGCACAGGTAATTTATGATGATGTGGCAAGGTGACGTGGAGGTGACATGGCAGGGTGACATGGAATTGGCCCACATACTGCACATCGCAAATCGAATAGGATAAGTTTATTGTTAAAAGTTAAAATTTGCGGGTTGTGATGAGGAGTTCGCTGCGATTTTCAAAATCGCAAAATCACAAGTATTGCGAAATTGCTTTAATCTAAAAGTTGTGAAGTGCAATAAAGAGGAATGGACACGATGGAGCTTCAAAGCTAAAGTCTAGAGAATTTAACGTCCGGCATGGGACCCATCCACATACCGCACATCGCAATTGATGATTCTTACATTTACATGTTAAGACATTGCACGTTATATGTTTTGCGATGTGATAAGAATTTTGATCTGCGATGTGATCACATATTGCATATGTTAAGAGGAAAATTGTTAGTGCTATGAACTAAATCTTGCGAAGTGCAACAAGAGCCCGGATGTGATATATTGCTAGAGTCAAATTGCAAAGGATTTCAAATCTACATGTAAAGCCTTTCTAGTATTAAATTGCATCAGAGGTGGAAAAGGGAATTATAACGTAAAACTTTTGATAATCCAAAATGCGATATAAGACTGGATGCGATAAAGTTCGAAGTTAAGATCTGATGTATTCCAAGTCTGGGGCTATGTGGTTTTATGAATAAAATGTTGGAAGCAGAGGGCGACTCATTTTATGAAGAAAATACTAAATGCAGGAAAAAGACTTGGGTGTATAAAGAAAACACTGAATGGGAGTAGACTCGGGTAAGACCCGAATCTAAGTGCAGAATAGTGTCATGTAGATGTGGATGTGAGTTAAAAATAAAAGGCTGAACACAAGAGAAAATACTCTAGGAAGGTGACCCAACACTTGTCAGAGGTGTTATGTGGCTGCGGCAGTTTGATAACAAATACTGAACATGGGCAGAAGGAGACTCGGGTAAGTAACCTGACACAGAGCAAAGGAGAAGAGAAGAGCATAGAACACTATAGGTAAGATATGCAATAGGCAGAGGTGGTTTAAAACATAAAGGCATGGGTCAAGTCGGGCTAAGATAGTAATGTTGCAGCATAGTTGGAAACATAACCACAGAAACATAAAAGACAAAGGGACAGCAAGCAGAAGAGGACAATCACACAAAAAATCTAAGAAGCTAAAAGGGTTGAGTGAAATATTTGATTGTAACTATAAATGTATTAATTATTTTATATTGTTTGTGATGCAAAGGAAAGTCTCCAAGGCAAAGCAAAACTCCAATTTAATACTGAAATGAGTGTATATATTTTTGTAACATCCTGAATATGCTGAGTGAGGAAATGAGTGGGTGGAAGGAAATAGTCATGCATTTTCACTTCATATTCCCATATAGAATGCAAGCAACCATGAAGTGATCTCTATAAATGATGTTATTGTAATTTGCATAGTGAAGTTAGAGAGTGGAAGAATGAGAGAGAGCAGATAGAGATGTTGTGCAGATCCAAAGCTAATATGAAGCATATTTGAAGGCTAGAAGGGAAGCACTGAAGAAGGAGTAAAACAGAGCTGATATCCAGGTAAATCAGCATATGATTTTATTGTAGTGTAAGGAAGTTGGTACTTCAATATCAAGTTGTATCTTGATAGATGTCCAGTTGGAGCTGGTCGAGGTAGAAGCCTCTTGTGGGTTGTAGCTTGCATAAATTAGATGGGAGTTGGAGCTTCCTTGAAAGTGGTAGCTTGCAGAATTTGAGGTAGTAGTCTCTTGTAGGTTGGAGCCTATAAAAAATCAGTTGTGAGAGGGATTTGGGTCTTGCCTTTGCATCACAACAATAATAAGATGTGGTTTTCTCCCTTATGGATTTCCACTTATATCTCCTGTCTATGTGCTTGATGATTAAGTGTTGATGTGATGCTTTAATTTGTTTAATTACTTGATTTCCACAAATTATGTTTGTTGATCCATTATGTATTAAGCTTCTTATGAAATGAAGGTGTAAATGAGTGTTGAAGCCTAGAAAATCTCTGCTTCAAACATTGGGGAAAACCACCCGGTCGGGACCTTAGGACAGCTCCTTTTCCGTTTGGTATGGTGGCTCCGACTGGATTTAAAGGACCAATTTCCTTATAACTAAATGGGTTGGTTTGGATGGGTGAAAATGGGACTAAATTAACTGAAATAAAACTATCTAATTTAAACTAAATACTGATAAAGAAATTCTAACACTAACCGGGGTAATTATATGTGAATACAACTTAAGATTGTTCCAATTTAACAATAACCATGAAAATGTATTATTATTTAAATTGAAATGTGCAGAAACAAATAAAGATAACTCTGTTTAAGAAATTAAACAGAGTTGTATTAACATATTGCATTCATCATTGTATACCATCTATATACACTTATGAAAGATAACGTTTTAATTATACTCAGAAATGATATATAAAAGGAAGCGTTGTGAAAACAAATATATATAAATGATAGCAATTTTAAAGCGAATATCATAAGACAAAAGAAAATCAACAGTGAAAGGATAGAAATACCTCATTCATCTTGAAGACTTTCAAATGCAATGTGATACTCTAATCCAGTAACTCTGATGCAAAATCAAATTCCAAGGTACAGAAATGCAACACTTCAAAGATAATTCCGCATGAAAATCACCAGATGTGATCCTTTTTAAAAAATATATAAGACAATGGAGTACAGAAATGCAATCTCCAAGTCCAAAAATATTAAGATCAAGGACCCCTCTCTAAATGCATGAGAGGGGTTTAAATACTACTTAACTAACTCTAAAAATAGTTTATTACAAAAATTAAGGATTCGGTTCAATGACCGTCCTTTTCTTAGGCTAAAATACAGTGAAATTAAAACTAAATCTATCTATCTATGAATTTGATCTTTAAACTTGCAGGCATCTAGCATAGTTTTGAGAAGATGCGGTTGACCGACTTCAGAATTCAACTGTCCTGAAAAGACAGAGTCGGCAAGCATAGGAGCAATCTTCTCTGTAGCATTGATGATACAATTAAGCGCACTGTGCTGACTGTGTGGCTTCACCAAGTACATCCAGTATGAGTCCCAATTCAATCTTGTCAGCCCTTGGATAGATTTTGCTCTTTCTTCTGCCTTTTGCCTCCATTATGTTTGCAGTTGATTTGCCTGTGGGAGATATCCTGGAACAGTTTCAGGAATCAAATTAGCTTTGTGTAAATTGTCATTTACACAATCTGTAAGAGTGTTTGCCGCTGTAGCCGCCTCCTCTGCTGCCTTTTCTGCCTTTTGCTCTGTTATCAATTTTGCAATTTCATCTTGATTTTGCTTCACCATTTTCTCATATCATACTTTTAGCCAAAGTAGTTTCTTTTTATCGATTTGTCCTTTCGCAGTAGTTTTTCTCTGTGCCGAACACGCTCCACATCTTTTTCCTTGCTCAGCATTAAGTGCCTTGAATTTGGTCAATGTTTCCTCATTTTGTCTTACAGTTATTTCAAGTCTCTTCGACTCCCGACTTTTCTCAAGAAGAGCTTTATGTTTCTTTGAGAACTCCTGACCTCCAACAGCTTCTTCAGTAACTTCTAAAAGCTCTATAGAGGATAATTTTGGCAAACTTACATACCTTATCTTGTGGTAGAAACTGTGTCAATTTGCCCACTTGGATATTTGAACTTGTGAACAACGTCTAAAACATCCTTTTTTGGTACTGTCCACTCGTGTTTGATTTTCTTCAATGGTTCATCTCTTTTGGTCCATTCCTGTGTGCATTCTGATAAATTCGCATGTTCTCTGGCAAATTCTTCCATAAATTGCTTATTATAAGGCGCATGAGGTTCTGGCAACTTATACATTAATCTCAGATCTTCCATGGTGAATGACCCGATTAGCTCTTGAGCTGGAGTTCTGAATTGTCTATCTGAAATATCGGTGCAGTCCAGCACCCATCTCACCATGTCTGTATATGGGAGAATCCTTGGCCTTGCTGCTATCCTATGCAGAAATGAACAAGCCAGTTCTTTGAGGGTTGCTTCAGACGTATTACTAGAACCTGCTGTAGCCACAACTTTCATCACCACAGGATTTTCTTCCTCTAACAGATTATACATTCCTTCCCAAGTGGATATACCGGCATCCTTATTACAAGCGGTGTCTGCATACAGCGAAGCCATTTCTCTGTTTTCAGAACTCGAGCTCTTCTCCTTCTTACCCATAGTGTTTCGTGAAAGCTTTGTATAGACGTTTGCTCCTTCGTGCCTGTGTTTTACGAGTAAATGAGAGTAATGGCATAAGAAAGGTGATGAGACTGTTTTAAATGTGAAAGCGGATGAAATAAAATATTTTAATCGTGAAACGACTTTCAATCTAAACACAATCTCATTTACCATTAATAATCAATCCAATCATTTAATTTAATCATTAAAGCGCATAACAGATTTGATATATGGGAAGATTGCCTTTGGACAACGCGCCTACATGAATCTGCGACATTGCGATCTGCGATTTGCTGTGCAATATCGCAATATCGCAAAGTCGCAATATCGCAATATCGCAAAATGAAGCCATCGCAGTTATGTAAAATAGCGCAAAAGTGAAAATTGCGCAATAGCGCAAAAGCGCACATCGCAAATCTCGCAAAAGCGCAAAATTGAAAATAGCGCAAAAGGTATTCATTAATCACTTCTGTTTTCTGCGCTATGCGATCTGCGACCAATACGTTTATTGTATAGGCTTTTGGGGTCGCATTATCGCAAAAGCGCAAAATCGCATTTTCAGTTTTATAAAAGATATATATCATTTTGCTATGGATGCGCTATTTTATTTAAAGAGCAATTTTATTGTAATCTATCATAAACTTAAGTGTTTCTTAATGTTCTTTTTAAGGAATTTCTATAAGTTTATGATAGAAAGTTTTATTTGAAAAGGAAAACAAATCCTAATTGATTTTTTGGATTTTTTAACTAAGGGTCCCCATTTATTTGGTATTATTACTAATATCAAATAAAAAGGGGGGTTGTTGTTGGTCACAACAATGAGCTAAATTTTTTTTTAAATGTCCATGAATGTATTAAACTCGTTCACCCCCCCCCCCCCCCATTCTCAGTTTAACTTAGGGTTCATCAAGGTTTGCTATGGAATAAGAGACATATGAGCATAGGAGGCATAAGGTAGGTCATTTCATCAAGTATGAGGTCATTTCATTACATAAACATCATGTCTCCATCATTTTTTAAGAAGTCATTCCATGAGTCAAGTCATTTGGCACTCATAGGGCCAAGTTTACTTCAAACTATGTTTTTGGCCAAATAAAGATGAAATTAACAAAAGTGAGAGAGGATTTTGTCCATCATAGACCAAGGAAGAAAAAATACCTTCCATTTTTATACAGGTGTCATGTTTTTTTAGAATTGTCAAAAATATAGGTTCCACAGGAGAGTTTCTGCACTTCTGGAGTGACATTGGGAAAATCAAGTTTTCTCCTAGCTTGAGTGTCCCAATGACTTACTTGATAATTCAAACGATAACTATATTAAGAAATATTTTCAATGAGCTATCTTGAGCTCAATTTGGAGTTGAGGAAGGCCTCCAAAAGTTGTCTGCAAAAATACTCTGCATTTCTGCACCCTCATTCAACACTTTTTGACCAGTCTTGGGAGAATCCGTTTTTGACATGGCAAATAAACTCCAATTAGAAAAAAAAAAAGGTCTATTTGGAAAGTAGATAGGATAATATTTCTAACGAGCTATCTTGGAACCAATTTGGACACTGGGAAGGCCTCCAAATGTGGTCTGCAAAGCAGTGTTGCACATAGAGGGCGTGTTTTCCTGAAAACATTGTGCAAAATAGGGTTAGAGGGCGTGTTTGGCCTGGTTGCTATGCGTTTGGCCTAGACACTGCACGTTTAGCAGAAATTCCAGTGTATTTTTCACTGGTGCTCTTTGTATGGCCTAGTCACTGTGTGTTTACCAAGGACACTGTGCGTTCACCCAATTGCTTCAAAAATTCTCTTCCAGACCTCAAAATCTCATAGTTTCATTCCAAAACTTCAAAATAGTGATTCCTCATGCATCCATTATGCCAGTAAATAAAAAATTTGCCTCACTACATTTTATCAGATGTCAATTTGATGTGTGATTATGCTTAAGGGAATTTATTACCTCCTTCTAAATTCAAAAACCCTAGTTTTCATTAAAATCCAATTTACATTCTAAAAACGGTCCCTTAGCCTTCATATAATATTCCTCACATTCTAAAACACTTTCCCAAATCCCTACATTTATATCCCCATTCCCTAAACTATCATATCCTTTAAAACCCTAAGTCTTAAGTTTTCACTTGCCTAGGCTCCCTTCCCTATTCCCGTCTCCTTTGTTTCCTCACACCAACCTTCACTTCATACACTTTCATTTCATTCCATCATATCCCTAGGGTTTTGACACCAAATACATCATGGAAACCTAGAAGAGGTGAAATTAGTAAGCCTAGGAGGGTTGATTTGGACACATTGGAACATACCTATCAAAGAGGTCATAGGTAGGTGTTTGTCCCATGGATTGTGGGAGGGGCCCTACCTTATTCACCAACAAAATAGGTACACAAAGACAAGGAAAATATGGCAGAGGTGGAAATACATGAAAATGAAGACCTCCATGAGAAAGAGGCATATTTTGAACTTTTAAATTTGGACACAATTGATGATGATCCTTCCTTGGTCATCTGAGAGAAGGAAGCCAAGATTAGAAAACTCCAAGCTAATCTTGAAATGTCCAAGTTTGTCATTAACTTTCTCAAACAATAGAATCAGTAGCTAAAGACCAAACACACCATTGATGAAGTAAGATGTGTAGAAATTTAATACAAAATATGTATTTCATGGATTCTCCTGATCTAACAATCATATGTTACTGTTAAATACATAATCGCTTCTAAAAAATCTTTTCTAAATTTGAAACACAATCGCCAATCACCATATCATGAATAAATATCAATCACACATAACACACATAATTTACCAGAGGAAAGCATATAGCTAAAAACACAATTTTCTTCTATTATATGTTATATCATGGATCATGAAACAATTACATACGAAGCTCTAATCCAAGATATCTTAGTACATGAGCTAACTATTTCACACTGTCATACAAAAATTGGCAAGTTCCTTAGCCAATTTAATGTCTCCAGATAGCCTTCCCCACTATGCAATCCCAACTAATAGAAATCCCTGAATGAATGGAATCCTACTTGCCTTGACTACGCAATCCTCATGGGCCCATCAATTGTGTGTGTGGTTGCCTGTGTTTAATCGACTAATGTCACAACTGATAGTTATCTGCCCTTTCACATAGAACTAAACTGGGTCTCCACTGGATCTGACATGCATGCAGTTAATAGTAGTAAATATTCAGTTGAATGTGAGGCCACTGCTTGTGAATTAACTAATAATTAATTCACTTGATCTCTCATTAGTGTATCTTTAGTTACAACTAGCACAACTGAGTTTAACTCACTTAACTGAGTTACGCTACTTTACGACTTTCATAACTGCACTTCCAACTTTGTTACAACTTTGAATCACTCAGTTACAACTAAGTCCACTTGCATGTCCCACCAACCAACCACTCAACTCAAAATTCCTATAGCTAACTGATTTTCCACTTCTGTTAACTATTTCCAAGTAATCATTGAGGATATATTATTTTTTATTTTCCAACTAATATTAAGGTATAATAATAGCCGACATGCATCTATAAATATACATGCAATCTATAAATAGAACTTGCACATACATATATAAATAGACCTCATTTATAAATAGAATTTTCTCATGCATCTATAAATAGACATCCACCTAAAAATAACTTGAGGCTCCATCCTAGTGTAGGTGCATAATTTTCACTAGGATATTCTTGTTGAATCTCAACACTCCCTCTCAACAAGAAAGGGATTATCCTTCACCTCGATCCTATCTCTATGGTATTCAAATTTTCTCCTGGTGAGTGACTTCGTTAGAATATCTGCATCTTGATCCTCCGTAGGAATGTACTGAAGCAACATGATTCTCCTCTACACACAATATCTGAGATGATGGTACCGAATATCTATATGCATAGATCGATCATGAAACACAATGTTAATCGAGAATTTAATGCAACTCTGATTACCACAATGAATCACTATCGGATATAAATGAGAACCAAAGAAACCAACCAAGATCTTTCTCATCTAGATAGCCTCACATGCAGCTTGAATCGCTGCCATGTATTTCTCTTCTGCTGAACTGAGTGCAACGGATCTTTGCTTCCTATTGTACTAAGAAATAGTTGCAGATCTAGTGCTAAAGATCCCCCCTGATGTGCTCTTTCTGTCCAATGGGCTACCTACCCAATCTACATCTGTGAAGCCATGCAACTTCACCTCATCCATATGTCTGTACCATAAACCATACTCTGATGTGCCCCTTAGGTATCTTAGGACATGCTTGCATGCCTTCCAAAAGAGCTTGGTAGGCTTAACCATAGCTTGACTCAGCTGGTTAACTACATAGAAAATTTCCAGTATCATGTTCACTAGATACATTAGCGAACCCACTAACTGTCAATAGACAATAACATCCACTACCCCTTCAAAAGTAGCATCCTCTTTCCTCCGGTTTCCAGGAAGAGGAGTATCCATGGGTTTGGAACCCTCCATGTGAAACTTACCGAGTATCTCCCTTGCATACTTTCCTTGAGACACAAAAATTTCACCATCTCACTGCCATATTTCCAATGCAAGGAAAAAATGAAGGAGGCCCATATCCTTCATCTTGAACTCCTTTTTAAGGTCCTCCTTGCATGAGTGTGTCAACTGCTCATCACTAGTCAATATTAAATCATCAACGTAAAGAAAAATGATTAAAAGCTTACCCACCACCACAATTTGGTATAGGTTTGCATCTGCTTCACTTTTGGTGAAGCCCTATCCGGTGAAATAGATGTCTATCTGAGTGTACCAAGCACGAGGTGCTTGCTTCAGCCCATACAACGCTCTTTTTAGTCGGCACACATGTGACTCACTGTTGAAGATATCAAATCCTTTAGGCTTCTCTATGTACAGCTCTTCCTCAATGATCCCATTGAGAAACATACTCTTCACATCCATCTAATGAATGCGCCATCCCATCTGCGCTAAGAGAGCAAGGATGGTCCTTATGGAAGAATACCTTGTGACAGGTGCAAAGGTCTCTTCATAATTTATCCCCTCGCTCTATGAGAAGTCTCAAGCCACAAATATGGCCTTTTATTTCTCAACACTCCCATCAGCAGCTTGCTTTACCTTGTAGATCCATCTCAAGCCTGCCACTGATTTATCAACCAGCCTTGGAACAATTTCCCAAGCACTGTTTTTGACAATGTAGTCATACTCCTCCCCCATTGCATCTACCCATGTGGGCTCCTGCACTGCTTCCTGAAAGGAAGATGGTTCAGTCACAATACATTTGCTCATGAGAGACATGTATCTAGTAAATCGATCAGGAGACTATCTTTTTCTGTGTTGTGAAGTAGGGACTCCTACATTCTGTGCAACATCAAGTCTCAGCCTATCAGCTTCTGTGGTATACCTTCTGCCAGTTCTGATGGTTGGCTCTACGTGAGTGTAATCCTCCACTCCATGAACCTCCTCCTATGGTTGATCCACATCTAGAGGCTCATCTTTGGGAACCAACAGTTCCTCCCCCACATGCAAGTCCAACTCCCTCTCAAGCGATAACCCCATGGATTTCCCCTCATCAAATTTTATATCCCGTTGCACCACAGTCATTCGATTATTTGGAAAATACACACAATAATTATGTGGTGTTTCTGTGTACCCCACAAAAATCTAAATTTTAGCAGTCAATTCCAGCTTCTTCTTGGCATCCTTGGTCACATGCACATAAACAGATGAGCCAAAAATCTTAAAGTGTGAAACACCAGATTTATTACTAGTGAAAGCTTCTTCAGGTGTACTCATGCCAAGTACTCTATGAGGACAACGATTTTGCACATAAACCGCAGTGTTGCATGATTCCGCCCACAAATGCATGGTAGGTCCTGATTATGCCACATGACTCGTGTTACACCCATGATCGTTCTGTTCTTCCTCTCCGCGATCCCATTTTGTTGTGGGTTATGAGGCACTATGAATTCTCTTCGAATTCCTTCTTTACTGCAGAATTTCTTGAGTTCGTTAGAGATGAATTCTCCACCATTATCGCTCCTCAGAGCCTTCACTTACTTCCCTGAATCCTTCTCCACCATGCCTTCAACTCAAAAAAAATTGAAAATTTTTTATCCTTCTTCTAAATGAAGGAGATCCAACATTTACGAGAAAATTCATCAACACAAATAACATAGTAATTAGGTTTTGCCGCTGAAGCAACCAAGAATGGTCCACACATGTTTTTGTGAACTCTCTCAAGGATCCCCGAAGCACGATTATCCTTTTCATGAAAGATGGACTTTACATACTTCCCCATGGTGAAACCCTTGCACTGGTCTAACTAAGCAATTGTTCCCATTGGAAGTATAGTAGATATTTTCTGCATGACTTTCAAGGCTCCATGATGAAGATGGCCCAATTGCCTGTGCCATAATTCACCCTCATCCCGGCTCACCAATTTTTCTGCCTTTCCCATCATTGCAGCGCATCCATCTACCTCAAACTTGTAGAGATTCTTAACTTGAATCCCTATCCTCTTGGATTGACCCATTGTTTTATGTCGCAGGAAAGCTTTTCCATCGCTAAAAACAACATCATAGCCTCTGTCCTCCAACATTGCGACTGAGACCAATTTTTTCTTCAGACCTGGAACATGCATAAAATATTTCAATTGAAATGGTTTACCTAACTCCCTTTGAAAGGTAATGGTACCAATTCCAATCACACTGTATCGCCCATCATCGTCCATATCTATATGCATTTGGAGATCTTTCTCCTCCAAGTCACTAAAACATTCCTTATCTCCCGTCATGTGAAAGGAAGCGCCACTATCCAAATACCACACCGATCCCAATGCACTTGACACCATGCATGCAATAAAATAGAAGTCAAGTTCAAATTGTGAGGCAAGGGCCTCACCAGCTACAACTCCAGCAGCCATCTTGTTCTTCTTCTTTTGCGGGCAGTTAGTAGCAAGATGCCCATGTTTGTGACAGTGAAAACTCTTCACCTTGGACATATCCAGCTTTTTGCCTTTAGACTCAGATTTAGAATGGAATTTATTCCCCTTCCCCTTATTTTCCTTGGAATCCAAAGAACAATCCTCTTTATCATCATGCTTTGATTAAGAGCCATCTCTAGTATTCTGCCTGAACTCCTCCTACACCAGATTCGACCACAGTCGTTCCCAATCCAACAATTTTTCCTGTATGTTGACACAATCTTTATAACTGTGCCAAATCTTAGGAAGTCCAAAGAGAGCCAAGCTCACCAAATAATCATCAGCAACAATTATTCCCACACTCCCCAGTTCATCCCGACATTGGACAAACTTCGTGAGATACTTTGGAATGTCATCACCCTTTTCCATTTTGATCTTTCTAAGTTTATCTTTGAGCGCCAATTTCCTATGGTCGTTACTGTTTTGGAATAGATTCGTCAAAGCCTTCCACATAGCATATGGTGTGGCTTTCACATGGAGGCTTGAGACAATTTTCTCTCATACTCCCTCCAATAGAATCCTCCTCACATTTTCCACTTTCTTTCGCCATGCATCAAGATTAGCGGCATCTGCAACATCTAGCTTAGGAACATCTTTTTCAATGAATTCCTTCAAGATATTGTCTTCAAGTACTACCTCCATCCTTTCCTTCCAATAAATATAGTTTGAGCTGCACTCGTGTGCATACTCTAACCTCAAGCCATTGAAAGCCATTTCGATCTTGAATCAGCTGTAGCGCCAAGAAAGTCTTTCTGCAAATTCGAATTCTTTCCACCAACAAACTCAACTCCTGCTTCAAAATTGCAATTTTCTGTCTCTGATACCATGTAGAAATTTAATACATAATATGTATTTCCTGGATTCTCCTGATATAACAATAATATGCTACTATTAAATATAAAATCGCTTCTACAAAATCTTTGTGGAATTTGAAACAAAATCTTCAATCACAATATCATGAAGAAAGATCAATCACACATAACAAAGATAATTTACTCGGGGAAAGCATATAGCTAAAAACCCCACTATATTCTATTATGTATTATATCATGGATCATGAAACAATTACATAAAAATATCTAATCCAACAGCTCTCAGTACATGAGCTAATTGTCTCACGCTATCATACAAAAATTGGCAAGTTCCTTAGCCAATTTACTGTCTTCAGACAACCTACCTCCACTGTGCAATCCCAGATGATAGCAATCCCTAAATGAATGGAATCCTGCTTGCCTTGACTATGCAATCCTCATGCTCACATCTAATGTGTGTGTGGTTTCATGTGTGCAACTGAATAATTTCACAACTGATAGTTATCTTACCTTCCACCTAGAACTCAACTGGGTCTCCATTGGATCTGACATGCATGCAGTTAATAGTAGTGAATCTTCAGATGCATGTGAGGCCACTGATTGTGAATTAATTAATAATTAATTCACTTGATCTCTCACTAGTGTATCTTTAGTTACAACTAGCACAATTGAGTTAAACTACTTTACAACTTTCATAACTGCACTTCCAACTCTATTACAACTTTGAATCACTCAGTTACAACTAAGTCCACTTGCATGTCCCACCAACCAACCACTCAACTCAAAATTCCTATAGCTAACTGATTTGACACTTTAGTTAACTATTTCCAAGTGCTCATTGATAACAGATTATTATTTATTGTCCAACTAATATTAAGGGATAGTAATAACCGACATGCATCTATAAATATACTTGGAATCTATAAATAGAACTTGCACATACATCTACCTGATATATAAATAGAATTTTCTCATGCATTTATACCTAAAAATATCCTGAGGCTCCATCCTAGTGTAGGTGCATAATTTTCACTAGGATCTTCTTGTTGAATCTCAACAAGATGCATAAAATCACAAAGAGAGGCAGAGAAGGCTAAATCCTTACTTGAAGAGACATTAGAGAAGTTTGGTGAACTTTCTGATGAGGAGGATCAGCCTCCAAGATAGATACCTAGGACTAGAGGGCTGAAAAGATATCTAGCCCTAGAGAGACAAAGGGAAGCTGAGCTAGTATACAAACTTACCCTAAATGAATAGCTTGCCCTAGAAATCAGTGAGAACATAGAACCATGGCTTGATAGTGCCAATATACACTTGGAAAAGCTGCTAGATAAGGCCAACAAGGATAAATGAATTGTTGAGGACAAAGGTAAAACTTCATGCCCGAAAAGAGAGAATTGCATTGGCAAAGCTCAAAAGAGCTAATTCCAAAATTGAATACTTGACCAAGAAAGAAGAGAAAAGAAGGCTAGACATACTTGCCGAGTAAAATTGTCAAATGCGCAGCACCTTGGACGTTGCACTTTTTTTTGGGGCATCCAATGAAAAAATGGCCACCACCAGTAGATTCATAATGATGAATACATCAGCCCTATGCATTTTATAAGCATTTGGAGGTGAACTGGTCACTAAAAAAGACAAAAAAAACCATCAAAAAACCATGTTTATGCTTCATTTTTTTTTGTGGTCGCTGTGCGTTTACCAGTCTTTGGAAAAGAAGTTTTTGACAAGGAAAATGGGCTTAATTTTGAAAAATGAACGCAGTTCTAGAAAGTAGACTTGAAAGGATTTCCAACAAGCCATCTTGGAGAAAATTTGGACACCAAGAAGGTACCCAAATTTAGCCTTGAATAGAGACGGCGTGTTTGACAAGAAAAAGGCGCGTTTGGTAGTGTTCTGAAATTTTTTGAGTTTCACTCCAGTTTTGATTTTTATCTTGGGAAATGTTGATTTTACATATTTAAATGATGAATATGAATGTAATTATCATTTTTTTACTATTTAATAGGTTAAATACATTAGGTGAATCAAGAAAATGAGGTGTAACGAATCAGTTCACTTAAGATAGGAATGAGTCACTTGGACCATCCTATACTCTAGCTATGAGCTCATATTTTTGCGTAATATCTTCCTCAACTCATGGATTCGACCGCTGAGGATGAGTGAAGGTTTCTTTCATGTCTATTTATCTCATTTATTCATAGTAGTGAATGGTTGGGGTTGGAATTAGTTTATTTTTGTTAGTTGATCAAGTGAACTTGTACTCAGTTTTGGCCAAGCTAATAAAGAGGAGTTGCAGCTACATTTATGGGATACCTATGGTATTGAATGTATTTCATAGTTTCTTCTTCAGTATCATGTGTTTGAATTTATTTTTCATGTTCACTTTCATTTCCATATTATAATCTTTTATAAGTTAGAAATTCATAATACATGTCTGTCATGCTCTGTTTTGGGTAGCTGATCATATTTTGTTCATCTTCTTCTATCTCATAAAAATACATCTCTTATTATTTTCTCAGCCTTATTACAGCTTCAACACCATTCCATAACCATTTTCTTCAATTAATTTTCATTATACCTAACTTTCCCCATTGATCCCTGCAACCCTAACTCAATTATCCTGACCTAGCTTTCGTTGACCTAATTCTTTCATCCAGTGATTTCCCCAACCAAATAAATTCAAAACACCCCCTTGAACTATATATCTAGCCTAAAAACCATAATTTCTCTAGCCCTCCTGGCTATGAATATTTTGGAGAGAGCCCTCTTTGGCTTGATAGGGCTAGCTATGAAGTCAAAATATTTGTTTGTGATTACCTCTGTTGGGATTCCTTCCTCGACCTTGGGAATCTGGCGGAGTGATAAAATCTTGGCGCCATTGCCGGGGAGGTGAAAAGAAAAATATTCCTTTGGAAAGAATGATAAATATTTAGATATAATTTTTGATGGTGAGTAGCAGTTGGACACATATGAAGGCTGAACCATTCACCTAGCGACTCCATTGACTGGAAGATCCAGAAAATCAACACTTCATGTAGACTCCACTACATGAAGATTAGTAACTTCAAGAATTTTCAAGATGGAAACTGTTGCAAGAAGGTATGCTCCCATGAGTCAGGATCACATTCCAGGTTTCCAAAATAAAATGCCTAAGGTAGATTGGCAAAGGAATTTTCCTATGTTTAAAGATGATGATAGGAATGATGTTGCTTTACATCTGGTTAAATTTCACATGCATACACGCAAGTTTAAGATTGAATTTCATGAAGATTGTCTCTTAGAGATGTTTATGGCTTCTCTTGAAGGAAAAGCACGTTCTTGGTATGAATGTTTTCCACCTGCCAGTATTTGTTCTCTTAGAGTTTTCCATTCAATATTTTATGAAGAATACAAGGAGTCATACCCTTCTTTGTCTTTAGTTAATAATTGTTGTGATCAATTTCAGGTTTTCATTCAAAACTTAGAGGATTCTTATGATGATAATGAGTTCATTCATGAATATATCTTGGAGGCTTTGCATGACAATCCTTTTCATCACCAAAAAGAGCAAGTGTTTTCTCTCATGAAGGAAAAATCTGATGTATATTGTCTTGATGTTCATAAAGACTTCCCACAGGAGACAATAATTGCAGCAGTATAGCAAGTTGATCAGCCAAAGGTTAAAGAAGATATTTAGCATCCTTGTGAATCTTTAGGAGAGAAAGAAGACAGTTACTGTGTTATCAAAATAAAACAAAAATTAACTTCTTTGTTGTCTGAAGATGAGATAGATCAACTCCTGAACAATCATATTACAGCCCAAGATAATGCAGGTTTGCAGTGTTCACATAGTCAAGAAAGTTTTGGTAAAACTTCTTCCATTTTTTAAAATGAAAATCTAAGTTTAAATGAGGATAGTCCTAAAACTAGATTTATAGATCAGCATGAAGAAAGACAATCTCCTTTTTCAATGTTTATATTTGATGAAATTTCTCCTGAACTTGATTTGCCTAAGTACGATAAATCTAAAGATAATTTCAATGAGGATCTTGATGAAACTATACATTAAATTGTTGTGAGTAAACCAATTTATGATGATGATTCCTGCAAGGATATCAACTAACATATATTGTTTTTTTCCATGAAGATGATAGGTCTATCACGTTTTCTAATCTTGAAGAATGTTTCTTGTTTAAGGATGATTTAGACTATAAATTTGAGGAGTATGAGCCTAAGAGAGATAGTATGCCAGAGATAGAATCAGAGTTACCCATGCTTGAGGAATTTACATCCAACACCCCGATAGTAGAAGGTTATACTTCCCTATGCTCTCCTATGGATCAACAACCAAGTGTTCTTTCACATCAGAATGAAGGGAGTACTTGTATTTTTTCTATTGGATCTCAAGACAAGGTAATGCTTCAAGATTTTCAAGATCCCTTCGGTAGTATTTTGCAATAATTAGAGAAAATTAATGTTGTCTTGTTTGTTAGAATAATCCTTGCTTTCAATTGTTTATTGTGAGTTTCCTACATGTACATCATTCTGCCTACTCAAGGAAAGTATGAGCATAACTTCAGTAGTAGCCATCTCCTAGATTAGTTACACTGGAAGGATCATTTCACCTAATCAGCAATTGTACAACAGATTAGAGTAGGTTGGTATCAGTTCAGTTTGATTTTGTTTTATTTTCATCAAGTGTTGACAGAATTCATCAAGGTTTGAAGCTCGAGGTGAAGGCCATAAGGCTTTGATGATTTGTTAGTGTGGGTTGAAGTTTGTTAAGTCCCTATATTAATAGTGTAGTCCCTTATTATGTTAGTGTAGCCCCCCTTATTGTTATTTTTGTACCCCTGTAACCCCCATATTGTTATTATTGTGCCCTTGTTATTATTGTTAGGTTGGCTAGGATTACATTGTGGCCCCACTAGGATTATATTGTGGCCCCATGGACTCCTATATATAGAAGGAGGTTTTGGTCATTTGTATCATCCAAGAATTGTTCATTCCTGTAATGTATTGGAGGTTGCCCCCTCGAAATGGCTTATTTCTAAGGCATTGATATCTCTTTTCTTCACTTTTTGGAGCTGGTTTCACAACATTTGGTATCAGAGCTTTGAGATTCTAGGGTTTCGCTGCTCCAAACAGGTCATCATGGCATTTCACTATAACTTAATTTCTATGAAGGTTCAGAATCTAAAATTTTTAGAGTACAAAGCCACAACCTGGAGGAACATTATCAAAAAAATTCAGAGCTTGGTTTGCAATATTTTTGGAGATATGATCTGTGCAATTTAGGTCATTTTGCAAGCTCCTGAATTTAACCTAAACAGGTCATCGTGGTATTTTCGTAATAACGTTTTTTCTACGAAGGTTCAGAAGCTAAAATTTTTAGAGTGAAAAGCCACAATCCTGGGTAACGTCATCACAAAATTTCAGATATTGGTTCGTAATATTTTCGGAGATATGATCTGTGGAAGTTAGGGATTTTTTAGGCTTCTGATTTTCATCTCAAAGAGGTGATCGTGGGAAAATCTTCATAGCTCTCTCTTTGAGCATTAGATTGGAATGCTGTAAAAAGTGGACACAAGTACACAGACTGTAGTTTTCGTTCTATCAATTTCAGAGCCAAAGGAGGAAATAGTGACACGTGGCAAGCCGTACAAGTTCGCTCTACTAAACCAGTCCATAATTGGGTCATTGTGGGAGATTAGACATAACTTTTCCTTGAAGAATCCAAATCAGATCAGACCTATGGCAATTGAAATAAGCTTCAGAGGAATACTTCAGGGAGAAATTTTAGATATTGAAGATCTGAAATCACAGAGATAATTCAGTTTCAATATCAAGCTCCTCAAAAGCAAGAAAATGGTGTGTATTTGGTTTTTAAAATCTCATAACGTTTTTTTGAAAAATTAGTTTGAAGTGATTCCAAGGGCATATTTTAGAATTTTAATTAGTATTCAGCTCTATAATTCTTCAAAAAAATAATTCCATACCCAAAAAGACCGCAAAAAGCTATACAATGACGCATGAAGAGGAAGAATTGCAGTATGAGATATCAAAATTACGGTACCAAGTGCAACAAATTTTGATCTTATGAAGAGAAACCGAAGATGACATGGATGGTTTAAAAGTACAAATGGAGGCTAATTTGGATGGTTTGAAGGATCAAATAATAGTTAATATGTATGATAAATTAGTGGAAGATCACATCGAGTATCAACAACAAGTTCTCCAACTCTCAAAGGATAACCTAACTTTGCTGCAGAATCTAATTAGACAATAGGAAGATCAACATCACATCAAAAGAAGTTCTGAAGGAGTAAAAGAAACAAGAACTCGACAAGTACGATCAATTTTAGAGTATCTCAGCAAGTGGAAGAACTTTCCTGTAGAAGATTCCACATTAGAGGATGAGAATTTTATACAGAAGCATCAGGAAATAATCAAGCGTTGAGGACAACACTTGTTTGAAGGAGAGGGGCATGTTAAGTCCATATATTAATTGTTTAGTCCCTTATTATGTTATTTTATCCGCCCTTTTTGTTATTGTTGTACCCCTGTAACCCCCATATTGTTATTATTGTTCCCTTACATTATTATTATTAGGTCGGCTAGGATTACATTGTGGCCCCATGGACTCCTATATATAGAAGGAGGTTTTGGTCATTTGTATCATCCAATAATTGTTCATTCATGTAATGTATTGGAGGTTTCCCCCTCAAAGTGGCTTATTTCTAAGGCGTTGATATATCTTTTCTTCTCTTTTTGGAGTTGGTTTCACAACAAAGTTTGCAGTGTGTTTTTAGTTTTAGTTTTAGTTTTAGTTTACAGATTTTGACTGCATTGCCCAATGGATAAGGCACTGATCTACACATTCAGAGATATGGGGTTCTTGGCACCTCCAAATCAGTGAGAACAGAGAACCATGGCTTGATAGAGCCAATCTACACTTGGAAAAGCTGCTAGAGAAGGCCATCAAGGATAATGACTTGTCGAGGACAAATTTCAAATTTCATGCCCCGAAAGAGAGAAATTCATCGGCCAATATCAAAAGAGACAATGCCAAAACTGAAGACTTAACCAAGAAATAAGAGAAAAGGAGGCTAGACATACTTTCCAAGTAAAATTGTCAAACACGCAACAACTTGGACGTTGCGCTCTATTTTGGGGCATCCAATGAGAAAATGGCCACCACCATTAGATTCAGAATGATGAATACATAAACCTTATGCATTTTCTAAGAATTTGGAGGCCAACTAGTCATTGAAAAAGACAAAAAACCATGATTCTGCCTCATTTTTTGCCTGGTCACTGCGCGTTTACCAGTCTTGGGAAAAGAAGTTTTTGACAGGGAAAATCGCTTCATTTTGAAAAATGAAAACATTTCTAGAAAGTAGACTTGAAGGGCTTTCCAACAAGCCATATTGGTGAAAATTTGGACACTGGGAATTCACCCAAATTCAGCCTTGAACAAAGAGGGCGTGTTTGATAAGAAAAGGCCGCGTTTGGCAGTGTTCTGAAATTTTCCGAGTTTCACTCCAATTTTTATTTTTATCTTGGGAAATGTGGATTTTACCTATGTAAATGATGAAGATGAATGTAATTATCATGTTTTTACCATTTAATAGGGTAAATACATTAGGTAAATTAAGAAAATGAGGTGTAATGAATCCGTTCACTTGAGATAGGAATGAGACACTTGGACCATCCTAAACTCTAGCTATCAGTTCAGATTTTTGTGTAATATCTTCCTCGCCTCATGGATTCAACCCGTGAGGATGAGTGAAGGTTGTTTTCATGTATATTTATCTCATTTCTTCACAGTAGTGAATGGTTAGGGTTGGAATAAGTTTTATTTCTGTTATTTGATCAAGGGAACTTGTAATCAGTTTTGGCCAAGCTAATAAACAGGAGTTCCAGCTACATTTATGGGATACCTTTGCTATTGAATTTTTTTCATAGTTTCTTCTTCAGTATCATGTGTTTGAATTTATTGTTCATGTTTACTTTCATTTCCATATTATGATCTTTTATAAGTTAGAAATTCATAATACATGTCTGCCATACTTTATTTTGGGTAACTGATCATATTTTGTTCATCTTCTTCTATCTGAGAAAAATACATCTCTTATTCTTTTCTCATCCTTATTACAATTTCAACACCATTCCTTAACCATTTCCTTCAATTTATTTTCATTATACCTACCTTTCCCCATTGTTCCCTACAACCCTAACTCAATTGCCCTGACCTAGCTTTCCTTGACCTAATTCTTTCATCCAGTGATTTCCCCAACCAAATCAATTAAAAAAAAACCCCTGCACTCTATATCTATCCTAAAAGCCCTAATTTCTCCAGCCCTCCTAGATGTGTCCCTTTTGGAGAGAGCCCTCTCCGGCTTGATACGGCTAGCTATCAAGTCAAAAGCTTGGTTTGTGGTTACCTCTGTTGGGATTCCTTCCTCAGCCTTGGGAATCTGGCGGAGTGATAACAGATACTACCAGAGTTCTCCACCTACACCATGAGTAATTTTACTACCTCCTAGTCTCTTAGGCTTTACTATAATCCACAGTCTAATCCAGGGAACACTAGGCCCTACACCAAGACCCACTCTCCAGGCTTTACCATACATCCCATCCCAATACTACGAGGCCCAACGAAGAGAAATTTTCCTCTTGGCTTTACTCTATATCCTTCCATTCGTAGACAAGGATTCTTAGGCCCATCGATGCACATGATCATGGATTTACCACAACAAAAAGTCTCGCTTAGGGGTTACTAGGCCAGTTTCTTTACTGTGATCCATAGACTGGTTCATGTACTACTAGGCCATATGTTTTTCATTTTAGAGATCCACCTCAATAAGCTTCGAATCCATACAACAATCCAACTCAACCAAAGCATGAGAACCCATGCCATCAAGACTATCCATAAATGGAAAGGATAGGATGAAAACGTTGTCACACCTGGAAAAACCCATGCAATGAAAGAAAAGAACCAAATTAAATACCATGCATTTCAAATCTAGCAAGTAAATCACACATGTAAATAAACACCTGCAAAAAATCCTGCTGTAGTTTCTTGATCTTGCTCTTCCTTGCACACTCCTTCCTTCCTCTTCACTTATTTTCCTTTCTTGCTCCAATGCCAAAGTGCTCAAAGAAACTATAAGTTTACAAGAGTGAGAGATAGAGAGAGAGAATAATGAGAGAGCTCCAAAATTGAACTGACAAAACGTACCAAGTGATCCTCATAAGCCGTTTTATTGATGAGGCCTATATTTTCTTCATTTTCCATTATTTTCCTTCATTTTCCTCCTCACATGCAACCTGTGACCTTTCACCTCCCTTTTCCCTTAAATTTCATTATTTTCAAAAATAAATGTGCCAAAAATAAATTTTCCTCTTTAATGCCTTTTCCATTGCCTTTGCCAATTTCGTTATCCATAGTGTTGGGCGAGAATTGTAATCTACGAATAAATTACGCTTCCCTAGACAGGTGCTAATATATAACAATAGGTGAAAGAATATAAAACTATTTCTCCTAACTCAGAATAGATATACAGAGAGGATTGGAGGCTTACTTGTTCAGTCGCTTCCAAATGACTCCTTCTGTCACTTCCGTTGCAGCTTCGAATTCAAGCGGTTTGTGAGCTGAATGCTTCCTAGAAGAAAGAACACTAAAACAACCGAAGATGCAATAATATAGATATCTATTCAAGATATTCAGCTAAATCAGTAAAGCATAAACTACATACATCAACCAAGATCCTACAATATTGAAAATCAAAGCTAATATAGATGCATGTAGGGAAAAATAAGAAGTACTCTTTATTAATGATAGAAGGAGAGGTTACAACCTAGTGACTGATTTGAAGTGACCTTCCAGCAACGTTCCCAAGCCTCATCACAGTATAAATCTCTCCAGCAGTAGCTTCACAAATCTAGCTCTCAATTGAAAATTCTCCAGCATTTCTCTACTCAAATTCTTCCTTCTCAAACAGTTAGATATATGTTCAATTTATAGATGAAATATAGGTTGTTTTGCAATCAATAAATTTCCAAAAATAGGCAATACATGTTTCCATTCATGTAGATTTCAAATGGACACTTGGATCTGAAGCTTGACACATGTGAACTCTTCTAGAAGGAACTGGCCAAGTGGAGATTCTGGAACAATGAGAATTTCACTCCCAATGTGACCAACGCACCTGTGAATGTCGAGAAGTGCTTTGCAGAGTAGCCTTGCATGGGGCTACCCGCATATGCAACACACTTAGTCCCCTTAGAACCTGCGTTGGTGAGCCCTCATATGCTATACAATAAGCTTCAAACCATGGAAACCTTTGCTTGATGAAAGTCTTGCTTGATTTGTCTTGTTTCTTGTCTTAGGGAATGTAGCAACTGAAATGATAGGGAATGATAGACCCTTGATCATTGGTCCTGGAGATGATGCCCAGTTAACCAAGTTACTGGGAATGGTGCCCAAATTGACCTATAACAATTGCCCCCTAAAGTATGAGATCCAAATAATAAGAACATTTGATTGAGATGCTTTACATTGTAATGAGTTTGGAAATGAAGTGGAGTGGTCACCTGCATCAATATTACAATACATTACATCATGATATAGCCTCTTTTGATCATAATTTTTTAGGGTAGGCATTCCCATGTTCAGCACATAAAACAATCTAATAACATGTACATAATTCAGAAATTCATCTACATTGGAATGTTGCCTAGATGTAGACATGCATACAGATATAGGCCCATGCTTGAATGAAAATCTGTATGTAAGGTCACTGTACAGACGATGTGTACAACAATCTTGAAATCGTAGCTCAGATGGATGAACCTAGATCCGAGGTCTTCTTATCTCGTTCACTTGATCATTCGGGTACAAGTCTAGCCATGCAAATATATGATTTGTCGTCGAACATGGAAAGACATCGTTTGATTACCAGCCAATGATGTAAGCTATTATCAAACGCGAGAGAACCACCATTAATGTCAATGGCCCTCAAGGTACTGCAATACATTTCGTAAGGTGTGAATATATGATTTGATGTCAAACACCAAACAAAATCTTAAGGTCAAAGGTCCGAAAGCGAGAATCTTGTCGATGTTGTAACAAGCCTCATGGTACTGGAATCTTATGTTTCTAAGTGAACTTCTAGGATATTTATTTGTCGTCAATATAAATTCACCTTATTGCAAAACAGGAGTTATTGATTTCGGAGACAAGGGTATGACTTGATAAAGCAATTTTCAGGGATGACGGTCATGAAAATGAAGGTTTATGAGTATTGTAGATGAATGAGTTTTTAATCACTGGATGACTTCTCTTGAACATATTGGCAACCCTGTGATGAGTTGGCAGCATTGACCCAAAACCTAAGTGAAGGTATGATGAACCATAGGTGTGAATGAACCGTCAAGATGATTACCCAACCCAAACAGTCACAGACATGGAGTGAAAGAAGTGTCATGTTCAAGAGCGACTTGCTACCAAAAAGAAACTTTGCTTACTTTTCCCAAACTTTCCCTGGTCATTTGTCGAATAGTACCTCTTTATTTTTTAACAAGCTTGAGGAGGATAACATTTTCTTGATCTATAATTCAACCCTTCGGGTGAATAAAGTATCGATTTAACGAGTCTATTGATGAATGAAACTCGATTCTTTCCATGATCGACAAGAATGTCACTATTTTATGTTTTAACGAGCTTAACGACAGTGATAGCCCGGTCCTTTTTCATATTTAGAGAGTCTAAGAAAGAGGACGAAATAAAACTCCAAAAAGTTCTTTTTCATAAATTTGTCACTCAGATCCGAAAAAGTGTAAAATAATATCTGAGAGAACCTCTTTGGTCATGTTTAACCAAGGCATTCCTTTTTCGTAAATAATCTATCTCAGTCCAGAAAAGAGTTAAACTTATACTGTGTAGATATCAATTCATTTACTTTAACAAGCTCGAAAAGACAAGTGCTCGAAAATATTTTCATATTATCAGAGGCTGAAAAGAGCTGAAAGAAGACTCCATGGGTTTCTTTTTTGTTGTTATCAAAGCTTGAAAAAGAGATAAAAATGTGCTTCAAATAATTTTTCATTTTTAACAAAGCTCGAAAAATAAGGAGAAAAAGTATGCTTTGTGGTCAAGTCATTCTTTTAATAAATCTGCACGACTAATCTGTTCATCAGTTGTATTTCCTGTTCAGAACAACATCAAATGGATTAAAAATACATGTTTCATGATAAAAACATAATAAAACTATAGTCATAGCAATAAATTTAACTTGCAAACAATTAAATGACTATAAAAAGTAGTTTCACTATTCATTTTTACCATTTCATAGTTAGCATTTGCATTTTGGAGCTATGAACCTGATTTTTCCCCTGAACTTTAGTCATTGATTGCGGTCATTTTTGTGGACATATTTCATCACCGTTTGATCCAGGTTAGCACCATGAACCTCCTCTTTCCTTTAGTATTCATTTCGTTTCCATTCTTTGCAAATTTTTAGGGTTTTGAGGCCCCTAGGGTAAATTCTTCCCAAAATGAGGGCAACGCACCCCTAAATGCCAAAAACTACATTGCATAGCAGGTATAGTGAAGGGTACCTGCATGTGCAATGCACTGTCTCAGCCCAGGGAATGCGTTGGGCACAGTTCAAGTTTTTGGTTTTCATGTTGTGTCCAAAATTTGCCTAGTTTTTTGCAATGATTGGAATCTAATGGATCTTATGGTTTATTTTCAGGTTTCCATCGGATTATAATGATGATTACATGGAGGGAGAGAGAACATGAAGAATAAGATATGATTGCCTTGAATTATTCGGGTACTGTAAGAGCCTTAAGAGATTGTGGACTACTTAAGTACTTCAAATTGTCAAGAATGAGGCAACAAATAGAAATCTTGGAGTTCTTAGTTCGAGCATGGGATCCAACAATAGAGGCATTTCACATTAAGAACAAATTGGTTCCCATAACAGTTGAGGACGTGTATTTTCTCACAGGTTCGTCGAGGAGAGGTTTGCCCATTTCTCTCACAGGGTCTGTCATTGGAGGAGAGACAGTGAGGGATTATGTTATGTAGTATTGCTATCCAGGGTCAGAACCTAGCAAATATGGAAAAAAGAACATCCAAGATGTCAAGGATTTGCCTTTGAGAACCATGCTTTTCACAATCTCTAAACTTGTAGGCACCGTTACACAACATGTAACGAACGATCGTATATGTAGTATGTGCTAGAGTGCTTAGAGCCAATAGTCTTCAACTGGTCTGAAGCTATTCTATCTCAAATAAAGGAACAACTGAATAAAGAAAAAGGAGGAAGGAAGAAAAATTGTAGTTATGGTTCAATCCTTATCTCCTTCGCTTTGGAACGGATTCCACTAATGCAGCCACAACATGTAACATTGGATATATCTAGTAGTAGAGATCCTCGAATGCAGAGATGGGTAGAAATCATGGGTTGGCATGAAGGCCAATCAACCGTTGTGTTCTTGACTGCATTATTCGCCTGGTTTTGGTGACAGATCGTCGCCATCGATGAGTATGCATACGTAGGCGTCGACTTCCGAGGAGATCCATATCTATTATTACCAGAAGGCGCTCAGTGGGGTGTAATGGGTAAGAATGATTCGACCATGTTTTTTATTTTAATAAGGTTTATACAATGTTTTTGTGTTTTGATTTATTTCCAAGACTAAACTAAATGTTTAATGTAATGCAGATATTGGTCACATTCAACTAGTAGAGGAACCAAAGCGTGAATAAGATGCACCAGCAGAGAGGGCAGCGGGAAAGAAGTCCTTCAGGACCTTGATATGGCTGAGACTCTGGCTGAGCTTCAACAGCACATAGAGGGGTTGACCTTCGGGATCACGGATTTCTGGATCGAAGAGCTTCCCATGCGACTGCAGCGACACACTATTGGAGTTCCTAACTGTTGGATGTGGTTGCTTCATAGGATTGCTAGATCTATAGCATATTACCATGAGCACTGCTAGTTTACTTGTGACATTTGCATACATTTTGAGGCCAGATGACCAATGTGTCTTGGGCACAAATTTTGTAAAAACATATAACTATCTATCTATATGATTTCAGAGTTTTTCTATGTGTAATGCGCAATCCTATTCAGTGATGTGAATATTTTCTTTACCTATGTCGCAAATGTCTGTCTAAAACTTGATTAGCTAATGAATCAGTTAAAGTGTTCAAATTTATGGAAATCTGTTGATATTGAATGAAATCAAAATGTCTCTCCAAAAGTCGAACTCTTAGGAACAATCTAAGAAGTGTTGGATTTCTAACAGTATAAATACTAGTAAGTTGTAGTACCACAAGTTGTGAGTCTAACCTTATGATTATGCGGTTAATACCAAATGAAATGGCATTAGAGAGAAGTTTGATCAACGCGCTATACTCAATGATATTATTCGTCGATCTACCGATACAAATCCCTTGAAAACTCACTAACTCGTCGTTTGGAGCGAAAATGGCCCACGCTACAAAGGATAGATTCTGCGTACTATGACTAGAACCGTCAACATATCCAACAAATGGTTCTGAAGATTCATTTATCTGTGATGAAATGTAAAGCAGATTACTAACGTCAAGAAAACTCTAAAACCAAATTAAGATAGTGAATGAAAATCAACAGCATATAAACAATATAATACAAAAAATTACTACGCTCATGATTAAGCATAGTAAAATTTCAAATACAACCCATTTCTAGGTTGTGCCAATGGAATCCCATCGTAATCAACTAACTCGTAGGCACCCTTAGCAAGAAAATCTTTAGACAATATAGGGGCCATGCCATAATGGTTCGAATTTCCCTGTACCTATAACATCAATTTCTTGATCATAAAGAAGGACCAAGTCGCCCTCTGAGTAGATTCGAGGCTGGACATTTTTGTCATATTGCGCCTTTATATGTCTCTTATGCGCTTCGTTGGCCAATTGGGCTTCACGACGCGTTTCATCTAGATGGATGAGGTTAAGGAGACACACTTCTTCTGAGGTGTCAGGTAACAAATCTATCGCGAGTTTTAACAATGATATTTCACATTGGATTGGTAAGATAGCTTCCACACCATACCCCAATTGAAAAGGAGTAAATTCAGTTGCGTTTCTCATCGAGTTTTGATATGCCCACAAGGCAGAGTACAGGATCAAGTGCCAGTTCCTTTTACAGACTCTTATCATTCGTTGAAGAATTCGTTTAAGAATTTTGTTAATAACCTCAACTTTTCCATTTGATTGTGGATGATAAGGAGTAGAATTATCATGTGACAATCCTAACTTGGCAGTCAATTCAGACATCATATGGTTGTGAAAATTCTTCCCATGATCAGTAACTATAGCTTGTGGAACCCCAAACCATGCAATAACATGATTGAAGAAAAATAATGCAGCTATTTGTCCTATGTTGTTTAATGTACGCATCACTTTGGCCCATTTGGTAAAATAGTCGACTGCGACAATAATATAACCATGCCCCCCAGATGAAGGAGGGTTACAAGTCATGAATTCAATACCCCATTTCATAAATGGTCCTGCAAAGACAACAAGATGCATTGGCATTGGCGGTTTGCAGATTTTACGGTCAAAAATTTGGCATGCATGAAAAATTTTGACTATGAGGATGCAATCTCGAAAAATAGTAGGCCAAAAGTAACTGGCGCAGAGTGTCTTCTACGCGGTAGCATATCCAGATAAATGTCCACCACAAGCCCTAGCATGGCAATCATTTAACACTTTTTGGGCCTCCCCATGAGTGAGGCACCTCCTTAAAATGGTATCGACACCACGATGATAAAGTGTATCACTGACAATTAGATAATCTTTGACTTGGTATCGAATACATCGCTAATCAGATCGAGAGGTATTAGGTCGAAAATTTTTGGTTTGGAGATAAATGATGAAATATCCATACCAAGGATTAGATGATCCAATCAAAAATAGAGACACGTCTGGAATAGATGGTTTTGACGTAGTAGGCGTACTATCAGAGGGAAGGTCATAGAGAAGCTCAGCCAAAACTAAATATTTCTTTGACTTGGATTTGATGAATTCCAAATCAAATTCCTGCAAAATGACAATCCATTTTGAATATATGCCCCCCAGCATTTGACGTGATAATATGTAAGTCATTGGGTTGCAATCCGAAACTATTGTTGTTTTTCAGAGCAGGATATAATGGAAAAATCTTTGGACAGCTTGAACAGCTGCCAAGGCAAGATTTTCCACATACGAGTACTTAACGTCCGTATCATTGAGATTACGACTCAAATAATAGATCAGATGTTCAATTACATCTTCTACTTGGACCAAAACCATAGCGATGGTTGTTTCGCCTGTGGCGATATATAGGAAGTAATAATTTTCATAATTAGGAGGACACATTAATGATGCTCAGACAAGATGGTCCTTGACAGCATCAAAAGAAGCTTGCGCAACTTGGTCCCAATGGAAGGGAATTCCCTTTTTCAATAATCGAGTGAATACTTTAGCCATTTCGGCGTAGTTTGGAATGAAACTTCTCAGGAAGTTAGCCTTTCCTTGAAATTTTTATATCTGAAGTAAGTTTAATGGTGCAGGCAAATCAAGAATGGCTTGTACCTTCAGTGGGTCTATTCAAATTCCTTATTTTGAGACTACGAATCCAAGCAATCGACCAGAACCAACACAAAACACACATTTGTGTGGATTGAGGCATATCTTTTAGTGTCGGTAGTGTAATAAAATGGCTCTCAAATGCATCAGGTGATCAATCTGACTTCGTGAATGTGATGGTAAATCGTCTAGATATGGTTGAAAAATGTGCTTGATGTCATTGAAAGCATAATCCATTGCTATCAGAAAAGTTGCCCCAACGTTCTTTAAAACAAACGGAAGTTTCCTATATGCGAATATGCCCAAGGGACAGATGAATGATGTCTTATGTTGGTCATATGGGCGGATATTGATTTGATTGTAGCTGGAAAATCCATCCATGAACGAAAATATTTCACATCCAACACAATCGTCAATAATTTGGTCGATAAAGGGAGTAGGATAGTTGTCTTTTGGACAAGCCTGATTGACATCCCGATAATCGATGCAAACTCTAATGGTTCCTTGTTTTTTCATAACAGGAACGATATTGGAAACCCACTCAGTTAGAGGAACAGGGTAAATGAAACCAGCATGCAAAAAAATTTCAACTTCTGCCTTGATGGCAGTGGCTTTCTTTGGATAAACAGGACGAAGTCGTTGACGCACTGGTTTGACATCAGGATACATATTAATAGTGTGTTCAACTATACTAATATCTATGCCTGGCATTTCCTCGTAAGACCAAGCGAATACGTCATGAAATTCACGAAAAATAGAGTGATATGAATCAAGTTCTGATGGAGAACAAGATACACCGACATGAATATTTTCTACAACGGTAGGTTTGCTCGAAATATCAATAGAAATCGTATCTTCGATATTAGATAAATTTCGCTCAGAGTCAATTGCTTTAATCGGCAAAGAATTCGAAAAGAAAGTTTTGATGGATGGGTGATATAGTTCACTAAGATTATTTTCTTCATAAATTGGAAGATGGGAACGATGATGATAATCTTCCCATGGTTCTCCTTCTGAAATTATATCTTCCAAAATATTTTCATCTGTCAAAAATTTTGAGGAAAATGGATCAGATGGAGTACAAAAATCTAATGAATGATCAACCCAAACACTCGGCAACGCTAATTTCGGATTTTCCACCCAAGCCAAATAGATTGATTGCTATGCCAACTCAATAGGGCTGGGCAGTAAAACATCATCCAACGTAGAAATATCATAATCACCCGTACTCTCCCTTAAGCCATATAGAGTGGAAGAGATCATGTAGAAGGTCTCTATGCTTGCAATTTCTACTGACGTCGCAGGTGGCGGTAATGCAAAGGTTACCATAAGAGTGGAATCCTTTAAGAGTTTTACACCAATGTTCTGAATTTCTAGTTGGGGTAAGTGAACAAATGGAAAGCTTCCAGTTACCTGCGAAGTGGAGGCAAAAAAGGATAATTGATTTATGACTGTGATTGTACCTTTATGTGGAAAGGCAATCATTCTAAAGTATGTAGAAACAACAGCAGTCATTGCATATACCCATGGTATTCTGAGTAAAATATTATAGTCAAGGGGTCCGTCAACAACCTCAACATAAGTACTTACTGTTTTTCCCCCTAATTCAACTTGCAGGTTATTAATAATACCACAAGGTTTATATGTTCTTCCATCAAAAGCCTTCAATGCCGTTGATGATTGTGATAATCGCGGCGAGCCAAGTGACTTCCAACAGTTTAGAGACATAATGCACGTAGATGCTCCCTCATCAATAATAATACGATGAACAAGGTGATTGAGAACATTTACTTGTATGGAAAATGCCAATTCTGCTGGTAATTGTGGCACATAGCCCGTATGATTAAAGACAACAAGATTAGAATCAATCGGATCAATTCCACCAATGGCCAACAATAAAGCCTGCTTCTGGGAGGAAATTTTTTTTAATACCTCAAGAGCAGACATAGCTGAAGGCGATTGAGACAAATCTTCAACTATATTATAATTTTGTGCAGCTCTTGCTCGAGGATTATATGTCGATTTATGAATTACTCGCTTCGGTGGTTTAATTGTCAACTCAAGAATAACATTAGGTGGTATTGATTCGTTAGATGGATTCGTTGGCGAGGTAGTAGGTTGATCAATGACTGGACTACCATAGTATTTATTCCACGTTGACACCAAAATATCTTGTGAAGGTTTTTTGGTGGATAACATTAACACTTGGGAACTAGGAGCTGAATCCGTAGCAACCAAATTTGTGTTTGGATTTGGAAATGGGTTTGTCAACACAATTGATGCATGAGAAGTCTTGATGATTTTTTAGACTTGAGCACGGTGAGGAAAATCCCTAACAAAGTGTTCCTCGTTACAGATTATGCATGGATAATGAGGTTTTTGTGGTCTAGGCAGTTTATCAGATGATCTTTCCTGTGGGTTAGAAGTTTGTTTTTTCTTTGATTTCCCCTTTTTCTTACTTCCTGGTTGCTTGTCACTTTTGCCTTTGTCAAATGACACGACATTAATTTCAGAAGTAGGAGCAGGATCAGATGCAGTAGCATGGTCTGTGTTTTTAGTGCCTATCAAGCTGTCTCTAGCATGAGAGTCCTTTATTTGATGAGGAACATTGAAATTAGATCACGGTGCATTAGGAATTTTTTCGTAGAGCGTGCCAGACTGAGTATAAATCAAGTCGAAATATTGGGCACGAGCGATAACTTTCTCTTCTGTGACGATGCTACATTTAGCCACATCCTCAGTTATATATGGTAACAGGGACTTAATGAACCATTGATCAGGAAGCTGATCAGGAACAAATGTCTTAACCATTCGTTGACGGTGACACCACTCATGAATATGATCACAAATGTAAGTAGCATCAGTCTGTTTGAATTTGGTAAAGATTTCTGTTCCAGTTTTGTATCTAATAGGTAACTGGAAATGGGTCAAAAAGACAGTAGCTAAAGTAGTGAAATTGTCGAAAGAAGCTCTAGGTAACTCAATGTACCATTTAGCAGCTGGACCTGTGAGCGTACACTGGAAAAGACGTAGTCGAACAGAAACATCATTTAATGAATTTGATGAACACCATAAATGATAAGTCATGACATGATTTGACGGGTCTTCTCCAGGGTTTCCATTGAATTTAGGAATGTCGGAGGGTAATTTATGAGGTATCACCAGCCACCAAGGAGCATAATTGATAGGATCATTGGTTAACCGGTTTAAATCTGGTAATTCCAAGGTTGCAACAAAAGGAAACTATATATTAAGGTCAAGTTGAGCATAGCCAAGGTAAGATGGAATTGCTTGGGCAACAGGTCTTTGAGCACCAACATATGGAATTTGCTGCTGGTAACCCAGATAGGGGTTGTTTATCATAGAAAACGCTTGAGAAATCTATTGACCAAAACCTGGATATGATACTTGTTGAAATGAAGTTTGAGGCATTTGTACTTGTGGCTGCCAAGGGGTCTGTCTGCGAATGTTATAACCCAAATTAGTATAAGTTGGATTTAGTTGATATGTATAACCAGGTTGTGTTTGTGACATCCCATAAAATGGTACACTAGCTTGTGAATAAATGATCCCTGATAAAGGTTGTTGTAAATTAACAAAAGGATTTTGAGTCTGTGGACCCAAAATTTGATGATATTGAGTCGAAGAACCTGCCTGATAAAGTTGATGTACAATATTTTGATTCTGTAACAGGGCTATAGATGTATTAATAAGTGGTAATAAAGTGGGTGTAACAGGTTGAACAGGTTGATACGAGTGTACAACCATTTTTGGTTGGATAGGCAGAGTGGGTTTCCATTGACAAACATTCATGTCAACATTAGTTTGACCAAAAAGTGACTGAGTACTGTCATATTGGGTGACCAAAGGTTGCCCCCCAGCATAAGGAGGATAATAAGAAAGAAAATAATTTTCTCCAAATGTTGGGAGTCCAGTTGATATGGTACTTAAAGGAATTGACCCAAAAGGACCGACTTGATATTGCCCTAATGATGTATGTAGTGAATAAATTCATTCAGTACTAACTATAGGACTACCAGTTAAAACACCAGATGATGACATTGATAAAGACCGTGGTATTGAAGATGTACCAGAGAAAGTGCCAGATAATGATTTGTAACCTGTTGGGACAGAAGGGCCACCATGCAAATATGACTCTAGTGTGGTTGTGAACATCAATGGAGTAGCGAGGGTAGGATCTGATGTAATTGGAACAGCAGACCAAACCGAAGATGTTGGTTCAAACATGGTTATATGACCAAATGTATACCCCGCAAAATCAACGAGAGATTGAATGGAAATGGGATCAACAAAAGTAGATGGAAATGATTGAGGAAAAGACTGGTACAGGTAAAAGTCCCCCCCAAAATGGGTTGGAGTTAAAGGTGTATCATCTTGTGGGATTTCTTCAATCGCAATTAAACTAGGAGGAAGAACTTCATCATCAGGCCCAAAATATATTTCAGACGGTTGACTATGTGATATAGGAGTTTCAGTGGCTACAAAAATTTGTGGGATGACCAAGATAGGAACAACTTCTGGTTGTTCAACTTCAGGATTCAGATTTTCTAGCAAAGAAGAGACAAGATCTAGATCAATTTGTGATTGAACAACGTCGGGTCCAAGAGGTATGGTCTCAACGATTGAATGGATCTTGACCACGAGTAGCTTTGAAGACTTTGTTTCGACAACAGTAAATGAACTGGGATGTGTGGAAACAATTTGAGCTAGCTCTGCTTTAAAAGATGATGTTTTGCCAGAGGTACAAATTGTACTTGATTCGGCAGATCGTGATCGCCTTCGCCCACCAGAAGTAACTTCCGATGGTAAAGGTGGTTTTAAAGCTAATCTACGTGAACGACGAGGGATAGGATTTACGATTAATAATTTGTTTTATCCAAAAAAAAAATAAAAAAAAAGAGGGTAATGCTAGGAAAAAGGGTTTACCAAGGAACTGTGAACTGCAAAATACCTCTTGGTGAACCAAGAGGTACGGGCAGGTAATCTCCCCAAATGTTGTGTTTGGTGTATCACAATTTCAAGGCTGCCAACTCGGTTCACTATGGATGGATAGCACCTAAAATTTGTCCTCCCAAATATACCCAAAGGTACATGGAGGCCCAAGTCCGTATTAGCGCTGTCTGATGCGAAACCGCACAATGAGAGCACCCCTTTATACTTATCGTATTGTAACACCGCTCGATATACCCAAGAGTACGTGGATGAGCTATGATATACTTACGTACGTGGAGTGAGGCATCACACTTAGAATGTATCACAGACAATTTAACGATAGCTACTATGTTTTACGACGCCAGAACACGTCTCTAGCCTAGACCTTCTAAATGTTATCGTTATGGTTCCAATGCGTTGTTAAGTAAATTGAGATTTATTTTATGTTGATCTTGCTTAACAATTTTCCTTTCAGTTTCACCACAATGATGTATATGAAATTCCTAAAATGCAAGCTAAGAATGATAAAAAAAATTCACTTTCATCTTTTTCAATGAAGACCCTAGCTACTAAGGGAAGAGAGAAAATAGTTCATGAGAAAAAAAATCAATGAACAAAAACAAAATAAAAAAATAAAAAATAAATGCAGATTTCCTAATTTTATTTTTGCAAAACACACACAATCCTACATGCAAATGCAAGTTTTTATTTTCATATTCCTTAATGTTATGAATGTAGAAAAGAAACTAGGTGCACTAGATCAATAATTCAAATGCTTTTTACTTTCGAGAAACGAAGAATAAAAACAACAATTTCTCTTTTGAAGGAAAAATGAGGATTTCAACAACAAATTCTCCTATCAAGGAAACGAATATTTTACGACAATTTCCTATTTCGAAAGCAAATGATTCTTAATGAGACCATAAAAATACTTTCAAATCAACTTGTCAATGATAAAGAAAAACTTTTCTAAACAAACATTGAACAAATTTTCAACCAAAGGAGGAAGAAGTATATAGATTTACTGATCAATTGATTATCAAACTTTTCAGAACACAACAGAAAACAAAACTGAAGAAAGTTGCAAAGTCAAATTCAAGGGAATTTTAGTCACTTTCAGGAGTCAACGCAGTCTCCATGGGGAGACAGTGCTTTGCAACATAGGCTAGGAAGGGATATAGTGCTCTACAAAGCACTATGTCCAATCTAAGGGTGCGTTGGGCGCAGCAAACAAAGAAAAATGCTACTGTTTAACTCACTGTCTTTGCAAATTAGGCTCTGAAAAAGGTTAATATTTATGTGTAATAGCTACTGGGTGGATAAACAAAGCAAATCAGAGGCTAAAACACCTATAACTAAGAGAAATTTATCCCCAGTGGAGTCACCAATTTGTTGGGCTAGAATTGTAATCTACAGATAAATTACGCTTCCCTAGACAGGTGCTAGTCTAGAAAAATAGGTGAAAGACTATACAACTATTTCTCCCAACTCAGAATAGATATATAGAGAGGATTGGAGGATTACTTGTTCTGTCGCTTCCAAATGACTCCTTTTGTCACTTTTTTTGCAGCTTCAAATTCAAGCAGTTTGTGAGTTGAATGCTTCCTACAAGAAAGAAAACTGAAACAGTAGAAGATGCAATAATATATATATCTATTCAAGCTAGTTAGCTAAATCAGTAAAGCATAAAGTACATACATCAACCAAGATCCTACAATATGGAAAATCAAAGCTAACATAGATGCATGTAGGGAAAAATAAGAAGTACTCTTTATTGATGATAGAAGGAGAGGTTACAACCTAGTGATTGATTTAAAGTGACCTTCCAGCAATGTTCCCAAGCCTCATCACAGCATAAATCTCTCCAGCAGCAGTTTCACAAATCTAGCTCTCAATTGAAAATTCTCCAGCATTTCTCTACTCAAATTCTTCCTTCTCAAACACTTAGATATATGTTCAATTTATAGATGAACTGTAGGTTGTTTTGCAGTCAATAAATTTCCAAAAATAGCCAAGACATGTTTCCATTCATGTAGATGTCAAATGGACACTTGGATCTAAAGCTTGACACATGTGAACTCTTCTAGAAGGCACTGGCCAAGTGGAGATTCCGGAACAATGATAATTTTGATCCCAATGTGACCAACGCACATGTGAATGTTAGGAAGTGCTTTGTAGAGCAGCCTTGCATGGGGCTACTTGCATATGAAGCACACTTAGGCCCCTTAGAACCTGCATTGGTGAGCCCTTATATGCTATACAACAAGATTGAAACCATGGAAACATTTTCTTGATGAAAGTATTGCTTGATTTGTCTTGATTCTTGTCTTAGGGCATGTAGCAACTGAAATGATAGGGAATGATAGACCCTTGATCATTGGTCTTGGAGATGATGCCCAGTTAACCAGGTCATTGGGAATGGTGCCCAAATTTACCTATAACACATAGTAACCAAAATTAACACCAACTTGGATATTTTTCCCAACATTCAGCTTGGAATAAGTGTCCCATCAACCATGGTTTTTATTTTTAACTTTTATTATGTGGAGTTTTCACCAGGGTTGTTACAGAACCCTCCCCCTTGGGGGGCACCATCCACGGTGTTCAATCACACATATACCTCAACAAAACCACTAGAAGACAACATATTTCTCATGGATCTCTATAACATAGCTCGATTCAGTATTTATAATGATCATCATGTTGAAAAGCAAACCAAAATGAAAACATAACAACATGAAAACTATACTGACATAACACCCATACTACTTTTTGGAGGTTTATAACATAACTCATGGTGGTATTTACATCCATACAAATATGTACATATACCCAAACATCACATCAAAACTTATATCAAAACATCACCAAAACATATGCCAAATATATACAAACATCACACCAAAATTTATTTGCCTCAACCGGCAAACAAGGAATGATACATAGCCCACATCTGATCTGCCATCTCCTATGTAGATTCATCAGGCCCAAATTTCTTCTATTACACTTTAAATTACTCTATTGCTCGATTTCAAAGCATGAGCACCAATTTCTGCAATATACCATGAAGCTCCAACTGGAATTCGCAATCTAGCTCCACTTGCGATACAAACCAGTCAATCACATGATAAAAATATTTAACATAATTCTTAAGCAATGATATATGAAAACATCATGCAATTTCATTGTGGAAGGAAATTCAAGTCGATATGCCACTAGTCTGATCCTCTCAATAATATAGAAACGTCCAAAATAACCATGGTGCGATCTTGGCACATGATCCAATCCGCAAGGAGCTCTTCTTGGGATTGATGCACAAGTACATGTTATCCAACCTAAAACTCCTTAAACAACCTGTTCTGGTCTACATAACTCTTCTTCCTATCCTGCATTGCTATCAAATTCTTCTTTATCACCTGCATTTCCTATTCCATATCTACCAACATGTCTGGGCCAATCAATAATCAATTAACTAGAACAACTGATGGGAGTTTTGAAACTTCGCCCATACAATGCCTCAAATGGACTCATCCTCAATTATTCCTAGCACCCGTTGTTGTAGGAAAACTCTACAAGTGGAAGATACTCTTCCCTCTTCCACTGCTGATGCATCACATACATCTTCAACATATCCTCCAATATCCTACTGATCCTCTCTGTCTATCCATCTATCTGAGGATGATAAGTTGTGCTGAAGGCCAACCCAGTGCCCAAACCTGCAAACAATTCCTTCCGAAACTTGGAAGTGAGCTTCGCATCTCTGTATGACATAATATTCTTTGGAACACCATTCAATTTGACCACATATCTAGTGAACACCCGTGCCACATCGCTAGATGAATATGCAATATTCACTGGAATGAAGTGTGTAACCTTTATCAACTTGTCCACAAAAACCATGATGGAATTATGTTGTGTAGCTGTCCTGGGAAAACCTATGATTAAATCCATGGAAGTGACCTCCCATTTCCACTCTGGAATCAGAATCGACGTAGTAACCAGCCTGGATTCCTACATTTTGCCTTAATCGTCTAACAATCCAAACACCTAGCTAAGAGCTTTGCCACATCCTTCTTTAGATTCAGTAAATAATAGAACATCTTCACTAGATTCAATGTCTTCTGATATCCTAGGTGACCTGAATATGGTTTCACATGAAGCTCCCTCAATATCACCTTCTTGAGCTCAATGTTGTCTGACACATATATCCTGTCTCTAAATCTGACGAAGCCATCTTCCGTGAGATGGTAGTCCAAATCATATACACCTGCACCTATAACTATACTTGTACTTGTACCTGTACTTGTACTCTACTTCAACCTATTCACTATCTCCACATACCTATCATCCTACCGACCTGCCTACAAGATCCTATCGTATAAATCCGTCCCATAGGAGCTCATATCTGCTATGTGATTTACCTATACCCACTTGCTAAGATCATCTGCAACCATGTTCTCCTTTCCCTTGATGTACATGATCTCGAAGTCAAACTCACTAATCATGGCCAACAATCTATCTTTCTAGGCATTCAGATTTAGTTGGTAAAACAAGTACCTCAACCCAATGTGATCACTCATCAGTACAAACCTCCTACCAGGAAGGTAGTACTTCCACATCTTTAATGCATGTATGATCACTTCTAGATGAAGATCATGTGTCAAGTAGTTCTGCTCATGCTTATTTAGTTTTCACGACTCATACCATACCACTTGTCCATCCCGCATAAGGACCCCACCAAGTACTATCTTTTAAGAATATATACATACTACAAACTCTTTGTTCGTATCTTCATTGTTTAACATTGGAGCATGTGTCAACAACTACTTAAGCTGCTCAAAATTGGCCTCACACTCCTCTATCCATTCAAACTTCTTACCTTTCCTTTGGAATGATGTAATAGGATAATAAATCTATGAGAAGTTCCTGATGAACCTCCGGTAATAACCCACCAACCCCATGAAGGATCTCACCTCATCTGCATTTCTAGGATCTACCCACTCAATGATGGCCCTTATCTTCTCTGGATCTCTTAGAATTCCCTCCTTAGAGACAACATGTCCCAAGCGATGTACCTCAGTTTGGAAGAAACTTCATTTTTTGAGCTTAACATACAACTGATGCTCTCTCAACAATCTCAACACTTCTTCCATATGCTCAACATTTTATTCCTCATTTTTAGAATATACCAATATGTCATCAATGAACACAATAAAAAACTTTTCCAAATAACGACACAAGACATTTTTCATAAAACACATAAATGTGGTTGAAGAATTAGTCAAACTGAATGGAACTACAACAAATTCATACTACCCATACCTGGTCTTGAATGCAGTCTTGTAGATGTCCTCTTCTTTGATGTCTACCTAATGGTATCCTGGTCTCAAGTAGATCTTAGAGAACACTGCTAGTCCCTTCAACTGATCAAAAAAGTCATCAATCCTCGAAAATGGATACATGTTATTGATGGTCACTTTGTTCAACTGCTTGTAGTCAATGAAAAATCTAAGAGTACCATCCTTCCTCTTCACAAAAAACATTGGTGTGCCCAATGGTGATACACTTGGCCTAATGTATCCTTTTTCAAGCACCTCTTTCAGCTGCAATTTTAATTATACAAACTCAGGTGTGCTCATACTGTAATGTGATTTGATGTTGGAGCTTCCCCTAGTACCAACTCAATATAAAATTCTACCTCCCTGTGAGGTGGAAATTCTAAAATATTTGCAAGAAATACATCTTTAAACTGTTGTAGAGATGGGTAACTGCTCAAAAATATGCATCCTCAACTTCCTTACCTTTGTCACTAGAAATATGTACTACAAACAAAACACACCCTTTCCTGCGACTATGCATGGCCTGCATAGATGTCACCATCCTAACTGATGTGGCTTTCTTCTCTACCTGTAAGACTCTTGGTTCCCCGTGTCATACAAGCACTCAGTAGCTTTGTCGTAACAATCCATCTTGGTACTGTAAAGGTATAGAAAATCCATACCCAATAGCATAATGTATGATCCCAATGGAAAAATGTTAAAGTGTGTTGTTGTAGGCATGCCACTCAACTCAAATGCACAAGCTCTTACCCAATGGTGAACTATTTTCTTTGTACCTGTAGCCAACTTCCCTAACCAAGATTATGCATGCACTTATTTATTAAAACCACACTTATCCACCAAGTCAGGACTAACATAGCTATAATTAGGTCAAGGGTCAATCAAAAATAGAAATAAATTGATCAAAAAGCTTACCGTCCATCTCAATGATAGAGTCTTGGTGCTCTGCCTACCTATTATCTACGGATGCATAAATATGAGGAATGATCTGCCCAACATCCCCAAAATTCTGTGCCTCCTTTGCATTGTATATCTTAGGCCTACCACCCTGATTTTGCAGACAATATCTCCTAATGTGTTCCTCACCACATGTCCAACCATCCACTACCATTACCTCTATGTTGTTGTTGTGACCCATGCCCATGTCTAGCTTCATTAAAATTCTTTTGTGGTGCCACATTTTATTTCTCTTTTACATTCTGAGGCCTTGCTAATATAGTTGTCATTTACCTTTACCCATGTCCTTCCCTTTCCACTCTTACTGAGATTCATTCTTACACTTTGACTGTTCATAACAATGCTTCAACTTCCCAATGACTTCCTCAAGTGACCGAGGCTCATCATACTCAATCTAATCTCTAAATTCTAATGGAAAACCATTGACAAATCACTAAAATTTATCCTTATCATCTTTAACATATGGTACATACCTCAGTAGCTCTAGGAACTTGGTCGTGTACTCTTCATCTATCATCGATCCCACCTTTAGCTCATAGATTGTTTGGCCTTACTATCGTATACCTTTATGACAAGTAATGATTCTTGAAAATCCTCTTGAACTCATGCCAACTCAAGTCCTATGTCTTGATGTCTCTGACCCACTTCACATATTCCCACCAAATGTCTGCTTTACCTTTCAAACTAAAGATATATATTCTGGCATTCATATTATTAGTGTACTCATGCAACTCAAAGAAATTGTTCATCCCAAGTATCCAATCCTTTTCATCTTCTGGTTTCTTCAAGTCCCCATCAAAATTAGGTGGATTTTCTTTCTTAAATTCATCCAGAAAGTATCCCCTCTTGCTCCTCCTATAAGGATGATAATGATGGAGATCATGATGTCTATTTGAACTAGAACTAGAATAGTAGTTGTACTCATCACCCCTCCTATCCAAAGTGTCCAACATCATGCCATATCTCACTGTGTCAAATATATCCAACCTATGTCTACTAGGAGACTTACTTCCATATGCCCCATTAGTTTTATCCTCTTGTCTGTGGCTGATCTGCAGTGGCCCTTTTAGGTGAAATTCTGGAAAGCTATGAAGAAGTATTGCATTAACCTCTGCTTGTTTGTCTTGTGCCTGTATGATCTTGTCATTTTCTACCTTACAACTCCTTAATTATTCCTTTAATTTTCTCAATGTCTCTTCCAAATCAGAAGTGTTCCCAACACTTTTCTCATCTGATTCATAGGGAGAGACTTTGTAGCCTGCCATCTTTCTATGCATTTTAATCTCTTTCCTGCAAGGCATAATATGTCAACTAAAATAATCATAATAAACCAAGATACCTTAGTATAATTTGGGGAGGATACCTCATCTACAATATTATCCAAGTCTCTTTGATACATGTATAAACATAATCATAAAAAAATATAAACATATAACTACTAAGTGTACCAACACATAACATCATTCTAGCTAGAGTCCAGTCATCACTACATGACCATATCACCACACATACTATGACCTCATGCATGATGAAATCAACCATACCAATGTACATGAACAATACACAATCATGAACATAGATGATACACAAGCGTACACACAGACAATACACAAGCATAAGCATCGAAAATACACAAGCGTAAACATGGAAAATACATATGCATGAACACTTATAATTAATTATAAATGAATAATACTTGTAACAATAGGTAGAAACATGTAACCAAGCATACAAGGATGATAAATTTAGCAACATATAACAACATGTAATCAATAATACACTCATGATGACATACTTCCCAACAACAACATGCTCTTTCACATGATGACATCACTCCATCCATGACCAACACCTTGCATGTGCAACAAGCACATAGACAAAAAGGATGAAAACACATGTGAAAATAACATGAATGCATGACCAACACACCGCCAATCCAGTCCAAATGGTGAACCATGCTCTGATACTACTATATAACACTCTCCTCCCAGATCTACCCAAGTAACTATCCAACAGGGGTAAACATGTGATGAGAGGCTATTCAACCTCCTAGGTAACCTTAAGGAAGTGGAACTGTTGGAAACACATCATACATACCTTACACATCATCAAAAAGACATCTAGGAACCATCCCAACCACTCAGGTGGTCCTACTGAGCTTTTAGCCCAATTAACCCCCAGACACACCTACATTATGGGAGTGAGAGTGTATGGGAGGCTCTGGACGCACGCACAAGCCTACATGCTTGCATCCAAGGAATAAATTACCCCAACCTATGCCTATTTCCACGGGATTTAAGGTGCTTTTTTAGGCCCATAGTCCATGCCACTACCCAGAACTCAATGAGAAGTTTAGAAATTAAATAACACAATGAAACAATGATGTATTTGCAAAAAATATGACAAGACCTAGACTAGACCCCTACTAGCCATAATAGGTATTTCGTCAAACATATCACAAATATGTAATCTACAGATGTAAATAACAGATATGAACATAGGGGTCTCATACTTATCTGAGAATCACTAAGAAGCATTGTTCCCTTACATAATTTGTTGTAGTATCATCTATTAGGTCATAGATACATTGCTTATTAATTTACAAATAAAAACATGAGGAGAGACATACATCATCACTGTGAAAAGACATGCTTATAACCAACAAAATAACAACATAAATACCATCAATACATCATCCATAGAATCCATATATAAATAAATACATTTACAAATCAAATACCAAGGGAATAAATTTCACATTAATGAATATAGAAACTAACCGGGGATGGGACTACCACTTTCCACTCGACCATAGATTAGCTAAGGCAAATCTATCTTCAGCCAATTGCCCCCATGCCATATTCCAGCCATGAATGTGGAACTCATAATCAACCAAAAAGAACAAAACAGGCATGGACGCTATTAGAGTTTTGCACCTACACCATGAGGAATTTTACCACCTCCTATTCTCTCAGGCTTTACCGTAATCCAAATTCAAATTCAAGGTTCACTAGTCCCTACACCAAGACCCACTCTCCACGATTTACCGTAAATCCCATCCTGGAACTACTAGGCCCAACGAAGAGAAATCCACCCCTTGGATTTACCATATATCCCTCCATTCACTGGAAAGAATTCCTAGGCCCACCGAGGCACACAATCATGGATTTACTGCAACCCACAGTCTAGCTTAGGGGTTACTAGGCTAGTGGATTTACTGTGATTCATAGTCTGGTTCAGGGACCACTAGGCCATCTATTTTTCATTTCGTAGATCCACCTCTCTCAGCTTCGAATCCATCCAGTAATCCATCTCAACTAAACCATGAGAACCCATCTCATCAAGGCTATCCGGAAATGTCAAGGCTAGGATTAAAACGTTGTCACATCTAGAAAAACCCATGCCATGAAAATAAATAACCACATGTGATACCATGCATGCCCAATCTAGAAAGTGAATAAAACATGCAAATAAATACCTGCAAAGAATCGTGTTGTAGTTTCTTGATCCCGCTATTCCTTCCTCTTTCCTTCCTTTTCTTTCTTTATCCAATTCCAAAGTACTCCAAGAAACTCTAAGTGTCCAAGAGTGTGTGTGTGTGTGTGTGTGTGTGTGAGAGAGAGAGAGAGAGAGAGAGAGAGAGAGAGTAATGAGAGAGCTCCAAAAATGAACTGACAAAAGGTACCAATTGATCCTCAAAAGCCTTTTTATTGATGAGGCCTCTATTTTCTTCATTTTCCATTATTTTCTGTCATTTTCCTCCTCACATGCAACCTATGACCTTTCACCTCCCCTTTCTCCTAATTTCCATTATTTTCATAAATAAATGTGCCAAAAATAATTTTTTCCTCTTTAAATCCTTTTTCATTTTCTTTTCCAATTTCCTTAGCCATATTAATCAAAATGAACACCTACTAGGATGTTTTTCCCAAAATTCAGCTTGGAATAAGTGTCCCATCAACCATGGTTATTATTTTTAACTTTTTATTACATGGAGTTTTCACGAGGTTTGTTATAGTTTGAATGAGACATGAAGCTCTTAGAGTGGAAGGAACAAATTCAGTTTCATTTGGATTCAATGTTGTATGCATGGTAGCTATCACACATTTGATGAAAATCATGAATCCATGGAGCCCTCATGATGCTACTTTTCAACTCACCATACTAAAGAAAATATTCTCTGCAATGTCATTTATATTTCATATTCATTTCCAAAGTCAAATCCATAACACATGCTAAAATTAATTCAAAATGTCCATGATGTGAACTCTAAATGTAGTTGCCTCGCTATCTCGGCTAACCTAAATTGTGAATTTGAGCCATTATCTCGTGAACTTGATATCAATGTCCAATCCTCGGCCAATAACAATTACTTGTTTAAGACTTATTTCAAACCATTGTATAATAACATTTCCTACAATGACATTGAGTCGATAAGAGACCATATGTCACTAGTAAGTGTTACCTTCTCCACCCACTGATGAAACCAAACTCCTTAATATTCTTCTAGGCTATCTATTGTTGAAATAACTGCTTCTACCTCAGTTGTAAGATCTGAAATTTTAAAAAGGTTTTGATTCCTTTGAGACAAAATTTGAAAGTGCTTAATGATTCCAACATGAAAAAATAGGGGCAGACAAAGATTCACCTTTTATCACTTTTCCATTGACATCCTCCATAATAAAAGGATTTTTGCATTCAATTTCTATCTTTATATTCACAACATTTAATGCTTGTTTATATGTGAGTTGAACATAGAAGCATTGTAATCCTTGGCTTACTTTACAACATCTGTGATTTATGTTGTGCCAAATCCTTTAAGATTCTAGGTTTATCTGATGCATTTTCTATAATTTTTTTTCCAATAAGCCAACATGTCCAGATGTTTTAGAAAGTTGATTTAGTACTTATCCTTCACTTCATGAGGAAAATTCCTATACAGGTTTAATTTTTTCTCATTTATTATATCCTTTTTTGGTGATATAAGGCCCATTGTTCCTCATACAGATGCTAGAAGAATGATATATGTTGTCTATCCAACATCATCATAAAAAATTCCTCTATTATAATTCATCAACGTTGTTATGCATGATTAAGCACTTCATTATTTTTCACATTGGGTAAACTTGTGGGAATAAGTTTAATAATGCATCAATCTGGATTTATGAGTAGTAGCACCTGCCAAAATTTATGATCGATTTTTTTTCTTGCCTAAACCCTAAACATATGGGAATTGTATAATGATAGTTCTCAAATATTCTTAAAACAAAGTACCCTTCACCTATATAATCATGATTAGAGGGGAAATGTTGAAAGACCTTTTGCAAAATTGGCTAGATGAAAATTATGGTTTCCAAACCATGGTGAAATATGGCCAGAAGTTTCACTTGTGCAACACAAGATTCATGCTTATAGTTTGTAATGCATATTATGGGAGCATAATGCTTCAAAAATGTGTAAATAAATAAAAATCTCTCCAAACTATAAGGCATTCAAAAGACGTAAACGAATATGAAGCAAGATGAGAAAAATAAATGTGCCTTGCAAGAACATGTGTAACCATAGCCCTCAAATATTGTTAGGTGCTATTAGGATTTGAGTAGTTAAAGGCATACATGCTAAAATCTTGAAAAGCAAAGGAAGACCCAAAATTTAAGTCCACTAGATGAAAATTTTGGGGGATTTTGTAGTGGCTACAACAATCGGTGAACCACTGGTAGAATCTGACATCTCTTCATGTGTCCCTTCAACAAATAGATTCTTATTAATAATGCAAGGCAGTGTTGAATTAGATAATATGGGTACCACTTGGGTTAATTTTCCTTATATAGATGCACCATCCATCTATCTCATAGCTAGGTATTTTTGTTCTTTACATACTGAAATAAGAGTTCACACATGTAAGTCTTTGATGATGATGTATAGAACATGGTAGAGGATTTACGATGTTCAGAATTAAAATGAGTTTCTAGTGTTGCTCCAATACCACCAAGCATGTTCAGTACCCTGATGGAGTCACTCAAGAAATCATAGGCACTACTTCGCTTCCAGCAGGCTTGTTCAATACCACAACGAAGTTTCTTGCATCACCTCTCTATGTTGGAAGCCTTTATCATTCCTTACCCTTTATTTAATTATATTTCTTTTGCATGCACATTGTCATCATTTATTAGGCATTAATTGCACTAGGGTGGATGGGGGATCTAACTTATTTTACAAGCAGGAGAGGTTGTTCCTTTTTTTTAGAAACTAAAGGATTTTTCTGACTTAGGTTTTCACCCATGCCACATTCCTATATCATATATCCAACTGACAGGTGAGCAGTGAAAACATACCATTGAAATATTCAAGACCATGCCAGACACAGGGTTTAGGTTACATACATATGTCATATGAAATAATAAGGTTCCCTGCATGCATTGTTCATATTTTCCTCATTAATGGGTCAGACTCATAGAAAGTATGTTCAAGACATAGCTTTAATAACTAGATCTATGAGAGGCTGTATATTGGAGCATCCATCATAGCTACACGCAACCATTTGATTAGGGTTTCAACATTAAGGAAAAGTGACCAAATAATTTCTTTTCTGGTTTCAACATGTGCAAAAAGGCATAAGGGAAGCTCATCATGGCATCAAATATTTTCAAGGATTATTCAGAGAACAAGTCTTAAATGAAATCATGAGAATGAATGCAGTGCCATGCAGAATAGAAAACAAATGAAATGCTAGGTAAACAGTAATAAAATGTAATGTTAAGTGTAAAATTAATGCATGATGCAAAATCTACATGTAATAAAGGAAACAAATGCAGTGATATGATGAAATGAAATGCAATGCAAGAAAATAAGCTTAGTGCAGCTAAGAGGGCCATGTAATGCTCATGTAGAAAATTCTGAAATGGATACATTCAAGAGTAATGTGGGAAAATGAGTGTCAAATAGGTGCATAATGTTATGAAATGAAAAATATTTCCTGCAATAAAGCAAATACAATAAAAACATGTAATCATGATTATTCTAACAAGAAAACCCTAACTAGTCTAAAACTAAACCTTAATTTAATCAAAAGGAGGTTGGGTCATGTGAAGTCAAACTTCCAATGTAGCCACCACGAATGTTCCTGACCTGTAAAATAAAATATGTTAATGATTAAAAATAATATAAAGTATTGTGCATAAACAAATATACTTACCTCTAAATCATGCACAAGATCTTGAAGTTCATGAGTGGTGGTAGGAAAACATGCTAGAAAGGATTGTTCTAACTAGGTTACAACTATATCCTAATACATAGAATGATAAACCTAAAAACCTTGAGAAATTCTCCATGAAATGCATTCATTTTTTCTCAACCCTAAATCATGCACAAGAGAGATGAGAAATCACTTGCTTGTAGATGAATTCTCTAGATAAGACTCTTCCAACCAGTCAATAATCCTATCATGATATTCAAAATTACCAACTTTAAAACCCATAAAATATTTCAAATATGGGAATCCATCGAGTGCAACTATGATACGAGAATAATCTAGTGAAAAAATAATAATCTAATCTTGTTCATCAATCTTTTCAAGGGCGTGAGGACTTGACATAACCATCAGCAAGAGATGAAGTGCCTCACTACCCTGAAAAGCCTCTAAACCTTCAAATTGTAGATCATTGAACATCAGTGAATTTGTTAGATTAAAAAATGAATCCATATAATCACCATCAATTGTGACATCAAAATCATAATTGACCATATCAATGGTTTGATTATATGTTCTACTATTGACATACTAGTTGTTCAAAAGACAAGATTCTTCTGGTTTCCAAGACGAAGAAGAATCAAGTAGATGAGTCTCATGAAAGAGATGAGTCATGTGATTTATTCTCTTGCATACATTTGATTTCCATCCATAATAAAGATGGAAAACACTTATTATTTTCCTCTTCCAATTTTAATATAGCACCAAATTGTACCCAATCACAATCTACACTAGCAAGGCAAGGATCTGAAGGATTTAAAACAATGGTTGGTGTACTTGATTCAAAAAATAAATATAAGTACAATGAGTATTGCATAGTGACTAATAGGATATGGAGACATTCTCTTGAAGAAACATCACTCAAATTAGAATCTTTCAAAAATGAGCTTTCATTTGGTGAGATGGTGTTGAAAGGAGAATCTTGTGAGGAAACCCTAATTTTCTCTAGTTCAGGGATCTCATCAGGATCATGAGAACCTAAAATAATCATCATTGGAAGCTAAAGTTCCTCAACTTCCTAATAAGTCCCTAAACTCTCAAAATGTTGGTCATCAAATTTTGGTCGCTTAGTGAGGTCAACAAGTGAATATCAACAACTATCGTTAGAGGAATCAATGAATACATTATTGATATGATGATAGTCGTTAAACCCACTAATTTGATTTAATTTGGTATCTAAAACATGAGACTCTTTAAGGATTAAGAATGAGGATGAATTGACTAGAAAACTTTCCTAAACTTTTCAATATGTAGAAGATTCCTCTTCACATGTTAAGGATTGCAAATTGAAAATATCATGAACAAGGGATTAAATATTTTGAACTTATGATTGCTAAAAGAGACCATAATATACTTTATTGCAATCAAAATCAATGGGATAAATATCTAAATGATTTAGAGAAATTGTTGGTGTATAAAACCCATCAAATAAATCAGGGTGGAGTGTGTAGCGTGTTAAGGATGAAGAACTATGAAATGAGTCGGGTGAAAAAAAACCTCAATTCGAACTAAGTATGATTTAAAATTAGAATTTTGGGCAATAGTATCATCTTTAGGAAACAATGGATAATCATTCTTGTTATGCTTCACGAAATTAATTGAACACCTACTATTATCTGAGAGAATTCTTCATGAAAAAACAATAATTCTTAACTTCATAATAAGGGAAAGAGGAAGAAGGTATTTTCTGTTGATAAGAGATCTTGCTAGAAACGATTGCTCCATCTAAGCCACAACATGAACATCAAAACATCAGAGACCCGTTAAAGGTGTGAATCCCTTCACATTAATTTTCATATCGAGCATATGAAAGGAATATTTTAGCTAATGAACAATTCCATCTCGATAATCAAAAGAAAAGTCCTTGAAACCTTAGACATCACTTGAAGATTTGCATTCAAGCTTAATTTCACTGCAAGAGATATGAAAAGTTGTTTACTTGCGAAATTATTAACCAAACCAAACTCTTTCATCTAATTATCAAATTTGTCTCAATATTTATAATGCTATTTTTTCTAAATGAACTTACATCTAGTGATATAGTGTTGAGATGAGAATCATGAGAGGAAACCCTAATTTTACCTAGTTCAAGGATTTTTTTCAATATCATGAGAATCCGACATAACCATCGATGAAGGATAAAGTATCTCTCTTTCCTAACAATTCCTTGAACCATCATATGTTGGATGATCATATTTCATGGGTTTGGTGAGATAAAAAATTGTATGTAGACAGTCGTCAACAAGATCCTTATTAATTAGGTGGTAGCTATTGGAATCATCGATTTGATCAGATATTTGAAAATCACCAAATATATTATTCAAGACATAAAATTCTTCATGGCTCATAAATGGAAATGAATTAATTGGAGTGTTTTTATGGATGACCTAAACGGGGAAATTATTATCTAGACTCATTTAGGATTGAAAATCAGAAGGAAGATGATAATTGTTTTCATTCTTTCCTTCCTTTAGATGTAACACATTACTACATTGTACCTGATCGCTACCTGGACCAACATAATGAGAATGAGAGCATTTGAAGGTTTTTGTGCAGAAAAATCATTAAGAAGATAGAGATACAAGGAGATATGAGTCATGACTAAAGGAGAATGTAAAGGATCCCTTGAAGATGCATCACTTTCAACCAAATAAGACTCAAGATTTTTAATTTTCATCAAAGGATTAAAACCCATATTATGCTTCGTGGGGTTGATTGCACATTCAATATTATTTGAGACGGGGAGTTGGCCATCGTAACCAGGTGAAGGTGGGAGCATACTATGAGGAGTTTCATAAATAAATACAGGAATATGTTCAATGAGATTAAGTTGGATCTCATCAATAGGAAGAGGTGTTTTATCAACATGATTTTCAGGTTTTCCAATTTCAATAGGATGTATGAGAGCTTCGGAAGGTAGACAACTTGGTTCCTTTTCCAACAAACACTCTTCATCACCTAAATTATTATTGACACAATTTTCATTGTGTAAAGAACCTGAAGGAGGATATGGAACTTCACAGGTGTTAATTCCCTCCCATAGGCTTGAGATTTTTCTTGACTAACAAAAGTTGGCAAGCCAAAATCAGGGTAATATCTAGTTGATTTACAACTTGAAGATTACCAGAATTATCACCAGAGTCCACATTCATTTTAGATTCAAATTGTTGTAGATAAAGGCAAAAAAATTGCCAAAATTTTTCACCCAAATACATATAATCCACGTCTCTCTCAGTAAAATGATAACAAAAATCGAAAAACCTATCAACATAATCTTCCAATGATTCATGTGGTTTCCATATAAGCTCATTTATATTTTTAAATATACTTTTAAAATGACACCTGTTAGTATGAATCTTTCGCCATAAAAGATCACTTTAGCTACGCATAACAAATAGCCCTAACATCGATTATGGCTGCAAAATATCTTTAAGTTTGCTGCACAAATTCAGATCTAAGCACAAAAGACATTAAGAAGATAAAATATAATATGGCTCCATAAATCCAATGGACAAGACAAGAAGAATGTATTTGAAAGAATTTTGTATTATATTAAAGAATGGGGCACCTGAGAGGAAAACAAGAAAGGTGTCTTCCGGTTCTCCTCAGTGGGATGGGTTCTTGAAAGTCCTCAGTGTTTCAGATCTAACATTTCTCTCTCTTATGGGTGTAGAAAAGCAAACATAGAACTCAATGGGAGTTCACAAAGCAAAAATGGAAAATGGTGACCAAGAATAGATCTAGTGTGATCTAATGCAATGAAGGTGACTAATGAATGGGGAAAACCCTCCTATTTATAACAAAATATTGGGGGCGGCCTAGAACTCGGTGCATGAATAAAATATTATTAATCAAATTCTAGAAGCATCCTTTAGGAACATTTTACTATATTTGTTGGAGGGAAAAGGATTCTTGACTTGGGTCAATTCCTTTATTTATAAATAATAAATAAATAAATGAATTATTTATCATTTTAGGGAAATGATGGGAATATAATTAAATAAATAATGGTTTATTTAATTATTTATGATGATTTAGTCAAATTTAACTAGAATATTATTTAAATAATCATTTAAATAACGTATTCTTAGGAAATAATTAAATAAATAAGGATTTATTTAATTAAGTTCCTTGTTTTGGGTTGAATATGACCAGGAAATATAAACAAATAAGTTATTTTATGTGTCAAACCGTAGCAACTCAAATTCCACAAAGAAGTTGAATGGTGAATACATGTATTCTATATACATGGAGGAGGTTGCATTGGGATTCATTCTCCATCACCTACCTTCCTATTTCCTACTGTTTCCTACTATAGCAATAATTATACCCACATATACAATGTTCCAAAACTCAATAGGATTAGGTGTCAACATTCCCCCCTTTAATCCGAAGGGATGTTGGTGAGTCCAAGCATCGATCTGAACTTTTCAAACTTTTCTCTTCCAAGTGCTTTGGTGAAGATGTCAGCAGTTTTCTCATTTGTGGAACAATGATGTAGATGAATGGTTTTGGCCTGAACATGATGTCGAATTAGATGGTACTTTGTATTGATGTTCTTTGTTCGATCATGGAACTTTGGGTTCTTGGCCAACTTTATTGCAAAAGTGTTGTCTATCATGAGTGGTGTGGAGTACATTTGTTTCATCTGCAAATCTTCCAGGATTTTCTGGAGCCACACAATTTTCTTTGTTGCTTCAGCTGCTGCCACATATTCTGCTTCGGTCGTGGAATCTACTGGAACTGACTGTTTGCGTGATCTCCATGAGACAGCTCCTGATCCAAGACTCATGGTGTAACCTGTAGTAGACACCCCTATTTCTTTGTCGCCATCAAAGTCTGAATCAAAGTATCCGATCAAGCTGAAGTCGCCTACTTGTGTGTATTTGAGTCCAAAGTCTTAAGTCCCCTTCAAGTACCTTAACACTCTTTTTGCAGCAGACCAATGTCCTTCACAAGGTTTTTGCATGAACCTTGAGAGGATTCCAACAGCAAATGAGATGTCAGGTCTGGTGGTGGTCAGGTAGATAAAACTTCCTACAAGCTGTCTATACTTAGTTGCATCCTCAAATTCCTTCCCTTCAATAGATGTGAGCTTAAAGTTTTGTTCCATTGGAGTGGTTAAGGGATTACATTCATCCATGCCAAATTTGTTCAAGAGATCTCCAATGTACTTCTTTTGAGAAAGAAATATAAATTTAGGATGTTGAATTACTTCAATACCCAAATAGTAATGAACATGACCCAAATCAGTCATTTCAAAACCTTTCTTCAACTCTTTCTTCATGGATGCAATATAGCTCTCATTGTTTCCCGTTATCAAAAGATCATCTACATATACCACAAGATATACAACTGTTTTTCCAACTTTCTTAACAAACAAAGTTGCATCATCAAGATCAAAATGTTTGAAGTCAAGTTTCAGAAGATGCTCAGTTAATTTCTCATACCAGGCTTGTGGTGCTTGCTTGAGGCCATACAAGGATTTTATAAGCTTGCAAACTTTGTGTTCTTGACCCTTTACAACAAATCCTTCTGGCTGGGACATATAAACTTTCTCCTTTAGATCTCCATTTAAAAATTTTGTTTTTACATCCATCTGATGGACTTTCCATCCATTCTGAGCTGCTAAGGCAAAGAGAGTCTGGATGGTGGTCCATTTTGCTGTGGGAGCAAAATTTTCTTCATAATCGACTCCTTATTTTTGTGCAAAACCTTTTGCCACAAGCCTGGCCTTGTGCTTGTCAAGTGAGCCATCTGCTTTATACTTGTTCTTGTAGACCCACTTACAGCCAATTGGTTTCGTTCCCAAAGGCGGATCAACCAGCTTCCAAGTGCCATTATTTATCAAGGCATCATACTCATTCTGCATCGCTTCTTTCCATTCATCATGAGAAGCGGCTTCTTTGAAGGAATTTGGTTCATGATATGTAGACAAACTCAATTCACAGTTATAAGCAATATCCATATCAACAGGAGAATCAGAATTATCTACATCACCTTCGATTTGTTGAGTGGAACTTCTTGTTCCTGTTTTTCCAACCTCATCAGGATGAACATTCTCCAAAGTCTTTTTCAGCCATTTGGGAGGACCTTTTTGAGATGGCCCAGGCTGGTCATTTGACTGAGTTGGGATTGATTCAAGATTCAATCTCCCAATTCTATCAATCACATCATCCAATGTGTCATCTGTGGTTGTTTCTTCATGTGGGGGAGAGAGTGCTTCAGGACATGATTCCACAGTTTGATTCAATATCAGAATCCCCCCTTCAAGATGTGGAATCACATTATCAAATTCTTGGAAAGACTTTGCATGTGTGAATCTATCCAGGCGATCAAGTTGTTGCTCAACAACCTTGTCACTCTTGGAAGATTCAAGAAATATGACATCTATTGCTATTAAAAATTTCTTATTTTCTTCATCATAAAGACGATATCCTTTGGAGGTATTGGAGTACCCCAAGAAGATACATTTTCTACTTCTAGCACCAAGTTTGTTCCTTTGACCCTTGGGTATCAAGGCATAACAGGTGGACCCAAAGACCCTGAAATGCTTTACCGAAGGAATGTGGCCATGCCACATTTCAAAAGGATTTTTGTTTCTAATTGAACTTGAAGGACACCTATTCTTTATGTAAACAGAACATAGAACTGCATCAGCCCAAAACATCAATTTCACATTCTTGAAAAATAACATGGAGCGAACCATATTTAAGATAGTTCTGTTCATTCTTTCAGCTACACCGTTCTGTTGGGGATTATATGGCACAGTTGTTTGATGTTTGATTCCATGTTGACGAAGATAATTTTCAAATTCGTTTTAAGTGTATTATTTTCCATTATCAGTACGTAGAGAGCCAATATGTGTTTGTGCATCATTTTCAATCCATGCATGAAAATTCTTGAAAGTTTGAAAAGTATCAGACTTATTCTTCAATAAGTAAATCCAACACATTCTGGTGTAGTCATCAATAAATGTCATCATGTATTTGTTTCCATTTGCAGAAGCAATAGGCATAGGGCCACATAAATCTGAATGAACAAGCTCAAGTTTTCTATGTGCTTTGGAGTGTGAATCATGAAATGGTTGTTTGCTATGCTTTCCTAGAATACAAGCATCACATTCCTTAGGTTTTCTAGGAATTGTAGGCAATCCATTAACACCATTTTTCTTCAACAAACGAAGGCTTTCATAGTTTAAGTGTCCAAATCTAGCATGCCATAAAAGACTTGATGGGAATGTACCTTCATCATGATGTGAACTGAATGCAAAGTTTTGAGCATGTGCAGATGAACCTTTCCGCTTCAAGAGTCTCCCTTCTTCTATTCCCTCCATGACAAGTGAGTGATCTGATGCTTTTCTGACCTCTGCCTTGCCATCAAACAAGTGAATGGAGTTTCCTTGCTGGCGGATTTGGACCAGGGACAACAAGTTTCTCCTCAACTCAGGGAGGTATAGAACCTCATGTAGGATATGATCTGGAAGACCATGCAGTTTAAGCCTGACTGTGCCAAGCCCTGATGGCTTGAGTTTGGATTTATCTGCGAAATATACTGCTCCATCAACTTTGTCAGTGGTATAGAACCTCATGTAGGATATGATCTGGAAGACCAGGCAGCTTAAGCCTGACTGTGCCAAGCCCTGATGGCTTGAGTTTGGATTTATCTGCGAAATATACTGCTCCATCAACTTTGTCAGTGAATTCTTCAAAAAAAACTTTTCTAAATGTCATGTGACATGTTGCTCTTGAATCTAGCAACCAATCATCTCTCCATGAAGTAAATGAAACATCAAATAGGTTTTAAGTTACTCCATTGTTACAATGTGCTAGAACAGAATGAGCTAATTCAGGTGCTTTACCTTTGTCTTTGTCATTAGTTTTACCTTTGTCTTGATTTCTTTGCTGCTGAATTTTAGATTTTCTGCACCCCTTTTCTCTGAAGTTTCTTCTTCCTCTTCGTCTTCTGCCATCTCTTCCTCTAGATGAATCTGAAGCATGTCTCTTTTCTCTATATTCCAAGTGTGCAGCCTCTTTAGAAGATGAAGGGACTGTCATCTTCTTTTGAAGGAGGAGAGAAAAAAACTTTGCTGGAAAATTTCTTTTGAAGGAGAGAAAACAAAAAAATATTTGCTAGAAAATATACTGAATTTGAAAAGACAAAAACTCTTGCTAAAGACTGAATTCTGCACCAAAAAATATATATATATATATTTTTTTTGTTTGAAGAAAGGGACTTTATATGGATATTTTTTTATGGAGGTGGTATTGAATATATGAATGGGGCGGTAATATGGTGGGATGGTATATGAATGGGAGAATATAGTGGGGAGGGGGCGGTATTGAATACTATGAAAGGCAGTATGGAATGTATGAAGGGCGGTATGGAGGGGCGATATTGTTAAATATGAAAGGAGGCGTGAATGTATCACAAAGACAGCGTATTATATCACAAAGACAGCGTATTGTTAAATATGAAAGGGGGCGTGAATGTATCACAAAGACCGCATATTATATCACAAAGACAACGTATTGTTAAATATGAAAGGGAGGAACGGTTTTGACTGTCGTATTGTGGGAACACCGCCTGTGGGAATTGATAGAATACCGCCTGTGGGAATATGCAGTGTGGGATATGACAGTGCTGGAAGAGATGTATAAAAGGTGGTAATAATGGAGTTGAACAAGCGTTTGAGCGTATTGGAGTGAGACGTTCGAGCGTATTGTTGAACAGTGGTTTTGTTATATGGAAGGGCGGTGTTAATGTTGGTGAAAGGTCCATGGGACAAGCCACGGGGTATTAAAAGCGCTGTATTAAAACCGTTGAAAAAGCACAAATGGTGGGAGGGAGGTATTACGAACTGCATGGAGCGTATAGTATGAGTCGTTGCAGGTATGACTGTAATGCAGTGGAGCAGTGCTATATGCAGGGAGGGAGGTATTACAAATGGCGTGACAGCGTATAGTATGAGTCACTACAGGTATGACTGTTGTATAAACTATTAAGAAAAACCGCCAGACAGAGCTGTGTATGAGATATATGTATTGAATGGTGGAGGGCGTAGTGTATTGATGGCGGAGTGTATTGAATGGTTTATAACGCCAGACAGAGCTGTAAACTGTGATATGGGCGATGGGTCTGTGTTATATATGCATCGTGGAGGCGGACGGAATATGAACAGGCGGACAAAATGTATTATAAAATGGTATGACAGCGTGTTAAACTTGAATGTATTGAACTATAATGGTGGTGGCGCTGTATTGTTTGAGAAAAAAACGCTGTATGGAGTAACGTGGGCGATGTAAGGTGAAGGGGCAATTTGCAGAGTGGAGTGGGGCATAGTGAGTGTTGGGTAGGTAGAAAGGGGCATAGAGAATTAAGGCGTGAGAGAGGGAGGCCGAGAGGCCGTTACAAAAAGAGTTGCAGGACTGTAGAATTGCAGAGTGGCAGGGCTGAAATTTGCAGAATCTTCAGGAGCTGCAGGAGCTGTAAATGTCAGAGCTATGTAGAGAAAAAAAAATGTAGAATAACAGTATAGAAATAAGTAGGAGCAGCAAAAACTATTATTAAAAACTGACTGAGCAAAGGAGAGGGAGTTACACCACAGGAAAAAATGCCAATAGTGGGACTGGCTCTGATACCATGTCAAACCAGGAGGTAACTCCTCAAATCAGAATGTGTTATTGAATAAAGAATGAACATGTATTTATACATGGAGGTGAGGCTATTGGGATTCATCTCCCAATGACTCTTGGCCTTCCTTATTTCCTAATATAATTAATTATACAATATTACATATGCACACCCAACCCATAGGATTAGGTGTCAACATTATGTGGTGAAAGCAATTTTACTTAGGGTAAAATTGGTCTTACATGGTGTATGGGTTCATCTAATAATAATAGGTTAGATGACCAAAAAATGGTGTAACATATTTCCCCCCAACGTACGAGTGTTAGGAGCAAATCGTATGACCGAAGTACGTTGTAAGAACTCAATCAGTAGACATCAAAAGAGAAGTGAGAGAGAGAAATGTAAGGTTGTCTAATGTGATAAAGGACTAGACCCTGAGGAGACGAGACTTACAGGTGCAACAAGTCTCTAGTTTATGAAGTGGTACCTGTGCTAAAGGCGGCAGGGGAGGCATACCTATGCCCACCGAGACAAAGTACAAAGAATAAGGCGCTCGGAAAACCACGGAACGCAATAATGAAGCATGTGCTGGCCTAAACATGAGCCAGATAAGTAACATGATGAATCCCACATACATGCGATGCCTGGAATAACCGTCAGGACTTATACAATAATATGGTAGTAGATGAGATACAAATACACTCAAATGCCCCCTACACACGAGGAAGGGCTCACAAAATCTGACAGATACATGCGAATCGAAAAGGCACTGCAAGTGGCTGAGGCTGATATCATCAAATGAGAGGAGCTGCATCAAGGGTGGAAATGAAGAAGTCATCCGGGCATGTGGGGGGCTACCTATAGGGCCACCCCCTCATGAGGGTTGAGACATCTCACACATGCCCGGGAATCACCAATAGCTTCTGCTGCATCATTGGACCATCAAGTGTATATATCACGATCATGCTAGGAAGGGCTCGAACCCAGGTACACTGCCCCCTAGACCTGGCTTCTGGAGTAAATGAGCTGATGTCGACAGAAGTAGGTCCACCATAGGTGAGGCAATAAGGGAACCCCAACTAAGGCACGAGGGAAAATAGTAGAGCGACTGACAGACGGACACTAATGATGATGATGGAATGAGGGATACTAAGTAGCGGAATGACGACTTCCCTTGTTAGAGCATAAAGGGCATGAATGGCTTGGAAGCGACTGACACAATATCATGAGGGATAGGGGAAAATGGTACTAACGGCCATAATGTGCAACACGAGGGAGGGACCAAGCAATGAAGGATGGAGGACTATAGCGGGATACAAAGGGACATGAGGTATACTCCATGACTGATGATGACTCAACTCGGATGCTCGAAACAAGGGTGACTCGATGGTGCTGCCACACAGTAAAGGTCCAATGGGGAACCATAAAAACATGAGTATAATAGGGTATCTCATGATGAAAATCAACATGAACAAAGACAAGTAAGGAGACAAAGTGGTGCCTCTAGTACAAGTATTGTAAGTGAAGAAATTCGATTTGTAGGAGATGTGGATAGATTCTTCGTGGAAAAAAGGTGTCCTGGTGAAGGATCAAGGTACTAAAAACTAAAAGGTACCCAGAGCTCATGAACAGGCTAGGTCGCACTTTTTGGGGTCTGTTCTGTGACCTGGGTAGCAGGTACTGGGCAGAAAACTGCGACCTATCCCAGGAAATGACCTGAAAAGTGCGACTTGTAAGAGAAAGGGGGTTGCAGGGTGATTTTTTGGCTGAGATCTAGGATGTTTATGGTTGAGAGGCATAGGTGCCCTCGAGCATGTTGTGGTCATGCCGAAATGTATGTAGAAAGAAGGGGAATTTAAGCACATTTTAAGGATATGGTGCGCCATTTGTTTGTGTTATGGTTATGCAATTTGAGAAAGGAAATGGAGGATTACCAATCTCTTTTAGTACTGCATATATGAATCAAATGGACTTTAAGTTTCTGGGTTGGCATACCTGGTGCCACTATCCCAAACAAAGGATTTGGAGATAATGAGCTGATGCTCTCTTAGAAAACCTATAGGTTGGTCAACAACAAGGTCAAACAGACTGGGTTGCTGATATAAGATGAAGGAACAATAAGGGGTATCATCCCTAGAGTGATCTGAAGTGATATGGGACTTTAGAGGTTCTTCTAAATGTGGAAGAATAATGGTACTAATGTCGGCATGACCAGATATACTAGGAGAGTTGTAAAGAATTGCTTCTCTTGGTCTCTCAAATATGGGTGCCCCCTTACTCAAACATTGGGTTTCAATGTGATGGCCACAAGGTGTATGTGGTGTGAATGCATGGGTTCGATGTAAGGGGGAATAGATAAAGTCATGGGTGGGGATTTCTTCCATAATGTCGTCATCATGATAGAAGATGGGTTGACTGGGGGAAGAAAGACCACCTGATGCGGTGAAGCTACCTGAATCATCATCATGAGAAGAGAGGTTCACATGCGTATCGTCACAAGGGGTGACAGAAGAGTAAGCAGATAAGGGATCTGCCGATGTTGAGCCCAGGGTGATCGCTGAAGGAAGGTCAAGCGAAACAACAGGGGAGGATTCAGAGGGAATGTTCCCCAAGGATCACATGGATGATGATAGGTAGAACATGGTGGACGAAGGCTCCATCATCTTGACATCAGGAGGGGGAATGTCAAGGGGAGTTGTCATGTCTAGTAATTATGTTGAAGCAAAACGCACAAATAGAGGAGAGGTGGACTCGTTACGCTTGGCCTCGAGTTGGCGGACCACGGCTAGAGAGGTGTGGAAGTCCTTGAGGTGGGGACAAAGTTGGGTGTAATGGCCATGGATATCACACAAAGCACAGGGGAGGTTGGTGTGAATAGTCTTGGGGTTCTTGGCCGTGGCCGTAGAAGGAACAAAGGCTTTTGGGACCATGGACTCAGGGAATGCAACATTAACCATGGGCTTGAGATGAGGCAATTCAGGACAGGTATGGGTGGCGTGACCAAAAAAATTACACAAAGCACACTAGATGGTATGCTTTGGAGGCTGAGGAGGGGCAGGGTTTGTCGGGGCTGCCTTGTCCTTTGATTCCCCCCTGCGAGCTTTGCCATTCATACTCGATGCGGTCGCAATAGGAGGTGGGTCCTGTTGAGGTGACTGAGGCACTGCCACAGCGGGAGAAGTCATGGGGACCGGTTGGACCAGGGTCAAAGCAAGATAAGGTTTGGGTTGACTAGGTGAGGTAGCGGCTGGAGGATCAAGGTACCAGACGAGAATCCCAAGGGTCAGGTTAGGAAGAGAGAGGGTGGCCATGATAGGTGTTACACCATTTTTTGGTCATCTAACCTATTATCATTAGATGGACCAAAGTACCCCATGTAAGACCAATTTTACCCTAAGTAAAATTGCCTTCACTATGTTAAAACAGGAAACCCCAAAAGGAAATATTAAACAAACCTATATTTGTTTGATTTTCCTCATGGAATAATTAATTAAACCATAATTTAATTATTATTCCCAGTCATGTTTAACCCAAAAACAAAGAAATTAATTAGATAAACTTTTATTTATCTTATTATTTTCTAGGAATAATTATTTAAATCTTATTTAGATAATATTCCTTGTTAAATATGACCAAATCACCCACAAATAATTAAATAAATCATTACTTATTTAATTATCTTTCAACCACTTCCTTAAATAATTAAATAAATCATTATTTATTTGATTATCTTCTAACCGCTTCCTTAAAAAGATAAATAAATCATTTATTTATTTATTTTTGACAAATTAAGGGATTTGACCCAAGCCAAATACCTTTTCCCTCCAACAAATATAATAAAATATTCCATAAAAAGTGGATCTAGATCTGGTTAACCCATGCACCAAGATCTAGAATGACCCAATATTTTGTTATAAATAGGAGGGTTTTTCCTACCATTCTTCACCTTTTGTTGCCTATTAGATCACTCTCGATCTATACACTTGGTCCCATTTTTCTACCATTTGCTGTGTGAGCTCCCTTTGAGTTCCATTCTTTGTGTGGGTTTTCTACACCAACAAGAGAGAGAAATCTTAGATCTGAAGTGCTGAGGACTTCCAAGAACCCATCCCACCGAGGAGAATTGGATACGCCTTCTTGTTTTCCTCCCAGGTGCCCAATTAATATAAAAATTCTTTCAAAAATTGTTCTTGTCTTGTCTATTGGTATATGGAGCAAACCCTTGTTTTTTCTACTTAATGTCTTTCCATGCATAGATCTGGTTTTTGCAGCTCTTTTATGTTCAACTAACCACAGATCTGAAGATATTGGCAGCCACTCTTGTTGTTAGGGCTATTAGTTATGCGTAGCTAAAGTGGTCCTTTTTCGTACACTTCGACAAAGGATTCATACTAACAACAGGTACCGTGTACACTCCTGGTGGGGGAGCTAGGAACGGTAGCTAACCAGCGGGGTAATGGCTAGGAGGGATGGCTCCAAGAAGGTTGAGACCTGGTGGAACCAAACCAGGAGGGTAGAGAGGCGCATGGGTATCAGCAGTAGGAGAAGGGGCAGAAGGGAGAGGTCTGGTTGTCTGAGGCGAAGGGCTAGGAGCAACTTGCGGCGGGTGAGGTTGAGATTGCTGACTAGCCGAAGCGGGCTGCTTAAGGTTGGCCCAAGACGTTTGCATCATGCAAACATTCGCTAAGATAGGATCAGAGACAGGAGAATGAGGAAGACCAGGGACGGTTCCAAGCAAGGAGGAGTCTTTATAGACGCTAGGGGAGACACTAGTCAACGAATCGACGGTTTGCTTATTGGCTATGGAAGAGATGGTCGACTCAGGGGAGGGCTGAGATTTTGGCTCATGATATGTCAACTGGTTGATGGTGACAATCTTTCCATTATGAGGGAAAAACATCTTACGATGGACTGCAGATGGGATGGCAGACATGGCATAGGTGTAACTACGCCCAAAAAGAATGTTATAGTCAAGAGGGGCGTCGATAACTTCAACGTCAACACAAACAATCTTGCCCGCAAGAGTGATAGGACAGTTGCGGAAAAGGCCAATGGGCTGGGAGGCGTGGCCATCCCACGCTCGAAGAGTGATCGTGGAAGGGGCCAACTCAGGAGATCTGAGTTGTTTCCAAACCAAAGCGGACATCACACAGGTGGATGCCCCCTCATTAATGATGCACCGGGAAATGTTAGCATTCTGGATTTTGACTGGGATTTGGAAAGCTACGGAAGCAGCAAGAGGAGGAGACTCTGACTGATGGGCGTCAAAAACAATCAATTGGTCATCTGTGGGATCTACAGAACCTAGGGCGAATAGCAGAGCTTGTCTTTGAGAGGGGCACGACTGGAGGAGTTCAAGTGTTGAAATGGCAGCGGGAGATTGGGCCATCTCATCTACTATGATATATGAATGGGCAACTCGGTCAGAAGCAGCATTTCGTTGTAATGGTCCCTTACGAATCTTGGTATGAACCTCAGCTTTGGGCTGAGGGATATGCCAGGGACCATTAGTTGTCGAAAGAGGCTCTGTAGAACCTGAAGAAGGTGACTCGAGGGCAGATGGAGCAAGAGGCTGGGGGTACGGATGAGACTGAGTTTGAAGGGTAAGGTCGACGGTTATAGTTTGGTCAGAGTTCATCATGAGGATCTGGTAATCAGAGGTACCAGATGGAGGAGGTTGAGTGGTTACCGGTCCTTGAGGTGGTTGGTAGCCACAAATCCCTACTGTGCATCCACCAGCTCTTGAGGGGGCGGTGACTGTTGTTGCGGGGGTTAAGAAGACAAGGGAGGCGGGGGTGCGAATGCTGGAGGAGCTGGAGCACTAGGCTGTGGATATGGATGATAATGAGGTTGGGTAACAGTGTGGTAAATAGAAGGTTGGGCAGAAAAAGGAGGCATGCTAGATCCTAGATGCGTGCTACCGAGAGGGGGAGAAGTGCAGGAGGGGGTGCCCCCTCCCCCAGGAAAACCATAGCTCATGGGAGGTTGAGTGGATGGATGAGAGAGAGCTCCAACAATACCATCGGTGGCATGAGGTGCCCATGGTGCGTTAATGCCACCAGGTCTGGGGAGGTCAGGAAGGACGGTATAAACATAACCAGATTGAGCATAGATAAGGTCATATTTCAAGGCTATTTGAAGGGCAGCTTCTTTGGTTTGAGGGAAGTGGGATGTGACATCTTTGCCAATGGGAGGTAAGAGAGATCAAAGGAACCAGTCCATATAGACACGGTCTTCGAAGGTAGGGGCTTGACATAGGCTCTTTCTTCTCTGCCATTCTTTAACATGATCGAATAGGCAGGTCGCAGACGATTGACGGAAAGAAGTCAAAATTTCGATACCGGTGTCATAATGAGGGGGAAGCTGGAAATAAGATAAGAAGGCGCACGCAAGGGTCGCAAAGGTGGTATGGGAAGAGGTGAGCTGGTCAACATACCACTTAGAAGCTTCGCCTGTAAGCGTGCGTTGGAACAACCGAAGACGGGTGGAATCATCGATAATGGAATTGGATGAACACCACATGTGGAAAGATCATATATGGTTAGAGGGATCTTCATTAGCAAGGCCTTCGAACTTGGGAATGTCGGAGGGGAGCTTGGTTGGCATAGCAGGCCAACTAACATCATGGCAAATAGGATCATTAATCAGCTGATTGAAATCGGGGAGACTGAGGCCGGCCATATAAGGGAGCAATGGGGCAGTCGAGGTAGGTCCCGTAGTGGTTCCATTAGAAACAGACCTAGCAGTAGTACTGGGGTTGCTACTGGTAGTAGGCCCTGAAGTAGACATGGTAAAAGTGACGGGGGGAGAACCAGGAGTAGGGGGAGAACCCGAATAATCAGAGGAAGAGCTGGAGTGCGGACTTGGGGGAGGACTTACTCGATGATGACGGGAAGGAGGAAGTTGACCAAGCGGAAACTGAGGGTGAAGGCCAAGAAGTCTCCAAGAAAGGCGCCTTGGGGGCACAATGATGACGGGAAGAAGAAAAAACCGACAAGGGCAGGGACAAAAACAAGTGAGGTCAAGGTCAGAGAGGTGCAGTGACAATTGATTTTAAATTCTTTGCCAGGTGGTGTTAACCAGGCGCTTCTTCACTTAGGGTCAGTGTGTGGCATGCGTTGATTTTAATTATTTAAACCCAGAATTTTTGAGAGTAAAAGAAAAAGTGTGCTGCGTAACTGAAAATACATCTACAGAAAATAAGACTAAAAGAACAGAAAATGAACAGCTATCAATGTATCAACTTAACCCAAAAAGGAGGTTCTCTCAAAACTAGTCTATAAGAGGGAAAAAACTAAGCAAAGCACGCGAAAAAGAGGCCAATAGATCAAATTTCGGGAGGGACTGGGATCTAAAGGAGAAATCTGCTGAAAAGTGGTGCAGAGAACAGCAAAGAGGTAAAGGCAAGGTTGCTGCTAAAAAGGAGGAGATTAGCTAAGACTAGAAGAGAGAAGGTAGTGGCCTAAGAAATGAACCCAAACAAAATGATATGAGGTGATTTGAGAGGGAGCGGAGCTGATATAAAAAGATCTGAAACGGAGGTATCATATCTGAGAAAAATAAGGCTGAAACTCTGAAAATTTAGACGTTTGAAACAGCAAAGACTCTCCTACAAAAAGTGGAGGGTACTAGAGCCCTAAGGGGCAAGATTCCCTCTTAGTTGAGTAAAGCAGATCAGAAACAGGTCTAAACGGGCAGAGGCAGAGGCTAGAAAACCCTAACAGAAGCTTCAAACAAACCCAGAAAAAGTGCTGGAAAATTTGCAGAAAAAGGGCAGGTCACAGGTTCTGACCTGATTTCAGTCCAGGTCGCAGGTTTGGGGCAGAAAAGTGCGTCCTCAAGCTCAGGTCACACTTTTTGGGCCGATAAGTGCGACCTGCAGATCCGGCTCTCTCAGTGGCAGATTTCAGAAAAATTTGTCGTCTCAGTTGCGGCTGATGTCTGTCACCTGCGCAATAAGGCCAGAAACATACGAAAGTTAAAAATTTTACTGTTTGAGGGTTTTAGGGGGGAAAAACACCATAAAAATAGGAAAAACAGAAAATGGAAGAGGAAACCTAGGGTCTGAAACAGCTGGATATGCAGGAATATACAAAACGACAGCAGTCGCAAAAGAAAACCCGTGTGGAGTAACCAATTGTTAGTATGAATCTTTCGTCATAAAATATCACTTGAGCTACGCATAAAAAATAGCCCTAACATCGATTATGGCTGCAAAATATCTTTAAGTTTGCTGCACAAATTCAGATCTAAGCACAAAAGACATTAAGCAGATAAAATATAATATGGCTCCATAAATCCAATGGACAAGACAAGAAGAATGTATTTGAAAGAATTTTGTATTATATCAAAGAATGGGGCACCTGAGAGGAAAACAAGAAAGGTGTCTTCCGGTTCTCCTCAGTGGGGTGGGTTCTTGAAAGTCCTCAGTGTTTCATATCTAACATTTCTCTCTCTTATGGGTGTAGAAAAGCAAACATAGAACTCAATGGGAGTTCACAAAGCAAAAATGGAAAATGGTGACCAAGAATAGATCTAGTGTGATCTAATGCAATGAAGGTGACTAATGAATGGGGAAAACCCTCCTATTTATAACAAAATATTGGGGCGGCCTAGAACTCGGTGCATGAATAAAATATTATTAATCGAATTCTAGAAGCATCCTTTAGGAATATTTTACTATATTTGTTGGAGGGAAAAGGATTCTTGACTTGGGTCAATTCCTTTATTTATAAATAATAAATAAATAAATGATTTATTTATCATTTTAGGGAAATGATGGGAATATAATTAAATAAATAATGGTTTATTTAATTATTTATGATGATTTAGTCAAATTTAACTAAGAATATTATTTAAATAATGATTTAAATAACTTATTCTTAGGAAATAATTAAATAAATAAGGATTTATTTAATTAAGTTCCTTGTTTTGGGTAGAATATGACCAGGAAATATAAACAAATAAGTTATTTTATGTGGTGAAAGCAATTTTACTTAGGGTAAAATTTGTCTTACATGGTGTACTTGGGTTCATCTAATAATAATAGGTTAGATGACCAAAAAATGGTGTAACAACACTTGTAAAGGGCATGATGAATTTACTTGAAAAAATACTCGAAAAAAATGGATAGATGCGACTAGTAACATTTTGCACCATTCCTTGACCCGACCTACAAGTGTAAGGGTGACTCAAGTCCTGTAAAATTCCAAAATAGGAAAAGCAGCAATATTGAACAAAATAATGGAAATAGAAGTGTATATCAACACATTACATATGAGCCAAATGATAGATCCATGGTATTAAGCATAACAACAACAAATGTACAGAAAATATTGGAGAACAACCCCCCTAGCTAGGAAAGAGAAGCCTCCAATGCCTAAAAATCACTAAAACATGTAATACACTACTACAAAAAATACTGAAGCAAGTACAATGTAGTTTCAATGACTAATACTACATCTGGGAAATATATATGAATGGATATAATGATAACATGCTCATACAAGGCCAAAAATGGAGATCTATGCTACAATACACATTTCCTAGACAACCCAGGAAGGGTTTTTGGAAATACCCAAAATACAAATGGTGAATCTAAAGCCCTAGGGCTAAATAATTACTGCAACTGAAGCTCATAAAGGAGGTGGCTGAAACTGATGTAGAGCTAAATTTAACTCCTCCAATAGACTCTCTCAATGAAGGGTTGGTCCCTTCAATGAAGGTATAACCTCCCAAATGTGGCATTGAACCCTCCTTTGGATCTGCTCACTAAAATAACACAGTTAGGGAGTAATACTGCGCTGTAGGAGATGATGCTACCTTGGCTTGATGAAAAAATATGTCATGAAGTATAGGGACCTTCCTTACTGACATCCCAATGGAAAGAAACCTTCCTCCACTGAAACAAAAGATCAGAAATGGTCCAAACAAATCCTCCACTGCTACACCCTACAACTAAACACATATCTAAATAGAATCTGTGTTGTAGAAGAAATTTGTATCTTTGCCAAATGTCGGAATGTGGAAATAATGCTCAAAAGCTTCTCTTGATTAGGTAGTCTGAGTCCCCCGAGGATGAAGGTGGGATTCCCGCTCGAGAACACCCTTGTGATAAACATCACTGAAATATTAGCTAAACAACTAAAGAGAGCTACAAGTCTTAACATACCATAAACAAAATAATAATCCAAAAACATATCCTCAATGGATGCCATCCCCTTCCTTATATTCTTGGTGAGATTCCTCACCCTTGGCCCCACTCATTAAAGGCACTGCTTCCATGCAAAGGATCTCCCTCCAAAACTGTGTTGTCTCTGATTGAATTTCCACTCCCTCCATACCAGTGTTGTTGATTTGGTCAAATTTGACCCAGTCCACATGCTTCATCCCTTGTTCACACAGGGGGGAGCTTGATCCAGCTATTTTGATGCCCTCCATTCACATTTGGAGTGGTTTTATTCCTACTAAGGAGATTTATGGATCTCCCTACCCTCTTATTCTTCTAACTAAGAATCAAAATAAAAAATCAATATTCCAATTAGCTGCATGCTAATTTAGGAATATTACGATCCTCCCATCCAAAATGTTGCCTATCCACAAGAAACCACAAGGATAGATCTTAAAAATTTAGGGAACCTTCATTCCCATGTGAAGCTCCAATCTCCAAGCTATCATCCATATAAAATGAATCACCCTCCAGAATGGTAAGTTAGATAAAAAATCCTCCCAATTTCTCATGAGAGGAATTTAACAAAAGTTAAAGTCAACCATATGGCCCACATCGTAAGGAAACAAGTGATATACTGTAGCAGCCATATATTGTCTCATGCTCCCCTTGAAGCATGAAGAAGTGTGGGAAGTTTCTTTCCCAATGGACACATCCAACCTATGTGTCATCCCTCCAATAATGTCCCCAACAATAGTAAGAACATCATCAACATATGGGATCACAATCAAATTCATGCTAGCTGCCATGTGTAGTACTGGAGAAGTACAATGGTCCCTCAAGTGAAACCAACATAGTTTGACTCCTAACTGCATCAAAATATGGCATGATGAGTGGTTTCCCAACCACTTGTTTTCTGCCCCAATCTTCTCACAGGCTTGGAGAAGGTGTATGTTGTGTGGTGCAAATTGAGCACACCCTGAATAAGATATCATCTCCCCAACATCTCCTATGGAGTGGCAATCATCAATACTGCTTATGGGCCCAAGTAGACCATGAATTATATAAGAAATAGTGCCCCCTTTTGGAGAAATTCCCTACATATGAATGGTAAGGAAATACATATACATAGTAAGTGAATCATAATGTACAAAAATAAAACCTTTACTATGTACTTGGTTCAAGCTAGTAAGGTGGCTCATAAATGGGCCTCTTCTCACTCCCAATGAGAAAGGAAGTGGTTGTGATAACTATACAAAAGACTTATGTCTCTCCTCAACCTCCAAACAATCCATGCATCTCCTCATATGATGGTGCATCTCCTCTTTGAAGCCCTCCCAAATGAATCCCTCCAGAATAGTACGATATGCTCTTATAAAACCAGTGGGGTGTGAGAGGAAACCATCACATGCTGCATGTAGTAGCTTCTCCTTGAGCTTAGAGACTCTATTCAAGAAGATCCTACTCTAAAAATATATGACCCCATATCTCACTGCATATCTCCCATTTGATAGTTTTCCATCAAGTATCCTGCATGAAAAGAGATCCTTGGAGTATTCCACCAACAACTGGGATCTCCAATAAGGGTCAATGATCAATAATGACAGCGTTATTGACCTATCATGTGAAGCACATGTCATGTTCTTGCTTTCTTCTTTGGCATCTCCTATGCCAAATTCATACACCGGGATGCTGCAATATTGCCTCTGCTGCTCCTCCTACAGCTACTCATGCTCTAGTGAAGGTGGAAGTTTTTGGAGGCTAGCCTTCCATGGGAAGCTATCACTTATCAAAAAATTTCTAAGTTTGGCCAATGCAAGCATGAGTGGCCACCAACCTCTACCATATGTGGAAGATTCCTCCCAATGTGGAAGTATCTTCTGATTCTCCAAAGCCATGGAGTGGTCTCCTTGCACCATGATGGTGCCATCCATCCTTGAAACATCTTCTCTCAGTGCAGGATGTTTGGTGAGAGTGGGAAATACTAATATTGGGAGAATGTCTCCCTCCTCCTTGAGCCTACCCCAAACTCTCTACGTTGTGTCAAGTCCTCCCAAGGTTCTCACCCCTCCAAGATCTATGGGTGGTGCAGCCAGATGTGAGGAATCTCTCATCAACTCATGATTTGGTGGTCTCCTAGGTGGAATGCCTCCATGTAATGAGACATCAATGTCAAGAGTAGACTGCATATATGAGTGGACTTCTTTGTCCCTGCTCTCACTGTGCAAATCAATCTGCCTCTTTTGTGTATCAACCTCATGAAATAGATAGGGGTGTTTTCTCTTAATCATATGATGTTGGCCATTCTTCCTATCCTTTTCTTCTTTCATCTGCAAGGTCTCACAATATATCAATGTTGGCACATGCTACTCATGGATTGTGCCCTACTCTCTACATGTTAGATCCTTTGGAACTCCTTGCAAAGATACAAGGGCTCCTCTAATTGGAGAAATTGCTCCATATTCCTCTCCATGAGGTACTAGATTTTCTCCTGATGATACAGCATTTTTGCCTCTTGCATGCTCTTCCCCTTCATCCTGAATTGAGGTTACCTAATCATCATTAAGAGGCTCTTTGTTTTGATCCTATTTTGAAAAATAGATCTCCATGTCTTCCTTTTGAGAAGAGATCTCTTCTTTAAGTGGGGATCTTGCCTCTAGAAAGGTATTCTTCAATTTTTTAACCCCCTTAGTAGCATTCTGGAATGGATTTGGGTTTATGGATCCTTCCAACTCATGCAAAGGTTTTGTTTGTTCAGGCTTGGCTATCTCAACCAAGGATGTTTTAGAATGTTTTACATAAAATCTTTTCACTAACCTCCTAGTGAACTTTGCATACATAGATACATTTATATGATTCAATGAAGAACCAGGCATAAGCCTTACCTTCAATATGTAGCGCTGCTACTCTAATGGCTTAATTTTCTGAAACTTGGTGCTGCTACAAATAGGTGTCTATCTCCTTCACCCGGGCCCTAGTTGTGCATTTAGGTGACCCATCAAAAGTAGATAGAAAGAATCTACCCAAGTCATGATGCTTGCAACTCTTTATTCTATTGTGATTGCTAGGCCTTCTATCCTCCTTTATCTTTCAAAACCCTTGGAAGTTTAGATGATATTTGAACCTCTGAGATTGAGATTCATACTCTCGAAGATAGTCACCAAGAGTCTCCCCCTTTGATGCATCTCCTTCCCCCATCTCTCTTGCTATGAATATAGGCATGGTAAACCATTGTATATCTGATTGTGTGGTTGAATTCTCACACCCATAATATGAAGAAATGGATTTTTCTTCATGTGAAAATATTTTGGAGGGATATTCATATCTTTTCCTACTCATTCCCTTGATTTTTCTTTTAAGCTCATGCATAGTTTGGAGAAGAAGTTTTGAAAAATTCTTTCCCTCCATTTCTCAAAATAATGGAGACTTGAATTTGTCTCTTCTGTGAGTCTTCTCCTTTTCGTGAGAATCTTCTTCTTCTTCTTCTGATAACATAGATGCAATGTCTTCACAGGCTGAGCCAAGATTATGCTTTGATACCACTGTAATATTCCAAAATAGGAAAAGCAGCAATATTGAACACAATAATGGAAATAGAAGTGTATGTCAACACATTACATATGAGCCAAATGATAGATCCATGGTATTAAGAATAACAGTAGAAAATGTATAGAAAATCTTGGAGAACAAACCCTCTAGCTAGGAAAGAGAAGCCTCCAATGCCTAAAAATCACTAAAACATGTAATACACTGCTACACAAAATACTAAATCATGTACATCACAGTTTTAATGACTAATAATGCAGCCGAGATATATATATAAATGTATCTAATGATAGTATTCTCATACAAGTCCAAAAATGGAGATCTATGCTCCCATACACAATTCCTAGACAACCTAGGAAGGGTTTCTGGAAATACCCAAAATACAAATGGTGAATCTAAAGCGCTAGGGTTGAAGAATCACTGCAACTGAACCTCATAAAGGAGATGGATGAAACTGATGTAGATCTTAATTTAACTCCTCCAATAGACTCTCTCAATGAAGGATTTATCCCTTCAATGAAGATATAATCTCCCAAATGTGGAATTGAACCCTCCTTTGGATATGCTCACTAAAATAACGTATTTAGGGAGTAATAATGCATTGTAGGAGATGATTCTACCTTGGCTTGATGCTAAAATATGTCATGAAGCACAGGGACCTTTCTTACTAATCTCCCAATGAAATGAAACCTTTCTCCACTGAAACACAAGCTCAGAAATGGTCCAAACAAATCCTCCACTGCTGCACCCTTCAACTCAGCACATATCTAAACAAAATTTGCGCTGTAGAAGAAATTTGTAGCTTGGCCAAATGCCATAATGTGGAAATAATGCTCAAGAACTTCTCTTGAGTAGGCACTTGAAGTCCCCCGAGGATGAAGGTGGGATTCCCGCTCGAGAACACCCTTGTGCTAAACAGCACTCCAATCTTAGCTAAATAGCTTAAGAGAGCTACAAGTATAAACAAAACATAAAAAAAAAAAAAATCCAAAAACATATCCTCAATGGATGCCATCCCCTTCCTTATATTCTTGGTGAGCTTCCTCACCCTTTACCCCACTCATTAAAGGCACTACTTCCATGCAAAGGATCTCCCTCCAAAACTGCATTATCTCCCATTGAATGTCCACTCCCTCCATAACAACGTTGTTGATTTGGTCAAAGTTGACCCAGTCCACATGCTTCATCCCTTGTTCACACATAGGGGAGCTTTATCCAGCTCTTTTGATGTCCTCCATTCACATTTGGAGTGGTTTTATTCCTACTAAGGAGATTTATGGGTCTCCCTACCCTCTTATTCTTCCAACTAAGAAGAAAAATAAAAAATTAATATTCCAATTAGCTACATGCTAATTTAGGAATATTACAAGTCCACAAGTAGCATCTTCACAATGTACTTCATAAGAAACAAAAAACTGAATAAATTGATGTGTATGTTCAAACATAGATATTTCACCCTCACCATGAAAACTATTCTGTGACAAGTGATGAACTATTTTTGTGAGGATTGAAATATTCATAATTTTAGAAAAAAAAAATGGGATAAAGATCTAGGACAGATCCATTTGAAGATAGAAATTTTGAATATATGCTACACAAGCTCAACTTGTCATCTGGCCCACCTTCTAGTGCCAAATATATTTATGGAGAAAAAATTCCCACCAATAGTTAGGGGATCTCCATAGTGTGAAGTCCCAATTATACCTCACACTATTTGATATTGGAGCCCCATCTGGTATGTGGCTTTAGTTTCCATCATGAATATTTTGTTCTTGGTTGTCAAATGTGTAAATATTCGCACAAGGACATGAATTAAAGGCCCCCGAAAATGGGAAATAAATTAACCCATTATTAATAACCTACGGGACAAGGTACAAGAATGTGACAACAAACAATAAGAATAAGCATACCACAAGAAGGATTAGTGAGCTAAAACCATATGAGACATACATGAATTGGAAAGTGCTAAAAGTAAATTAAAAATCTGTTCACAATAATTTACTAGCATAGCATGAAATACGAAATAATTTATTCAAAGAAAACATGCAAGCCATAAGCCCCGAATTAGTTCATTATTACATCACCTACAATAAATCACACATACACTGAACAAAATGAAAATACCATAAAAATAATACAACCACTATGAAGATGCACGAGAATCAACACTGAAAGTGAAGAAATTCTCATTATTCATGCTGCATGTTCAATTAGACTTCCTGCAAAACATAAGAACCCAATAGTGGAACATGGGTTTCTTATACCATCTTTAAAGAAAAACCCTAGTCTCACCACAAATACCCCTCCTATCTTCCAATATTTGAGTACCTCTAGCTTCGTAAGCACAAAACAACTATATAAAGCTAGTCTAGCTCAAGTGATAAAGTCTCTTCTTTGGAGGCATGAGGATACATTTATAGAAATGGTGAGGTGACCTTTCACCTTCCCCATGACCTTTAAAATTTCTCATGACATTTTCACTCATATTACCTTTTACATAGTTATATCATTTCCATAGTTAAAATAAGATATTGTTTACAATATGACAAACTAATATTGTGAGGTCTCTAAGCACATTTTTGACTCAAACTCCTATTGTACTTGTAGAGGAAATATTGTTGTTAGGCATGTTATTTACTTGCAGTGATATTGATTCATTTGATATTGTCTTGGCAAGAATTGTCTTTTACTAGCAACAAGAAACAATTATAAGCACTAACTACTTATAATATTCTAGAATGCTAATTTTTGAACATCATGCTCAACAACTCTTGCAGCTAAAAACAAACCCAAATGTTGAATTTATAGCACCACTTACTCTTCTACCTTGACTCCAACGCTTACATGCATGGATATCTTGACTCCAATGCTTACATGCATGAATATAATATGGAACACTTGCATTAATTTTTTTTTTTGAGAAACTGTAATCAACTAGGTTTACCACAACACATCCCAAAAGCTTCTATTTCAAGACTTTATCCTTTTAGTTTCATATAAATTCAATTATAGAAAAAGGTATTTTTGAAATTTAGCACTGTCGTTCAGGTTACTGGCCTTGCTAGTAGATTCCCTAAACAAAGCAACACGAAATATAGAGGAATCATTAAAATAGATCTTCCAATCACCAACATTTTCCCTATTTGAGGTGTAACCCCTATGATACTTTCATAAAGTTTAGTGGTCTAATTTTTTAGCGCAGAATCATTGGTGTTTCATATATCAAGGATTAGGAAGGCAACCATTAATCTTCTACAAATCGATTACACAATTGACCTAAATAGAGGACACCTTTTCACTATTTTAATCTAAGTTCGAATACCATGGTTACAAGATTAAATTCTTGAGCAAAGCCTTAGCTGCAACTAGATGCTAGAAGATATCTAATCATGATTCAAGAAAGAATTTTTCTGAGATAGAATCATCAGAAAATGAACTCGAGAAAACAAGATTAAAGGGACCACAAATTAAAAGGAACAAATGACTCTGATATTATTTTTGATCCTAGGTGAGTGTTTCAAATGTAAGTTGAATTGCTTCAAGAGAATTTAGTAATCCCTTATTGACATAGAGAAAGCCTTTCTGAATTTCCATTTGGAATTTTTGTAAGACACACTTTCCTTGAGCCAATAAGATTTTAAGATTAACAATCTTCTTACCATCGGTTACTAATAACTAGGCATTTTGGCCATTCACATGAAAATAAAATCAATTTAATTGGCATGAGAAAGACGAATAGCCATTATAGTGTGATTGTGATGGCAATGCAATCAAATGAGGTAGTTGCAAATCGCAGTTGGATATTAGTGATCCAGAGGAGCGTGGATCCCACTGTCATTTGTGCTTGCGGTATGCGATAAAGGCCAGTTGCAACTGGGGATGAGATGTAGGTCTGTCTCATTTGGTAATGTGACCCAGTGAATCGAAATTCAATTGTGGTAAGTCGCATATGGAAATACGACCAAGTGAAGGGAGATGCGGTTGGGTCGCAAATGAAAATGTGGTTCAAGGAAGAATAATGCGATTAGTCATATATATACTCCTTTCCCAATTATGAGATTAAGTGGCACCTTGACTAGACTTTAATTTTCCCCATAATTATGAAATATAACATTGGTCTATGTTATCCATGAAAACAACCTCCTCATTAGCTCAAAGGATAATGTTATTCTTTTGATTGAAATACACCCCTTTACACCCCCTTTTTCTGGCCTATTTAAGACTATAACACATGTTATGTACCATGAGGACAACATTATCCTAGTATATACTAGATTTTCCCTTCTTATAACTTGTGTAATTCTCACTCAGTCACAAGGCAAAAAACCTGAGTTAACTCACTTTGACACCCTTTTTCACTTAAGGAAACTCATACGGTAGAATGTGATCTCTTTATCCTCTTGTACAAATTTTTCCTAAAAAAAAAAATCATATTAAAGTGGGAAAGAACCATAAAGGATGAGGAAGCTTTTTCTTGAGCATCAAAGCATCTAAAAAGTGGATAAAAGCACTTTTACATGAGGAAACATCATCCACCCCAAATATTTTTCCCAATTTGAACTAAGGAGGAATTTTGAAATCTTCATAGCCCCAATTTTCTATATATTAGTGGCTTGGTCATTGAGAAAGGGATCGAAATTCATGCATTGTTATGTTGTAAGGATATTGTTTGAGAGAGAGAGAGAGAGAGAGATTGAAGAGCTAGGAGTTGGAGGAGGTTATGCTCCAACCATCTATGGTTGTAATATTTCCTCACTGAATATATAGATTTAGTGTTTTTTTGTCCATGTCATTGTCTCAAGCTTATGCTTCTTATGTGTATGTTATAATGACTTCGATTATGATTATCATTGATGTATTTAATGGTATTATGCTGCATAGTTTCTAGTCTTTTGGATTGGTGAAGTCTATATGTTGTGTAGCTCATGTTTTTCTGTATTGTGTGCAAGTTTTACCTTTGGAAATGGCTAAGGATCCTTTCTAAACCACACTCACCGTTTTAGTTGAGCTGCATGCAAGGAAAATAATTTTCTCATTCACCACTTCTTTTTTAATTTCAATTTAATGCTTTCTTAATTGAATGCATCTACCTTCATTGTCGTAGACCCCTTAATCTGTCGGGCTTAGGTTCTAGGAAACCTGAGAGGGTTTTTTAGTTTTTCCACCTGAGCTTAAATCCCTGTAGCAGAATTGGTTACTCCAATGGGGAGAATTATTCTTATCATTTTGTTTTTTCCTCTCCTACGTTCTCTTTGTTTTATATTTGATTTACTTGAATTCCTATCCATTGTTTCCATGCTTAATAACCTAATTTATTTGAGTCATTTTCTCTGATCCACACCCTATTTTTCTGAGTTAAACTTGTGTAACACTATAATTGTATGGAGACATAGCATTACTAACTCAGGTTAGCCCTTATAGACATGTGTTACCCTGCCTATAACACACTGTATTGGTATGTTTACTTGTGTTAGTGCTTAAAACCTCTGATTTGTCACATTTCTTGTGATTTCCAACGGCTACTTTTTGCTTGTTTGTGTCTTAAGATATATGTTGTCTCGAACTATAATTATTATGGATACATTCATATTTTATTTTGAAATTTAGTTTAGCTTGAATCTTCTTACATCCTAAAAGAAAAGAAAATAATTTACTTTTTGTTAATTTGTTTTATTTTGATCAACTGAAAAGTGAGATTTTGATTTTGACTTTGAATGTCTGCATGTGTTGTGAAATATTAGAAGTTGCATTAGGACTATTTTTTTTGGAAAAGGTGTTGTTACTCTATCCTTTTAGAAACTCTTTTCGATCAAATTTAATTGAAAATCATTCTTTCTGAATGGTTTGAGTCAAGTCTCACAAACTTCTTATGTCAACAAACTTCCAAAGACACTAATAAAGTTCCTTTAAAAGAATATACACAATAAAAGAAATTAGTAACTTTGTTTTAGAAAACACAAATTAACTTAGGTTATGGTATTGGGCTAGGTTGTGGAAATTCAACTCCCAAGGATGTAAAAATAAACTAATGTCAATAAAGAGAGAAAATCCTGTTGCACTCACATCATCCAGGATCGCTCCTCTAACACGGGATTTAAATGCGAGACAACATCAGAGTGCAAAAGAAGGTAGCCCACCTTCAATTTCATTTTGGTGGTTATTTTTTGTATTGAGGATCCTTTTGAAGATATTAGAGCTAAGTCAGGGACTAAGGTATTTTTCCCACATATCATACTTTCTGCGACCGTGTCCCACTCGATGGTGTCCGTGATTTGAGATGAACTTAGTGTCCATATTCCTAGGGACTTACATAACGTGACTGGGGTGGGCTTCCCTCATACCTAGACATATGAACCTACTTCATCTTTAGTTTCTTGGGATAGTGCTCATCTTCATGAGAGAACTTGGCCCCTTCTTACCAAGGTTTGGGCAAAGCTCGGGGGTAATTTTAATTGTCTCATTTTGGCCAATTTTCTCTTATATTCCTTCGATATTGGGTTTCATCTCTAGCTAGTTGTGACTATCAGAAAAATTTTGCTGCTTGTTAATCTCGAGGAATTTTTTAATTTTTTAGGAGTATGTTGTTTTGGATACTGAGATTATATATAATAACATCACTTAATAAAAATTTTGTAAAATCTATATCATTCACTGTGGCTTCCATCGAACCACGTCGTTAGTCTCAATGATTGTAAGGTCTTGTTTGTGAATCACATTCTCATTTGACTCAGGGGATTTTCCCTCCACTTTCTAATTCTAAATCATTATGCACTGACCCAAAGTCTACTTTGTTGGAGGATGCTTTCGCTGAAGTTCTAGTACCTCCTTATAATCCTCCACTGATAGATCATCTTGGGCTTATTTTGATCTAGGCAACACCCATGCCTATAGTTTCTTCACCAGTTTCCACTCCAAAAATCCCAATAAATACTTGTGAGTCATGGTCTTTCATGGAAAATTTTGGTCCACCATCATATACCCCACCTATTTAGGCTTCTACACCATTTTTCGGTTATCCCACTGTACAAACTATGTTTAATTCAGTAAACTTAGCTGCGCAAGCTTTGGGTGGCAGGTCACAAATTTTGCCTCTTGCCAACCCTTCTCCTTTTGTTTCAACCCCTAGACCTCTGAATGACACCCCATTTGATGTGGAAATTTTTCCAGCCTTCAATAATTCTTTTAGGTGGAATCCACTTCTAAGTTTAACCCCACCTCCACCACAAGGTGGGGTAATGTTTTTGGTCATTGGGGGCATTCCTGCACCCATGTAGCCTATAGTACAAGAGTGTTTCTCTTTGATAAATTCTATTTCTGTTGGTGGTTATCCTGTTAATGCTAGTCTCATTATCATAAAATGCCAACAGTGTCCCATATCTTGGGCATGATGCATCTCCTCGGAGCCTTCCAACTTAACCATCAATTCCTATCGGATGAAACCTCTATTTCAGGTGTAACCAATTTATGGGTAACATCCCTAAGGTTGGGGGCATTCCATATGGCCCACAACTTTATACAAATCTAACTCCACCACATGGGAATTACTATCTGACTACACCCACGTACCCTTTCGGAAACCAGTTGATGGCTAGACCTTATGGTCCTTCAGTTCATCGCATTTTTCTTTGGTCAGATTCGATGATGCCTACTCCAATGCTATTTTTGTCTACTCTCGACATCCCATATCTATGAAAGTTAACTAACAAACCCATCAACCATAGCATTTTGGGGACTCTGACCCCACACAAAATTCCTATCGACATTCTAAAGTTTGGGGAGAAGGGAGATGACCCAGTGAAACATGTCACTACATACCATATTTGGTGTGTTTCCAATTCCATGATTTATGACAGTGTCCGACTTAGGCTCTTCTCTCCTATCTTGATTGGTAACACTTATAAGTGGTACAATGAGTTACCACACACCTCAGTTAATAAATTTAACACCCTCATCATGGAATTTTTAAACATTTTCAGTTACCAATCCGCTATGAAACTAGAATAGAATTACAAACTACTCTATGCAATAATACTTCCACCCATATCTCTGATCATATACATGAATGGAGAATAAAATGGAGGTTAGTAAAGGCACCCATTCCATACTATCTACTTGTTGATTGGTTCTACAAATCTATTCTACTTGCCATCGTGAAGAAATTTCCATGTCCAAAGAGGTCACTAATGACCAAGTAATTAGATGTCTCTAGCATATCGTCCTTATCTATTCACAATAATTCACCCTTTATGACTTGATCCCTAATTCTCCCCAAAATTTATATGCTCCTACTACTAAAAAACCTGGTTCACATGCTGACGAGCTCGTTGGTGCTATGACCGCTACTAATGTAAACTAGTTGAGTGAGAAATCTTCTCAATTATCCATTACTACAGCTCCCAAATCAACTACAATGTCTCACCCAACTTCCCCTCCAACCACTGCAATTAGTTCTGTGAAATCTACACAACCAACCAACAATAAGAAAAATAAGAATGAGAAGAAATATATTCCTTCTAAGGAGTAGCAAGTTGTTTAAAATTTCCTGACTCAGAAATCCCATGTCACTGCCAAATCGGATAAAGGAAAAGAGAAAGAGGTTAAGTTTCATTTCAAGATTTTTGCTAGGGATCATTTAACCTAAAAATTTCCTTGTTTACAAGAATGCACATATTTCCTTGCTCAAAAGGATTCAATGACCTTTGTAATAATTTATAACCCTTTCCCTACCCAATAGAAACATTAGTATAAACACCTTATTGTGAACCCACCCCCATCCCCGCAAGGGGGCAACAATGGCTCTCATCCCCCTCCTTCTGGAGAAGGGTCATCGACTGTCTACACTTTTAAGGTAGTTCATTTACAAACTTGGGCCAAGAATTATGGGACTCATGTCCTTGATTCTCTGGATGCCTTATCAAGCTCCACCTTGACTTCTCCTAATGATTTACATAGTGAGAGGCCCGTTATAGACATTGTAATTCATGTCCCCAAAGGGATAATTCGTCATACTAGGAGCAATCCATCTCCTCGAGTTGCACATAACTACAATATTGTAGAATACCTTTCATAGGTTCCTTGTGCCATTTCTGCTCTCGAAGTGTTACAAATTTTTCCTATGCAACGAAAGGATTTTCTTAAAAATATAGGTGGATTTAACCCTCATGATTTCGGTTTTGTTGTCTTTTACATGGAGAAAATTGAACCTCTATTTTCCCATCAACTTGAATTCCAAATGCAGGTTCATGTGAAGGACAAAGTGATTCATCACACTGTCATTGATGAAGTTGCTTTAACTTTTGTAATGGCTACATACTACTTTCTGATCCTCGATCCGCCCACTTTATCTCCATGCTAAAACTCCCTTAAAGTTTTAAATGGAAAAAATTTCATCCCTAAGGGATATCTTATTGTTTTTCCCATCACTCTTGGAGGTAAAATGATTTCGATTGATATTGAAGTTGTTGATCACCCACTCAATTACAAAACTTTTTGGGGCATATTTGGATCTATGCCATGAAATCCATTACCTCTTTGATATTATGTCTTATCTATTTTCCTCACCAATGGAAAATTGGGATAGTGCACTAGTTTTCTTTCTTCACCTCGAAATTTCAACTGATGTCTTCTAGCAATGTTCCTTTAGTGGGTGGTACTTCTGAACCTTTCATTGGTATTGGCACCAGTATTTTGAAGGACTCCTCTCTCCTAGGGTGTTTCCCTATACTGCCACCTGAGGTTCCTATGGCTATTTCTATGGTATTTTCTATACCTATTGGATCTACAAATCGAGGGTTCATCTCGATCCCTTCCACTTTCTATTCCTTTGGTGATCAAATTTTGTTTTTTCCGGCTGAATTGGCTGGTCAAGATATTCAGTCTACATTTGAATCTCCTCTTTCCTTGGTTGGGGCCCATGATCCCATGAAATCTCCCATTGAATCTCCCTCAACTGATCCTCTCACCATTATCCTCCCCTCTGATGAGGCTATTAAGGACATCACACATCTAGTTGAGTGACCTTGGGATGATTTCCAACCTTGTGTCTCAATATATTTTCCATCTACATTGAACATAAATCCTCTAAAAATATTGTCCCTTAAATAATATGAGCTTGTTCCTTTCTCTTTTAATTTTTTTCTAAAGTTATATTCAAAAGGAATCTTAGGCAATCTCTTATGGGTAGGAACCTTTCCACCCATCTACCTTAGTCCTTACACAGTCTCTTGGGTCCTTTCTAAAGAGGCCTATGAGCTTATGGACTATGATGGGGACCCACTCAAAAATGTACTGCGTCTAGCAATCACTAGCATGTTCTTTGTAAATTTACATATAAATTTTTGTTTCTTTTGGTATGTTGCTTTCCCTTTTTCTTATTTTTCTCTAGTTCTTAGCTCGTCAAAAATCCCAAAACTTGGATGTTTGGTTTGTTGCATCCAACCAAAAAAGGTACATTACTTTCAAAAACCAAAAAGTTGTACACGAGCATTCTTTTTATAAAAAATTTCTCGCTCGATAATTCGAAAAATCCTTGAGTTAAATCTTCATACTTGTTAAAATCCCATGAAGAAGAGAAATTTTTATTTTTAGGGACTTTTTCTTACTTGTGAAACTGAAAAACCCCCTAGTTTACTTTTTCGGGCTCATAAATCTCCTACGATGAATATTTGAGTGAGTCTTTTTCTATATTTTCTCACTCCTTAAACTGAAAAAGATACTATGAGTTTTCTTCGTCTAACTTGTTTCAAAATTTATTAATAATATTTATTTTACTTCGCTCCCCTTATATTCATAACAAAGTAAGGCAGGTGTCTATTAAGCATAGGTTTATCAATTTATCTGGACTCAATGGACTAACTATGGAAAAGGAATTGTGTCGGGTATACTATTAACCCTTCCTCGCACTCGGTCATCTACCATGAAAAATATACCTCCATGGAATCTTATTTAAGCTCTTTTCATACTCTCTAAATGTGAAAAGACCACTGAGTTTACCCTTTCTAGACTTGTTAAACCTAAGCAGATTGAGGAAACATTTGAAGAAAGAACAATCATTACTATCTATATCAGTCAAAAGTTTTATGGTAGTAGTCTATTGTCCATCCCTTGAACATGGAACTTATCACATATATTCCTCTTTTGTCATCTTATCTTTGAACCCTACGATATTATGATCTTTTCCTTGATACCTTGATGTTCCTGCATATTTGTGTCTTGCTCTTCTTGGTCTTCTAGAGTATAGGTTTCCTATTATCCTTGGTGTTTCTATTTTTCAAGTGATTGTCTACTATTTGTTGACCTTATCAACCACTATGCCATGTGTCCATTTAACCTGAGTCTATTCACCTTTTTTTTCTAAATCACTTCAAAATTAATCACATTTTTTCTGTTTCGTGTCGATTGATGTGGGAATCCTTATTTTCCACCTTTGAAATATCCCTACCTATCGACTTCAACACATTATCTGGGAAGCATATTGAGAAACATCATAGTATCATTGAGCTTGCAACCCTAAGGTTTTTGTGTTTTTGATCAGGGGTTTTCATTATTGGTTCCCACTTGAATGATTCTACAAGTGTTTGACCTCAAATATTTATTCACACTTGTTATATTGTACTGCGCATATTCAAGGCCATCATCCCTATCGATGGCCATCCTTGCATCTGTTAATTCTTCTCATCATTGATTGATAATCAGATGAATTCTCACATGTTCGAAATCATCTCATTTAGTCACATCTGTAAAATTATGCCATTCCATGATGGTGACGAAGACCTTGGGATGAGGTATACATCACTCAACCTTGCTTCCTCTGCCAAGATTCATATTTTATTTCTAAAGAAAACTTATCTCCATCTGAATACATTGTGACATATTTCCACATTGCACTTACTAGTGGACATGATCTCTCATCTTCTATGTGGATCCACAATGTTTTGTTCTAGCTATTGAGCATGGGAATGCCCGATTCAGGACATGATTTATATATGACATATTTTTGTTATTTGCATACCTCCTTCTATTCTCATGCTCTCCAACTCTTCTCTGACCTCACACTCTAGGGGTATTCTATTATCCATGAAAATACCTCCTCATTAACTTAGAGGAGAATGTTATGTTTTTTTTTTTAAATACGCTCCTTTACACCCTCTTTTTCAGACCTATTTAAGATTATACCACATTTTATGTACTATGAGGACAATGTTAGCCTTTTCTATAACACATTTAACCTTCATCTAACTTGTGTTACCAAATTCTCATTTAGTCACATGGAAAAAATCTTGAGTTAACTCACTTTGACACTCTTTTTCCATTAAGAAAAATCATATGGTGGAATGTGATCTCTTTATACTCATCAAAAAAATTTCCCTAAACAAAAAAAGCATAAAAAGTGTGAAAGATCCATAAAGCATGAGGAAGATTTTTCCTACACGTTAAAGAATCTAAAAAGAGGATATAAGCATTTTTACATGAGGAAACATCATCCACCCAAAAGATTTTTTTCCAATTTTAACTAAGGAGGAATTTGGAATTATTCATAGCCCCACTTGCCTATATATTGGAGGCTTGGCAATTGAGAAAGTTATTGGAATCCATGAAATTTTATGCTATCAGGATATCGTTTGAGAGAAAGAGGTTGAAGAGCTAGGAGTGGGAGGAGGGTATGCTACAACCATCTATGGTTGTAATCTTTCCTCGCTAAAAATATAGATTTACTGTTTTTTTTTTCCATATCATTGTATCAAGATTATACTTCTTATGTCAATGCTATAATGATTTGTATTATGATCATTTCTGATGTGTTTAATGGTATTATGTTACTTACTTATTAGTGTTTTTTATTAGTGAAGTTTATATGCTATGAATATCACATTTGTCTGTTTTGTGTACAAGTTTTGTCTTCGGAACTAGCTGAGGATCATTTCTCAATGACACTGATCATTCCATCTAATTTGTGTGTAAGGACAAAATAGTTATCATTCACCTATTCTTTGTAAATTAAAATCTAATGCTTTCTTAATTGAATGCATCTACCTTTATTGCATTAGATCCCTTAATTTGTTCGCCTTAGGTTCTGGGAAACATGAGATGGTTTTCTAGTTTTTATACCTGAGCTTAAATCCCTACAATAGTCTCAAATCAATAGCAATCCATAACAAAATCTGTTGAATTTTCTATAAAAGTCACATGAAACCCATCCTCATATGTTGAATGTTCTTCAGTGTTTGCATGTCTTCTTCAAGCACTTAAACATCATATTGGGGAAATGCTCAACAAGGACCTCCATCCAACATCACTTGGAGTAATGCACTCAGCGAAGTGATTTTATTTGTCATAGGTTCTACAATGATTTCAACGAATTTTCCCTTTACAAATATTTCTGCAATCTCCTCACCTTGGTGAAAAATTTTACCAAAATTTCAACATGGAAGTAAACTAATATTTTATATTATTGTGAAATCCATGGATGATATCATCACTGAAATTCCTTAATAATATCGTTAATGCCTCTAAGGTACATTAGGCTAGCCTAGTTTTCAAAATATGTATTCCATATTTTTGCACGACCTTGAGCTTCTCTTAGATCTAAATAGGTATCAATTTTCCCCTCAAAATTTGTCATAGAAATAAGGACATACATAAATATTAAATCACAATATCCAACAACAAGGCTTAAACCTATGATCATGCATAATATAGAGAAAATTACAAAACTTAACCCGAAACTTTCCTGCATCAAGCCACATATGTGGAGGAAATTAATGAGTATGACATGTAGTGTCATAAGCATGAATCATGTTTCCACTGGTCATTATAGCATCCTTAGCAAAATATCTTGTTAAAAATTGAGAACTAATAATTCCCCAATCGAGATAAATGGAACAAGTTATCTCATATAGACACTGACCAAAACGTTGAGAACCTTTTCTAACTACTGACTCAAAATAAATACCAGTTCTAGAATCAGTTGAAACCTTAGGCATAATAAATAATGAATTCTTTTCCTCTCTTGCCCTTGGAACACTCATTGCATTTTTTACTTCTTTCACTATATAGCATGAAACCATTTTTTATAATATCATGATTAGAAAAAGTCATCATGCTAATGTTTGGTGTTGATGAGGATTGTGAAGTTGCATGTGCAGGTGGCCCATAATTGTTTTTAAGTTGAAATTGGGTAAGAAAATCGATTTTCATATTCAAATCATTTCCATAGTGTGGAAAACATCTACTATATTTCTGGCTACAAAACTAGGAAACTCTATAGAAATAAGGTTCATGGGATCAATTTATTTCACATATGAAAATGGTTGTTTCAATAGTTCACCAAACAAACCAATATCATAGACACTACTTGAATATTTACCATTCCTAATCAATACCAAATTTTGATCTCGAGAAAAAGAATGATGCTCCCAAGCCCTTGAAGAAAACAAGGATTCAAATCCATGAAAAAATCTTTCTTCACGATTCTGAGCTAAAAAAAAATTAGAATGGCCATTGGCATAGCTAAGATACATTTCATGTGGAGAAATTTCTTGCATTTTGTTAAATGAAAAACAATTTCCTTAGTTTATTTCCATATAGTCTCTATTACAAATGACTTTGATGTACTTGTGTAGTCAAAAGCAAATGAACCTTCTAATGAGATACTCTCAACACTGAGAAATGAATTCTACTTCTAAAAGACCAAAGTATGGTGTAATGTCATTAGGAAGCTAAAATTGATGGTACTGAATTTAATTGTCAGAAGTACATGAGGTTGCAAAATCAATTCCATGTAGTATAACTTTACGAGAATACTTATCTAGCTTTTTCTTTATCACCACTACAAGGAAAATAACCTCTATCGGAGGTTATAATGAAGGTTTTTAGTGTTATAAAATTGGCCAAAATTGTCAAAAAAACATTTACTACAACATCCGTTTTTGGTAATAGAGGTTTTGGCGGAGCTTCTAACGGAATTTTAACACAACTAAAAAAAATTGGTCGGCCAGAGGTTATTACGGATGTTTTTCTCATCGGTGCACTATTCAGGTGTCAACACACCAGTGCATTTTAGAGTAAACGCACCAGTCCTGCAAACCTACGAAGCACCAGGACGGAAAACAAATAAAGGATGCCCTGGGATGTTTAGAAACATCCCGGTGCATGTCATCCAGATGGTCGCCCCGAGGCGGTCGAAGGTGCATGCACCGGGTTGTAAAGGTCTAAAACCGCTCTGGGCGCACTTTAGGTGATACAACACAATGGGTCGTTCTAATTGGTATTGGGATTTGTGCGGTGCCCATAGGTCGTATCAATGCACCGGTTTGTAGTATTATAGAAACACACCGATGCGTAGTATCACACAATAGCTATGATTGTTATAATTCGTATTGGTATTTATGCGGTGCCCATAGGTCGTAGAACCGCACTAGTAAGTAGTCTCACATAAACGCACTGGTGCACAGTATCGCACATACGCACTGAGAGTTATAATTGGTACTGGTATTTGTGCGGTGCCCATTGGTCATAGAAACGCACCGGTGCACTTTACCATACAAACAAACCAGTGTACAGTAACTTACACACATCGGTGTTCATTTTATATTTTTTAGAAACATCGACCTGTGACAATGCAATTATTGTGATTTTTTAAAATTCATTATTCATCAAAAGTTGACGCATATATTATAACAATATGCATATCAATTAAATGCTTATTAGTGCTTTTGAATGTGATGTTTGGATTAATCTGTTATATCATATCATAATTATTGTGATTTTTTTAAATTTATTATTCATCAAAAGACAACACATATCTTACAACAATATTCATATAAATTAAATTTTTATTAGTGCATTTGAATGTGATGTTTGGATTAATTTGTTATATCATATCATTAGATTTCACATCTCTTCATTATAATATTTAATCATCCATATATTTAATCAATGGTGTTACATTTCACAGGAACAATGGAGAACACAATAGAATAAATTAAACCATATATTATTATTATTATTATATATATATATATATATATATATATATGAATAAGACACTCTTTGTCATACAAAATGGGACAGTTACTGGTATCCATTTGTCTTTCAATTGGGACACTATGTCCATTACATTAAACAAAATATCTGATTTCACAGACAAATATTTCACAAAATACAACGTCTTGATTTGATATCCAAACATAATGATCATTATTCTTTGCTTTAACTGTTGTCACTGCTCGAGCTACTTCGATGACTTGGGTTATTTTGAGGAATGTTTTATTCATGGTGTTGATTGTTTTCTTCTTCTTCACCTTCCATCTATAAACATAAAAATAAACTGTAATGAGTGTATATACATTGGTGATAATAATGAAAATTGCAATATTAAATAATATACATCAATGTAAATTGAAAATAAATGATGTACCATAGCAACAATTAACTTATGAACTATACACATTCTTTCAAAACCAAATTTTATGCCATCTTTCAAGATTTCATCTGTTGGCGCAATTCCATACTTTGTTTCCTGCAAGTTTTATACCCCATAACAAATCATATATTTAATATAAAATATTTTTTTGTTCTATTAATTATAGACGGAGCTAAGTAAAAAAAGATCGATAGATGTTTACAAATTCCACAATTAATTTCTGATATGCCAACATATACTCACAACCCATATTTAACCGAATGTCAAAGAATTCGTCTGATGGTTCTTCTTTGTATGTTAGCACCTGTTTGAAGACATTCAATGATGTTTGTTGTAAAAAAACTTAAAATATACAAAAATGAAATCTAGTTAAGTTGTTATAAGGAAGTAAAAATTACTCACAAACTTAGATATCAACCCTTTTCTTCCTTGTCGTCTTGTTTTATGTGCTAAATGGGTTTCATTTTCTTTTCTTTTCTGCAAGAAAATACTTGAAAATTAATATTTAATGGTGCTAAATTTTTTTATTTATTGTACCTAATCTAAATATTCAATGATTACATATTACATTTGAAGTGAGTTGTTATTGAGATGGCTCCTCGTGCAATGAAATTATGTCTGTTTCTTTGACCATCTCCTTGTACACCTTTTCAAACATTCCTACTGGCATATTTTTGATATTAGCTCGTTCATCTTTTGAGATTTTCATAATCTTCCTGAAAATGTAATATGAAAATAAACTATTTAATTTTTATATTGATATATGAAAACTAAATATAACAAAAATGATATTTATAAATGATATTAATAAATAATTCTAGAAAAACATTTAAAGGAATATTAATTTTTCATTTTATTTTTTTTCGTACATTATTGCTATTAAGAGTCTCACGTGTCTCATTGACCAATTCTCTGGAAACTCTTCATGTAGTTTAGATAAAATTTGGTTCTTGGAGTCATTGCATTGATTTTTGTATTGTAAGTGGAAAGAACGTCTATACATTCATTCCACTAGATCCCTAAAACTTTAGTAAAATTTTTTCTCCCATTCGTTAACCTACAGCACCACTCAAATGAGCTAAGGAGCAATTCATTTTCATTTGCATGTTCTATTTTTTTTCTTTTCATAGAACAACATTCATTTTCTGAGTTGTTGGTCCATGTAGAACATTAAACATATGTGAATTAATAGATTGTTTGAAACATGATATCTAATACTTTTAAGTATATTATTAATTAAAATTAAAAAAAGAAACTCATATTGGATCAATAGTATTTTTTCATTCACCTGATTCATCCTTTTGCAATTTTTCCATCAATATTTTACGCTCTTCTGGTCCTAGATCAGAAATAATCTTATTGAGCTTTGTCATTTTGTGGCTCTTCATGATACACAATAAACAATACTTATTAGTTAAACTTACATATAGTTCAAAAATAATATTTTTTGTAAATAATTTACAAAGAACTTGTCTTTATTGCTTTTCTTGATGTGTTATTAGTATTTTTGTTATGGATCTCTTATTATCCATTTCTTTATCAATATGAAACATGTACCATATCATTTATTAATATATTTTATAAATAAATCATCGACTTTTCAAGTTAAAAAAAATATCAAGAAAATGGTGTGCCTTTAATTCTGTATGCACCGACATCGGTGCGTCATGTTCTTATAAATGCACCGCGAAAACAGTATACAACACCGTACGATTCTCTATGTTAGCAAGGAGCACCGGTGCGTTATATGTTAACCAGTGCACTGATTAACACAGACAAATTAATAAAAATCCTCTAGTGTTAGTTTTTGTAGCATATGGTGTTGTGGAGGGGGCAGTGTGGCCTATTCTTATAAATGCACCGCGAAAACAGGGGACCACTGTACAGTGCTCTCTTTCAACAAGGAGACCCAGTGTGTTATATGTTAAATGGTTCACCAATTAACACATAAAATTGAAAATTGTTTTCGCCAAAAATTATGTGTGCGGTGCACTATAATGAAATAGTGCATCGATGCCCTATTTTACATATGGCGCACATATTAAAAATATATATTTTTAATTTTTTTATCAAATAGTACGTGTGTGGTGCACTGTGATAAAACAACACACCAGTGCACTAGTTTACATAGGGAACACTGATTAAAAAATCATTTTTTTAAAAATTCACGCAAGGGCTGACATGGATTGGAATCCGACTATGCGAGTCGTCCCGTGGGTTAGATGTCATAGGCCTATATATATAGCAATACAAACCCTATAAATCTAAAATGAAAAGCCGTAATTCTGAAATCACAGAAACAAGAAGAAGCAAGGGAAGAAACAAAAAGAACGAAGAGTTTAGGGTAAAATGGATTTTTTTTGTTTTGTTTTTTTTTTGTTTTTTTTTTTTGTTTTTTGTTTTTTTTTTCGTTTTTTTTGTTTTTTTTTTTGTTTTTTTTTTTTGAAAATGAACAGTAAATTTAAATTTTTTACTTACTGCATAAAAAATACTGCAGAAAATGTAAAAAAAACAATAAAATTTAATCACGTGATCATTTGAAATTCTATGCTACAGGGTTTGAATCACCAGAGGTTTGGAAGTTTGATTGTCTGAATAGTTCTTTTCGAAAGTATTTGACTGCTCCACAGTGCTCTCTTGCTCTCTTGCTCTAGGTATGTCTCATGAAAATCTCTGGCTGATTTTTTTTGCAAAAATAGTGAAATAATGAAAAGTGTTTACTATTTAAAGAATTGTTTTATGAAATTATATTCGAAAATATTTTTCCACCCATTTTTCATTTTACCACCTTTTTTTCACTTAATTTTTTTTTATTTGCAACTATTCATGACTAGTGCATCAATTAATAACACCTCACCGATGCGTCAGTTAATAACATGGCACCGGTGCAGTTATCTGTACATTAGCATCGATAACAATAAGTCCATTTTTAAGGCACTGAAATTACTTTTAGGTGTGTACACCAAAATTTATTGTTGATTTTGCTCAAATGAAGGGAGAAAATATCATAATTATATCGAATGGACAATTCTTCAAAATCCAGCTCATTTCATAATATTTCTCAAATTCCATCGCGGAGTTCTCCCTATCCATCTTGAGACGTAATATTTACTTCAGATTTTATTTATATTTTCATTATCTAATTGAATTTATGTTTCATATCCATGTCAATTAGCTTAGTAAAATTTAGGATGTATACAAATTTGTAGGTTCATGCATATTTTTAGAATCGATTTCAGAAGCACAAAATATTCAAACAGCTCCAAAACGTCGAAAGCTCTTATCAGGAGCAACATACTGGAAGGCACATTTGGTAGATGAAAATGGACAATCACTTCACCCTACCAATTGTAACAATATTGCATCTTCTAGCCACAATCCTGGGACAATGATGGTAACAATAATTTTTTGGTATATTAATGTAATTATTTCAACATCAAACTAATTAATCATGCATTGTCAACATTCTTACTAATTGATATCATAGATTTTGTACTAATCATGTTCAAATATATTTTTTGAAATTATTAGTATTATAGTGATGATGAGTGACCTACCTACCATCTTCCATTGCACCCCACACAAATTTCAAATCGAGAGAGGGTTGAATTAATAGAAAAAATCGGAGAGGAACAATACCAAGAATGGTTGAATCAACCACCGATTCAATTCCCACTACGTCCAAATTCACCAATTAGGAATGACTACAGCATTGGTAGTTCTTCACAAGCTGGCAATGAAGGTAATCAAATAGAGGTTGGTATGGATGATTACTTAAGGGATATGATTGCCATGGAGACAATGTTGTTAGATGCATTCCAAAACGATGATCAACTAGGGGATGATGCTCATATCGTTGACACCTTTATCGAAAGCCTTAAATTTTCTTCCACCACCCCTCTCTTTGGACCTAGTGGCTAGTCAAATTCTACCCAGTTGGGGACAACGATGTTATTGTACAAATTGAAAGAAAATTTTGGCTTGTCGAATGCATGTTTCTCAAAAATTTTGAGGTAAGTTACCATAAAGTCCTCCCTTATATAATTTTGAGAAATATAATCACACAATGAACTTTAAAAATGCTCAATTTTATGAACGTTAATAATTATATCGACATTAATGTACATTTAATATTTTCCATGTTCACCAACTACAAGTTATTCAAATATAAGGTTCTTCCAAGTGATAATGTCTTGTCCGGTAGCTGTGAGGAGGCAAACAAATTGTTGAAAATGTTGGGCGTTGAGTACACATCATATAATGCATGTCCAAATGATTGTATTCTATATAGAGGATAATATGCGGACAAAGAGATATGTCCAAAATGTGGGAATGAAAGGTATGATAAATAAAAAAAGAAGGGTAAATCACGTGGTCCTCCTTTTAATATATTGAGGCACATGCCTATAATCCCAAGGATTCAAAGGCTCTTTCGTTGAAAAGAATTAGTTATGTTGCATGGATGGCATGCCTCACCCAGAAGGAGTTGGGAGCTATGCGAATCCCAACAGATTCAATAGCCATGAAGCATATAGAGGATACATGGCCCGAAAAATTCAAGGATGAAGTACGAAGTCTACGACTCAGCATAGCCATGGATGGCGTCAACCCATATTCCCTCCAGAACACCAATTATTTTGTTTGGCCTATAGTAGTGATCAATAACAATATTCCCCCATGGTTGTCCATGAAGAATGAACATCTTATGTTGGCTCTCAAAGTCCCTAGTAGAAGACAAGTGAAGAATATGGATGTCTACTTACAATCACTGGTAGATGAATTGAAGGAATTATGGGATGGGATAAATGTATACGATGTATCAAAACCCATCGCAACAGAGAGGAGTTTTATATTGTATGGCATATGTGCTTACAAGACACATGATTATCCAGGCTTAGGAGTTTTCTCTGGAAAATTGCATGTTTATTGATTTTTTTATATACGTAACAATATTCTTTCGCATATTAGTTATTTAATTCGTTGTAATTTTTCTGATCTTCATGATATTCTTTAATGTGACATGCATATAAATTGTATACAATAATCTCGCAAGTCTTGTAACAAAAGGGTATTTCAAATGTAATGTTGTGGACCTTCTCTGAAAGATGGATGGTCCAATGACCTACAAAATCCAGTGTATGACTGCTCCAGCGTATTCCTCCAATAAGAACACCCTTACAGAAGAGTAACATCCACTTTCAAAGGTAAACGAGAGAGAACCCAAAGGCCTCTAGTAACGACACCAGCTGAATGGCTTAGAGCATATGATAGAGAGAAGGAGAAGGAGTTCATAGAAATGTTCGATTCAAATGGGGAGCTTATGTTCGATGATCCAGAATTCTTCGACACCTATTTTGAGAAATTTCCTATTGGGATGAAAAGGAAATCTATCTTTTATAACCTCCCATATTAGGAGCATCTTAAGATTACCCAATTTAAAAATGTTTCATCTTATTTATGGAGGCACATATCATCGAAACAAAGTGACACATTAGTTGTTAGGAAATATCTTATTACTTCAAAAACTAAAAAGAATCATTGGCCAAAAAAATTATAAATTACATGATTAGCGGAAGGAATTGGTCCATCTAATTCATGGTATTTCAAAGAAGGTGATCTCCCTTGGATTTTAAAAAAGATGATCTTTCTTTGGAAAAGGAAGTTATAATGGGTGTGAGGGTGTCATCTTCATACGGGTCTTCACTACGACGCTACTTCACTATAGATGACCATTTGTTGGGGATGAAATTGCATTACCATTTGAATCTTCTAAGAGTAAGTATAATGTCAAAAGCATGATTTTATTATTTGTTATATTAATAAATTTTATCTCGTGCAGGGATCATAAAACATAACTAATTTTGTATATTATTGCACGTGATTATAACATTGCAGTGTCATTATCCTTTGTTTGTGCATGGGTGTGTGAAACATGAATTCCCCCAAGACCTACGATGTGCCATATCTAAATTATCTGCATTTGTACCTTAGATCACATCGACGAAGACTCATGTGGCTACCATTCCATGGTGGCGTCAAGAGATAGTTGAGATTTTTTGTATGTTTGAGAAGGAAATGCCAACGAGTTTCATGAATTTGTAGGTTCATCTTATAATCCACCTAGTATATGAGGTTGAATTATTTGGGGTGGTTTCTTGTCGTTGGATGTTCTTCTTAGAGAGGTACATGAAGAAATTGAAAGGTTTTGTTTGACAAAGCGAAAAACCTGAGGGGTCTATGGCAAAGGGGTACATATCATATGAGTATTTCTATTATTCCAGTGAGTACATCAATCATATCGACAATAGAACAGGTGCGATGATTTGGGACGATGAAAGGGATGAAGACAAAAGAGAAGGAAGCTGCTCCAAATGAATGGAAAAAGGTGCTTGATAAAGAGTAAGCGACTTATAATTTTCCAAATTTACTCAAAGTAAATATTCATGTTGAACTTCGATATAATGTATATTTTTATCTCTATGTACTATATAATGTTGGTTTGATTTCATGAGCGAATGCAGAAATTCAAGCAATCAATAAATTCGATCTTTACAATTCTGAAGCGACACAACCGTGGGTCGCATTCTATGAACAAAAGATGAAGAAATGGGACAGTGACAGGAAATAATTTAGACATTTGAATGATATAAGTGTGCCTTATCCTAATCATTTAAAATAAAATATACCAAAAATATGCCCAAAAGTTGGGTTGTTGACCAAGTCAGAGAGAAATACGATGCAATTGGTTGTTAACCGCATGCTGAAGAGGATCCGCTAAACGCAGGGATTAGGTGCACTAACTCAGTAATAATCTATTTAATTTATATGTACATTTTAAACTTAATAATGCACCTTTCAAATGTAATTACATCTATATTTCATATTTTAACTGTTGGGTTATTATAAGACACATGACACTATGATTTTTTACCTTTTTTATAGGTGCATTTGTTCCCATCTATGTGGGAACATGGGCACCATTTTCTCACAGAAAATGTCGATGATGGACACATGACACAAGAATGTGGAGTGGAAGTCAAGTTTGATCAATCTAGTCAATATAGCCCCGGTGATCAGAACCTAGTACGAGGGATGTTAGGTTACGTCGAAAAGATACAAGAGATAATTGAAGTAGATTTCTCTTCTTTCCAATGTGTTATTTTTAGGTGCAAGTGGTGGGACACATTTGATCAGAATAATGTAAAGAAATATCGTGATAGTAGGTTGATATGAATCAACTCTAGAAAGATGTGGGATGAAGCTAAGGAGCCCTATGTTTTCCACAAACACTACAACTAGGTGTTTTTTTACCCAAATGTGTTGGATAGGGATTGGTGGTTCATATTGAGACATGACCCTAGATCAAGACATATTTTTGAGAACAATAGTGTTATCATTCCAAGCAAGCTAGAAGATAATGAGGGTGATCATGAGAACCAAGAGTGATATGGTACATGTGTTATTTCATCATGTATACTTTTTAAGATAGGTATTTATAAAGAATAGGACTTAATTACCTTATAACTTATAAGACTCTTTTTTTTGAAACATTATAATATGTATTTGGGATAAATTGGTAATTTGCACTGTGTTAATGTTAAAATCAATATTTCACTTGATAATTTGCAATTATGTTGATCTCAAAAACAATGGCGTACTGTATAAAGTCCTTTTTTGTATGTAAGATCATAATAAAATAATGATAATTCTAAAGTACTTGAATTTATTTGCATTATTTTCTAAACTTTATTATGTTACAAAAATTCTTATTATTCTAGATTTATTATTTTCTAATCATTTACAATTTTACAAATTTACAAATTTACAAATTTTAATAAAATCATTTCACATTAATACAATTAAAATTTTACCAAAAATTTACATATAATTACAATTACAATTAAAATTCTAGAATTTTACGTACAATTACCATTACAATTACATTTTTACAATTACAATTTATTTTTTCAGAAGGAAAAAAATGATGTATTATATATATATATATATATATATATATATATATATATATATATATATATATATATATATATATATATATATATATATATATATATATATATATATATATATATATATATATATATATATAGATATATATATATATATATATATAGTATATTCATCGGAATAAGAAGTGCAAACTACACTTTGAATAGAAAATGACATTTTTGGAAAAGAGGAATAGACTAATCCTCTTCTCATGCATAGTCCAGAAATATACCATTCATAACATAACTGCATTACTGCAGAGACATATTTAGTTCATCCTACAAACAGAACCTGTAAAACCATGATAGAGTATTAAATTCCACAACATTAAGACAGCATAAAGGAAATCTCCGCCATGGAGCAAGGAGTAGATATAAAAGAACCCCACAGAATATGAAGGAGACAGGTCGTCTCGCTAGATGGATAGAAAAAAAGGCGTGCAGGCTCGCTTGATGTCGTTTGCAGTAACCAAAAAGGAAAATTGCATCTCTAAAAGAAAACTCCAAAGAAAGATGACCCGACTCAATGATACAGCCAGCCTCCATATAAACCCATGTCATGGAATGGGGATATCACTTGTCCAGACAATGTTGTTGTCAATAAATTGAGATACCTGCAGTATATCATAGCCCATACCCAACCCCTTTTTTGAGAAATAGTCTTCCCTAGTATTTTTCTCCCTATATATATGGTGCAGTGGAGGAAATTCTAATTTCTCCCACAAATATTTTATCCTTTTAAACCATCCATGAGATGTGATAGTGGAATAAGGAGAGAGCTCAAGAATAGAGTCAATAATAAGCTTGGAATCCCCATAGATGGAAACCTATCGAAGACTCAAATTGCAAGCAACCAGTAAACCACACCACAGGGCCATTAACTTCGCCAAGTTGTTTGTGCCCCTTCCACCATTCCAGCAGACATGGATCCGCTCCGATTCCGAAATATTTATCCAAGCTCCACATCCCATAATCCCATCCTGACAGGCACCATCGAAGAAGATAGCCGGTAAGGATATAGGGTGTGGATGGATCCTTCTGGATTCATCATGGATAATATGCATATTGGGCTCCCTGTCCCGAATCAAAAACATAATAGCACTGAAGATATGAGGCATGTTGATCGAAGTATCATCAAAGATGTGTTGATTCCTACATCACCATATTTCCCAGATAAATAAGAAAGGTAGAGATCAATATTGGCCCACAATCAAATCCCATCGATGTGCAGCATCCATGAAATTAGTCAGTGTCTAAGTAGAACTGAGGAGAGATTTGTTGAACAGAGACCAAATATGAACAATCTTGGAGCAAGAAAAGAATAAGTGATTAACAGTTTTTTCAGCATTATGACAGAAAACACATCTTCCTAGCCCCTGCAAGCCCCCACGCATGAGACCATCCCAAGTCATAATCTTCTCCCTCCACACCAGCCATCCAAAGAGGAGTATTTTGTTCAATATTTTCCTGTGCCATAATTTTTTGAAACCATGAGAGGTGTGTTCCATAACCTTAAACAGGTTTATATTGGAGTAAATTTGTTCAACCATCAGAGCACCATCCTTCATTTTCCCAAACTAGACCAGTTTTCCCCCCCATTGCATAGGGAGAAACCAGCCCCTTGGAAGCACACCCTGTATTCAGTCCATTCCTCAGCATCCCTTCCAGAAATTCCTAATTGGTTGGCTAATTTAATATCAAGCGCACTGAACTCCCATCGTGCAATCACCTGCGAAAGATAGAAAATACCTCTGAGAGTAAAAGTGTGTAACAGCCTGTTGCTTATATTCAGAATGGTGGCCATACCATAGATTTTATCACTGCTCAGTAGAATCATTTTTCCATTACCAAACACCACGCTAGTCCCCCTATCAAAATATGAAAGACCTTTTTGAAACTGTTCCAAATAGTCGAATTTCCCGAGGAAAAATAAATTGATGGTTGTATATAAAATGCAAAGGATCATGAGGAAAATACTTGCAAGATATGATGTCCACCCATATATCCCTATTATAGATAGCCCTCCATAGTGATTTAACCAGCAGTGCCAAGTTGAAAGCCCGAGTATTAAGAATTTCCCAACCACCCATATTCTTCGGACAAAATAGGATCTCCAACCGATAATGGTGATACTTCTTTAACTCTTTAGACACCCCCCCCCCCCCATAGAAATTGAGCTATGATAGCATTAATATGAGAGACAATTCCATGCGGGATGAAGAAAAGATGACCCCAAAAAACAAAGATCTGGGTTAGCACTGCCTGAACCATGATAAATATCCCTCCCAGAGATAACCACCTATGAGTCCATTTTGATATTTTATTTTTGAATTTCTCAACCAACCAAATCTAGTCTTTATTTCTATAGCCAGAGGGTTTGATTCTGTATCCAAGATAAAGAAACCCATCAGCTGCCAACCTTTTCTGTACCCCCGGAAAACTAGCTATAAAGGTAATCTCATCACTGTCCCCAATGCCATATATAATAAATTATTTTTCCTTGTTGATACACAATGTAGTAGAAGCAGAAAATTGGATGAGCAGATAGTGGATGTAAACCCAATGATTTCTAATAATTATCCCGAAAATAAGCATGTTGTCTACAAATAGAGAGTGTGAGATACTTACAGAATTGGAAAAAGAGAAACCAACAATGTATCGAGCACACAATGCCCTATCCATGAGACAGCTAAAACCATTCATGAGAAGGATAAAGATGAGAGGCGATAAAGCACATCCTTGTCGTAACCCTCGTTCAACACCAAAGAAAGATGTAGGCTTCCCATTGATGATAACAACATATCTGACCGTTGTAATAAAACCCATAATCCATCTAATGACCCCAATAGGAACACCAGCCTTCAGCAGGAGCAATCGAATATATGACCAGTCAGCTCTGTCATATGCCTTGAGGACGTCAACTTTCATAATGAAGCCATCCTTCCTCCCCTCATGCATAGAGTGTAAAAATTCTTGTGCAATGGCAATAGCATCGTGGATAGAGCAGCCTTTTAAAAATCCATGTTTTTCCTTAGCAATGGTCTTTGATAGGTATACTTTAATCCTGTTGGAAATAATCTTCGAAGATATTTTATATATCAGATTACATAGGGCAATAGGCCTATAATCCAAGAAAACTTTAGGATCAGAGATTTTTGGTATAAGAGCTAGAAAGGTGGCATTCATATTAGATGGGACATGCCCCAAAACTCTGCCTTGTTCCACAATAGAAGTGATTTCAACCCCAATAATATCAAATAAATGACTGTAAAATTTTGTCAGCCACCCATCCGGCCCCGGGCACCTATCATGTGCAAATGATTTTAATGTTTTAATCACTTCATCTTTTGTAACCATAGCGTTAATAACCCTGATTTCCTCATCATCAAAAATTTTTGGAATATATTGCAGGACCCAATTTTGACAGTCATGGTCGATCCCCATGTCAGCTTTATAAAAAATTGAGAAGTGATAATATGCCTCCTCCATAATCTCCTCTGAAGTGGAAGCCAAACTCCCATCCGCCCTTAAGATTTTCCAGATTGTGTTTTTGTTCCTCCTATCATTTGCACTCTTATGAAAAAACTTTGTATTCAAGTCCCCCTCCCGAAGCCAGTTAATTCTTCTTTTTAATTTCTAGGATAATTCCTTAATATTCAGAATCTCAGTATTCTTGTTCTGTAACTACTCCATAAGCCTATATTTCTCCCTATCGAGGGCCTTAGAGACAAAAGCAGCATGAATATCCGACAGTCTTGTATTAATACTATTCAGTTCTAAATGGAGGCCCTTCTTCTTCTTGATTTCCCATTCTTTATTCAATCTCTTTATCCTTTGTAATTTTTTGTGAAAACAGACCCAACCACTGGAGTCCAACAAAGATGGATTGTGAGTCCACTTTTCACGAACGAGCCGATCATATTCCGGGTCTAGTAACCATGCGCAGTTAAACTTGAAAGGAACCGCATGGATTTTCTGTGTCGTCCTCCATGTCAGATATATGGGCATATGATTGGACATATCCAAAATCAGCACACCAGATGTAATGTGTCCCAAGACCGAGAACAGGGATTCACCCACCACAACTTGATCCAGATGTTTAGCAATGAACTCATCATCCGCCCGGTGGTTTGTCCAAGTTGGAGCGATGGGAGAGGGTCGAACGTCCCAAAGGTGTGCAGATTCCAGAATCGACCTAATGTCACCAGCCAAAGGGTCCTTCCAGGCTTTTTGTCCCTAAGATTCATCCAACTTCAAAGTGGCATTAAAGTCGCCCAATACCATGAGATTTTCTAGCGAAAGAATACCGGAACTGTTAAGCTTATCTGAGAAGGTGGCCCGTTTATGACAGGGAGCATACAAATTGATGATGTTGATGATCCCCTACACTCCTCTTAATTTCCTAGACAAAAGAATGCCCCCAAAAAAACAGTATGCCTGGAAATTTGCATAATTGGGGTCCCAAAAAGCCAAAAGGCCCCTAGCATATCCCGTAGCATTTACTCTTGCAGCATTCCATCAATGAAAAACAGATAAAACAGACTTGATGGCCTTATACTTATTACATAAAGTCTCCTAAAGTAAAACAATCTCTGACTTTTCCTCCCTCAAAAATTCTCTTAGGCGCAGATTTTTAGAGGAGTCGCTCATACCCCTGAGGTTCATGGATATGATGTAATTCATTTAGAACCCCCAGAAGGGCCATATGCTCTAAGCACCCTGAATTCATCAGATTAGGATATGGGAACCTCCGTGAGGTCGAGGAGTTCATCCTGGAAAAGGGATTTGGTCTTCATCCTACCCCTAAAGTGTCTGGACCTAGAGGCGGACTTTTTCCTCACAGTAATATTTCTACTTGATGCTGGTGAAATGACAGTCTCAGCATCAGCGTTAGGGGGGATTTTATCAAATACTGTGAGGGCGGCCAAGTCAAGATTTGGATTTCTGAATAAGACATCAAAATCACTGCCAACAATATTTTTGGGCGATTTCGCAGTGTCGGCATTTTCATTTACCAGCGGAGAGGTAGGAGAACGTGGGGGCGAAGCCCACTCAAGGGGAGGCATGGATGGGGAGGTGTAAATAGGGGTTGCATGGGAGATGGAAGGAGTTCGATCAACTGGGGAGATAGAGACATAAGCCAAATTATCTGGCAGGTCATTAGGCAGGGCTTGTATATCTGGAGACACATAATTCAAAGACGGCAATCCAGAGTCTACAGGGGGAGTAGAAGCATTGCAAATCACAGATTCATTGATAGGCATATACAAACCGAGATCAATATAAGAAATAATAGTATTTTCAGGTGGCATAGAAACCCCAGCAGACTCAATAAAACCTTCATCAGAGTTTAAAATAGGAGAAATACCTGTCGAGGTAGCATCCACCCTCGCATTTGAGCGAGCATATCGGCCCTCCACCATGGTGCCCGTATCATCCCTGCGTGTCCTGAAACCTCATGGGACAGTTTTTTCTTAAATTTCCAATGGGATGGCAGATCATGCAGTGGAAAGGGAATCCCCAGTAGTTGACCCTTTGTCTGCACCTTCTAAAACCCCATACCAGATCGACTTCAGCAAGCAGCCCACCAGAAAATTAAACTTCTACTAATATCCAAGCAATATGCTTGTCGCTAACCCCAAAAATAGTGCGATTGATGAATTTCGTGTTTTCTATAGATTTCCCAATGGCCCTTAAGGCTTTGAGTGTCCAGAACTCTAGCGGGAGGCCCGACAGTTTTACCCATAACGTCTTGTTCATGGGCGCCTCCAAAATTGGATTAAAACCCAAGTACCATGGTAACAACTATAGAAAAGCCTTCCCCTTCACCCAGGCTTTGTTGATGATCAGAGAAACATCTTTCTCATCCAAAAAATGGATGTTAAACTAGTTATTGAGGAGCAGGCTAACATTCGGACTATAACTCATGTGGGGCACCAAAAATTCTTTGCCCACTCCATCATATTAATCACCTGGCCATCAGCAAATAACCATCGTTTGATGAGGGCACGTTTCTACAAACTTGTAACTCTCCCCCACAGATCATCATGCTCCAGCACAACTTCTTTGATGTCCATAGCTGGCTTGTAGCATGCAAGATGCTTCTTCTTCTTATATCACTAACCACCACGTGCAGGGCCACCTTTTCCCGAATGCAAACGCTCCACCTTACGATCCCGAAAATGAGCAGAGAAACTGGGAGGCACAACAATAGACTGTGTAATGAGGGATACATGTTTTTCAAATTCCTTTTGTCGACTATGTTCTATTGCCCTTGTGGTAGCAATTAAAGCCTCCTGAGCCGACGTGTCAGAGGACAGATGATCCATAATCTACGACGTGTTTTCCATAGAGGATTAATAACCATTGGATGAAGGATGTGGACGGAAAATAAAGGCGCCTAACCACTCCCATCGAATGGAGGATATGATAGAGGATTCAACTGATATCACATTGAAAAGTGTAATGTAGGAATAAAGATATTTACATCATTGTCAGTACCCATAAATGGGAGCCGTCACCAGTGAACAAAAAAACCCATATATAATCAGCATCGAGGAAGAAAGGCCGAGAACGGACCGATCATAAAGACATGTACTAATATTTATTAAAAAACAAACCCAACCATATCTACCCAAGGCATATTCTGAAGAGAAAACCAAATTGTGTCATTGGTTATAGTTAGGAGTCCCATAAACCATATGCGAATTGATCTACCCCACCCATCCATAAATGGGAGTCATCACAATTGAGAGAATAACCCTAATTTAGCCACCCCTGAGGGAAAGGTACACAGCAAACAATGTCATCGTAAATGGGCATGGGGATTCAAAAATCGATCATGCATATCATGCCGATTAGTACAGAAAATTCAAATTATCCGGCAAGTATAGTCAGCCAGAAATCAGATGAAAATTACCATACAGCCAGAAAAACGAGACAAAGTAATGGATGTGCTTAGAGATGGAAACAACAGCAGCACATGCAGCAAGGGCAGCTCCACCACCTTGAGCAAAGCTGAAAACCGAAATCCTTGCATGGCCTTGAGACGATAAAGGATTCAATCCATTTACGCCAGAGAGTATACCATTTTGGAGAGATATAACCAATATGAATGTCTGAATCTGATGACAATTCCAAAGATGGGATCTTATCTCCTTTGCCTTGCATTTTATTTGATGAACGTTTTATATGATTCCATTAGGATCAATACAGAAAAATACACTAAGGAAATAATCATGCAAACCTCAAAAGGCATATAAAAATCATACATTATGGAGATGAGTGCGAGACATTACATGGCCGCAAGTCGAATTCGTTACCCAATAAAAGGCTCTTTGAACCCTGGAATTTGTGTTGATGGACACCCAACTCAGCTTCAATTACATATTCCCATTACTTGTTAGTATCCGCTCAATAATATTGCTATACATACACTGTTACCTACTGCAGAGTCCTTCAGACTTGATGATCACCTTGCAAACATGGCCATCCCTCCACTACTAGCTCGCCCAAACGACTTCCTATATTTTAAATGTTGAGAAAGTGTTTAAAACCCTAATCCTCTTCCCTTATTTCCTCTCTTTCAAGCCAGTATTGCACAGAGTAACTCTCTCAGTGCCATCCTTATGTAGAATAAATGCAAACCGAGGACATTGTTCTTGATATCCAGGCTTATAATGAGGGTAACAAGTACCTCGAGACTTGGTACCTACATCGAATTCTCATAGTGGGAAGATGAATAGGTTGGTCATGAGACTAGTGGGTGCAGAGGAATAACATGGGATACTCTGCAAACGCAACAACGATTACAATAATTTCACATTAATACAATTAAAATTTTACAAATATTTTACATACAATTACAATTACAATTACAATTACAATTTTAGAATTTTACATAAAATTTACAATTACAATTACAATTTTACAATTTCACATATATACTATTACAATTACAATTTTAGAATTTTACATACAATTACAATTATAATTTTACAATTACAATGATTTCACATTAATACAGTTAAAATTTTACAAATATTTTACATACAATTACCATTGAAATTAGAATTACAATTACAATTTAATATTTTCACATACAATTACAATTAACATTACAATTAAAATATTTACAATTATAAATTTAGAATTTTACATACAATTACAATCATTTCACATTAATACAATTAAAATTTTACAAATATTTTACATATAATTACAATTACAATTACAATTTTACAATTTCACATACAATTACAAATAAAATTAAAATTAAAATTACAATTAAAATTTTAGAATTTTACATACAATTATAATTATAATTACAATTATACAATTTTACATATTTACAATCACAATTAAAATTACAATTACAATCATTTCACAATAAATTAAATATTACAATTACAATTTTACAATTTTACATACAATTAAAATTAAAATTTCAATTACAATCACGACATAATATTTAATAAATATCATGATTTAATATTAAAAATAAACATCGTGATCATGATAACCATCGTACAAACATCATATTCGGCTAAAAAACACATTCAAATTCATTAACGTCATCTAATCATCGCGATCATGATCATCTAACAAAACACAAGCATTATATAACATCATCACAACACAAACATCAAATATACATCTCATGTCAATAACTGCTATCACATACACACCTATCTACAAGCTCAACATTAAATGAACATATCTAACATGTCCTAACAATATACACATCATGATGATCACCAAAATGTAAATTAAGTACAACTGCAACATGAACATAAAATATATGGACCATATATATATATATATATATACATATATATATATATATATACAACTGTATAATGTCAAAAATATACAACTGTAATATAAATTTCAAATATCAGTTGGTGGTACATCATCAATAGTAGTACTAGTCAAGGTCTGCTCAGTCAATGGTGCAGCCTCGACAAGCTCAAATAGATGTCCATCATCAAGTGCTTGTAGATTTGGTGGTACGTCATGCTGATCAGGATCAAATTTCAGTTGCTCATGATCATGAGTACTGCTGGCTGTTGCAGGCTGCTGATCATGATGACTCGACGTGGATGGTCCAGCCTGCTCATGATCATGAATGTTGGATGTTGCAAGTTGAGAAGGCTGACTCGACGTGCATGGTCCAGCCTGCTAATGATCATGATTGATGGTTGATGTTGCAGGCTTCTCATCTACAGCGCGAGGTGAACGGTGATCACTCCCATGATTGTGATCATCAGATGATGTGTCACTGCTCGATTGTCGACATATTAAGTTTCGACCATGTTTACGTCAAAGGGCCCTCCTCAATTGCACCACTATTCCGGTAGCCCCTACGACATGACGCATAAGATTCAACATGTCACGTGGCATGCCACTTCACATCTCTATCAACCTAGCATCAACCTGTATCTCCCTCATAGTGGCTAGCTTGACTCCCTCCTCCACAAGCAGTCCACAGAGTTGGTCGCCCAACTCCATCCTAAATCTAATGTCAGGCCTACGCCTCACACCAGTTATTACCTGTGCAACATGAGGACTAGGTCTGTTTGCACCGACCTGATCCTCAGCATCTGCCATCTCCTGATCATGATCAGGATCTACACTTGGATCATTTCGTGGCGGTGGAATCTCATCTTCATCAAATGACCCAATGTCATCAATATATATATATATAATTACACAACAATAATTAGACAATTTCATTAAACAATTCAATAAAAAAAAGTTAAAGAACATGTTAGAATAAATTTAAAGAAAGCACTAATATTACCTCTATCATCAGATGGCTCATTATCTGTGAAGAGAATGATGGCACACCCTTGCCAATCCAAACAAACATATGGACAGGGGACCAGAACGAAGGCATTCTCATCAACAATAGCTAGCAACTCCAGTGCATCATTCTATATCCTCGCGGAAAACTCTGACTCACCCCTCTTGGGCATCATTTGTTCCCACATCTGCATCCATACATGTAGCATCGACCTACGAGGCTGCCGAACAAAAGTAGGCCTCGTCTCTGGAAAACTCTCAAAAAAATAAATAAAATAGCTCTGAAGCAAAAGGGAATTTCACCCTCCCTTGTGCTTGAGCACGACATCTATCTAAAGATGTACAAAACTCCCGCAAAAAATGGCAGACCACCTCACAATTCATGGCGCCTGTAATAAAGAATCAAAATAAAATAGAAGCAGGAAACCAATGTGTTTCCCGTCACTGGTATGGTGTGAAATGGTCGAAATCAGTAGTGAGATGCACCTCACCTCCTCTCCACCAAATGAAGCAATACGTAACTGACCACTGGAGACCTGAAAATATGCAGGAGACAATATATCTGCACTAATTTATCTCTAGGAGTACACCAGCTGACTCCTTGTTGCATAGCCAACGAGGACCTTTGGGAACGAGGGCAAATCCACCCATCTCCTCGATAGGCTAGTAACAAAATAGATGGCCTCCTCAGTGGGCACGTACCACTGGTTAGGACCAACCCAAAAAGCCTGTCAGTGGGTATTCCACTTGTGGATAAGCTATCACAATAACCCACCATGGCCCTTCAGGGATGTAGCCTCCTCATAGAAATTGAGGAGTTCTATCTCCCTTAGGAACACTTGGGTGGCTGTTGTAATAGGGCGAGGGTGCATATCTCTCTCCCTCTTTCATGCCTTCCACAGGCGAACCACATTATACTGGTCCACCTGTTGTTGTTGTTCCCTCTCTTCTCTCCTTTGACGTCATTGAATGATTCACATATTAAATACAATATTTTTATTAAATGAGACATGTGTTTAGGAATCTATATATATATATATATATAATTTTTTTGAAAAAAAAAATAGTAGGTGCGCCACAAAAAAATACATGCACCGGTAACAGTGCGTCTATTTTTATCACGTACACGAGGCGGTGCACCTGGAAATTTTCAGTGCACTGCAAATCATGACCTATCCTATATCAAGTGGTGTGTTGACTAAACACACCACCAAACATCAGCTAGTGGTCAGCGGTGCAGTCGTTTAACTGACCACACTATTGACAATGAACAAATTCGAGAGGGCGTTGCGCTGACAAAAATACTCACCCCAGGGTGAATAGTTTTGTCAACACACCACCCTCCTGGCATCGTTACACGGTTAACGGTGTGGTGGTATAACTGACCGCACCATTGACTATGTACCAGTATCGGGAGGGTGGTGCATTGACCAAACTATACACCCCGGGGCATATAGTTTAGGAAGTGTATCGCCCTCCTGACATCACTACATAGTCAACGGTGCGGTTGTTTACATGACCGCACTATTGACTACGTCCAGTTCAGGAGGGTGGTGTGCTAAAAAAAATACCCACCTCGGGGTGCATATTTTTTTCAACGCACCGCATTCCCGCACTTCAACATGTTCAACGGTGTGTTCGGGTAACCGATCTCACTGCAATTTTTTTAATTTAAAAGAAGCATGGTGCGTCGTTTCGGTACCACCCCAGAACCAGTGCGGATACCATTAGCACCAGTCATAGTGCGGCCTATAAATTTACAAGCAGCACCACGAATCGGCACGAGCCAAATGGCTCGAGCACACTGCATAAGAAATTTTTTTTTTAAATAAGGTGAATTATAAGTTATTTTATAAAAATAATCCGCTAAGAGGTTTAATTATGGAAAAACAAGTAAAATAATTGTAAATTTTGGCATCAAGGAGGCATATTGGCTGTAGAATTTTCAAAACTAAATTTTCCCACTGTTTTGTAAAATTAAAAATGGAGATGGTGGGCAATGAACAACAGTATCGAGTGTAATGGAAGCACCAATGGAAAGGTGCCTCACACAAGGTAAATTTTCACCGGTGCTTGAGAGCTCTGGAGCACTGAAAAGTGAAAAATGCAATTTTTTGGCCGTAATTGTTTTTTACTTAACCCTGTTCCAGTGCGTGAGTTTTCGAGGCACACCGGGTGGTTTCTTCCAAACACATCGGGCTATTTCAATTTTGGCACGGGGTTTTAGGTCGCACCGGTGTTGAATCCGTGTAGAGCACCAATGCGCTACAGTAATGAGACACACCGAGTGGGTTTGTACCAAGTGCATGGTGTCCTGGCATACCGTTTTTTAGTACGCACTGGTGCTTTCATTACTGGAACACACCGGTACAGTTTAGGATGAGAAATGCACCGGAAAAAAAAACATCCGCAAAAACCTCCACCCTCCAACCTCCTCTAGTAACCTCTGCTACAAACAGATGTCTGGGCTATTTTTATAAGGGGTTTCTCAAAAACATCAGCTAGAGGATCTTTACCTTATAATGCACATCTGGGATGTTTGAACTCGAAGATGTATCTCTTAGAGTGGAAGGAAAATTTTCAGTTGCATTTGGATTCAATGTTGTATGCATGGTATCTATCACGCCTTTGATTAAGTCATGAATCCATAGAGTACTCATGATTCTCCATTGCAACTCACCATACTAAAGAAAATATATTCTATAGTGTCAGTGGTATTTCATCTTCATTTTCGAAGTCAAGTCTACAGTTCAAATCTTTTATCTTGAATACATGCTAAGCGTGATTCAAAATGTCCATGATGTGATTTCTAATTGTAGTTGCCTCACTATCTCGACCGACCTAAATTTATAAGTTGAGCCATTATCTCTTGAAGTTGACATCAATGTCCAATCCTCGTCTAACAACAATTACTTGTTTAATCCTCAATTCAACCCCCTGCATAATAAGGTTTCTTGCAATGACATTGCGCTGATAAGAGACCATATGTCACTAGTAAGTGTTACTGTCTCCACCCACTGATTAAACCAAAAACCTTAAATAATCTTCTAGGCTATCTGTTTCTAAAAGAACTGCTTCTATCTCAATTCTAAGATCTGACATTTTAAAAAGGTTTCAATTCCTTTGAGATAAAAAACATAAGTGCTTAATGATTCGAACGTGATGGAATATGGGAAGACAAATATTCATCCTTTATCACTTTTCCATTAACATCCTCCACAATAAAATTATGTTTGGATTCAAGTACTATATTTATATTCATTGCATTTAATTATTATTCATATGTGCACTAAACATATAAGCATTGTAATTCTTAGCCTTCTTTAAAATGCCTGTGATTTTTGTTGTGAAAAATCCTTTAATATTATAGATTTATTTTCCACATATATTATGAGCTTATTTCTAATAAGCCAATAAGTCCAGGTGTTTTGACGAGTTTATTTTAGTACTTATCTCACTGTTCACGAGGAAACTTCCTAGATCAGTTTAATTTGTTATCATTCCTTCTATCCTTTGCTGGTGATATAAGGTCCACTTCTCCTTCTACATATGCCAGAATAATTCTATATGTTGTCTCTCAAATATCATCATTATATAGGCCTCTATGATAATGCATCAATGTTTTTAAGATTGATTAAGAACTTCATTATTATGCACATTGGGTAAATGTGGAATAAGCTGAATAATGCATCAATCCGATTTTATAGGCAGTAACACCTGCCAAAATTTTTTATCTAGTTATAATATCTCCAAAACCCTAAACATACGAGAAATGTGTAATAATATTCCTCACCACTTCTTAAAAAAAAAGTACCATTCACCTATCTAATCATGATTAGAGGAGCAGTGTTGAAATACCTTTTGAAAAATTGATTGAATGCAAATTAGGGGTTGAGAACCATGGTGAAGTATGGCCAAAAGTTTCACTTGTGCAACACAATTCATGACTATAGTTTTCAATGCATACTATGGGATCATAAGGTCTTAAAAATGTGTGAATGAAGCAACATCTCTCCAAACCATAATGCATTCAGAAGACGTAAACCAAGATGAAGCAAGGTGAGCACAAGCAATGTGCCTTGTGATAACATCGATAACCATAGCCCTTAAAGATTGCTAGGTCATATTAGGATTTCAGAAATTAATGGCATAAAAATAATGGTTAAAATTTTAAAAAGAAGAAGAGGACCACAAATTTAGGTATACAAGATGAAAATTTTTGGGGGTGTTGCAGCGAATACAACATTTCCTAAGGAATACATTTAATTTATTTATTATTTTTATGCAAGTTGTATGGTAAATGCAATGCAGAAATATTATATGAAGGATGGGTTCCATTGATGTAAACTAAAACACTTGAAAGAAGCATTTTCAACTAGCTTTTTATCCTCTCTCTCGCTCCTTGAAATACAACATTAGGAAAGATCAATATCCGAGGGAATGCCAATATTGACCTTAGTTCCTGGCTTCCTACCTCTTGGATATCATCCATTTAAAGCATGCATTCATGGAAATGGGATGGAAATGGAAAATTTAGAATCAACCAATTCACATATACTATAATTTCTTATGGGATTCTCACTATTTGTAGTCTTAGAGCCTCTCTATAAAATCTTGTTTAGTTTACCTACTCTATGCATGTCTACTAGGGCCATATAGGTGATGAACGTAGTTGGTGATTTGTTTTTTCAATTAAGGTGAAACATACTTAGGAATATTGGAGCAGCTAAGCCTCCTCCCATTCTACCCAAGTTTGTAACTAGCAAAGTAATATTGTAGGAAATAACATATTAGGTATACACAGGGTCATTTGGAGTTCTCTCATGGGACAAGAAGGCCCCTTGGACACATTTTATTACACCTAGACTCTTATCAATTGAAGGACATAAAAGAAGATAGTATAATTTAAAATTATAAACCTCTTTTTCTCTCAGGATCTGACATTCCACAAATATTATGCCATATCCATTGTAAAAAATATTTTCAAGGAATGAAAGTATAGGTGGAACTGCCAATAAAAGAAATGGGTTGAGGAAGAGAAATAAAAATATGCTTTAAATTTCTCAAGTGACATTTTTAGAATAGGTCATAACCCTTATCAAATGAAAAAGGAGAGGTCCAAGTTGAAAGAGAATCCCTTTCCTAGGAGCAAGATACTTAGTATGAAGAAGATTGAGTTGCGTAGGAGAAGAAGCTAAAACATGAAAAAAAAAAAGCCAGGATAGCTCAAGAAGAAAGAAGACGGAAGGATGAGGAGGGAGAAATAATGTAAAAGAAACATAGAGGGATAAATAAGAAAACAAGAAGTAGAAGAGAAGACATAACAACAATAACTAGAGTCCAAAGCTAAAGAAGAATCTCTCAAGGTCCAACAAGAAGATAGGAATGAGATTCCCACTAGGAGAAAATTTCAATGGACATTGACCCAATTCAACTAGTAACCCCTATCATCATATGTGGTCACTTATGAGTTATAGATATGGGAATTACACCAACTGGGAAGAAGAAAGTGGTTAACATAAGCATATTCATATATGGTCACACTTTGAATATGATAGTAGAGCATAAGGAGAAGACCTTTTCAACTCCTCATTTTCCTCAAGTGTAACTCACCACTAAAAATCCCATTCTACCAAATACCAATAAAAATCCACTTGCTATGGCCTTCGTAAGCACAACAATATCTCAATCCAACAAGGGAAATGTGAATTACCTTGTTGAATAACTGAAGGTGAATGATGATTGTATATAACAACTAGAGAAACATGCCAAGTTGTTGAAGGATGATAATAGAACTGTAAGGTATGAGGACATTAAAATGGAGGATTACAGGTTTTCTTCTTCTAAAGTGCGTAAGTCTTACAAGGTCATGGTCAAATAGGTTTACCTATGACTCCAATAACTATATAATATCTCCAACAAGTTGTTCCCACTCTAGAAAGTAATTAATGATAGAGGTACAAAACTCTAAGGGGTAAAAAATGCTATGACTCAAGTAGAGAAATGGACCAAGGAATATCCCTAGGACCCATAGGAAGTGTCAAGAATTAGTGAAGAATAATTGACATATGACTCCATTGTTTTCAATAGGACCCTAAAGAATAAAGAAAAAATGGAAAAGGGCATCTCCAAGTCTGTGGATCAGTGCCAATAGAATCATTCCTTAGTTGAAAGGTTAATGAGGATGAATAGGTTTCCAACTATTAGGTTCTAGGGATAATGTAACATATGTGGTGAAAATTCCATGTAATAAAAGTTAATAAAGGAAAAATAATAACCATGGTTGATGGGAAATTTATTCCAAGTTGAATGGTGGGAAAAAAAATCCTAGTGGGTGTTCATTTTGGTTAATGTGGCTAAGGAAATTGGCAAAATAAATGAAAAAGACATTTGAAAGGAAGAATGGCATTATTGGCATTTTATTTATGAAAATAAATTAAAATAGGAGAAAAGGGAGGTGAAAGGTCATAGGTTTCATGTGAGGAGGAAAATGAAGAAAAATAATGGAAATTGAAGAAAATAGAGGCCTCAATGATAAAAAGGCTTATGAGGATCAATAGGCAAGCTTTTGGTTCTGTTTACTTTTCAAGCTATCTCATTATTCTCTCTCCCTCTCGTACTATTAGACACATAGTTTTCTTGGAGCACTTTATAATTGGATCAAGAAAGGAAAATAAGGCAAGAGGAAGGAAGGAGCAAGAAAGGAAGAGCAAGATTAAGCAACTACAAAATGATTCTTTATAGGTATCAATTTACATGTGTTATTTCCTTGCCAGATTTGACATGCATGGTATTGCATGTGGTTGTTTTCTATAATGGCATGGCTTTTTCTAGGTGTGACAATGTTTTCATCCTAGCCTTTCCATTTCTGGATAGCCTTGATGAGATGGGTTCTCATCCTTTGGTTGAGCCGGATTTCCAGATGGATTCGAAGATGAGTGAGGTGGATCTACGAGATTAAAAACACATGGCTGAGTGATACCTGAACCAGACTATGGATTATGGTAAGGCCACTGGCCAGTGACCCATGAACCCTACTATGGGTTGCAGTAAATCTAGGATTGTGTGCCTCGGTGGGTCTAGGAACCATTGTTGGTGAATGGCGGGATATACAGTAAATCCAAGAGGTGTATTTCTCTACATTGGGCCTAGTAGTCCCTAGATGGGATGTATGATAAATCCTGGAGAGTGGCTCTTGGTGTACGGCCCAGTGATCCTTGGATCAGACTGTGGATTATGGTAAAGCCTGAGGAGACTAGGAGACATCACAATTCTTCATGGTGTAGGTGGAGAATTATTGTAGCATCAATGCTTGTTTGGTTATTTTTGGTTGGTTATGAGTCTCACATTCATGCTTGGAATATGGCACAGGGGTGATTGGCTAAAGAGAGATTTCACTCAGCCAATCTTTGGTCGAGTGGAACGTGGTAGTCCCATCCATGGTTGGTTTTTACATTCATTAATGAGTAGTTCATTTCCTTGGCATTTGATGTGTAAATGTACTTGTTTATATGTGGATTCTATGGATGATGTATCCATGATATTTCTCTTTTTATTATGCTGGTTATGAGCATGTATTCTGACAGTGATGATATATGTCTCTCCTCTTGTTTTTATTTCTAGAAGAATAAGCATTGTATCTATGACCTAATAGGTGATACTTCAACTAATGATGTAAGGGAACAATTCTTCTTAGTGATTCTCAGATAATTATGAGACCCCTATGTTCAAATTTCTTGTTTACACCTGTAGATTACGTGTTTGTTATATGTTTGAAAAAATTCCAGTCATGGCTAGTAGGGGTCCAATCTAGGTCCTATCATGGTTTTTGCACATTTATCATTGTTTCACTATTTTATTACATTACTGAACTTGTAACTAAGTTATGGGCTTGAAAAATTACATTAAATCTCATGGATACAAGCACATGTCTGAGTATTTTAGTCCCTAGATGTCAGCATGCAGGCTTTTGTGTGTGTCTAGAGCCTCCCAGATGCATGCATGTAGGCTTGTGGGTGTGTCTGGGGGTTAAGTGGTTTAAAAATTCAGTGGTACCCAAGGTCCAGTTACTTGAGTGGTTGGGATGGTTCTTGGGAGTCTTGTTGCTAATGTGGAAGGTTTTGTGATGTTTTTCTATCAATTCCACTTCCTTAAGGTCACCTAGGAGGTCAAATTTGTTGAGATTCAACAAGATGATGAGCTTAGTGACAAGAGTCGCCTTCACTAAGTGGGCCCGCAGGCTATTTTTGGTGTAAATCTATTTTTAGACTATGTCTATTTTTAGACATGATGATCATATTTCAGAAGTTGCAGGATGCTATTTTTGGATGGTTTATCAAGTTGGAAAAATAGATGAAATTCTATTTTTAGAATATTGGGCGAAGTCTATTTATAGATCGTTAATCTAAAAATAGATGCATGTCGATTATTATTAGCTCTTAATAATAATCAGACTCTAAATAGTAACTTATTCTCTTGGATCACTTCAGTCCAGTGCACGGATGTGGCACATCGGCTGTGACGAGAAGAATTACACTATTCCTAAGGGTTTGCGGGAGCTAATGCATGGAGGACTCGGTTAGAACTGAAGTGGCAAAGTTATGACAGAGTTGGAAGAGTAGTTTATGGAGTTGTATTCAGTTTAACTCAGTTAGACTCAGTTGAGCTAGTTGTATCTAGTCTAACTGAATGATACACTAGTGAGAGTGGAGTGAATTAATTAGTAAATTAATTCACAAATAATAACTCATTAATCAACTGAACAATACATCAGTTAACTACAGTGCATGGCAGTTTCAGTGGAGACCAGTGGAGAGATAGGTGAAAGGGCAAGATAGACTATCTGTTGTGACTATAGTGATGCATTTATTGCATCACACACCCAGTGGAGATGCCAATGAGGATTGCGCAGTCAAGGATGGAGTAATTTGAATTCATTCAGAGCTATTCTTTAGCAGATATTGCGCAGTGGAGGTAGGCTAGCAGGTGGCAAAGATCAGTGCATGGATTTGCAAGATTGGGCCTGATTAGTGTATGACGATTGTACTGTACTGAGAGCTTGTGATAAGATTTGTATGCTTGTATGAGATTTTCATATGATCTCCATGTTACATAATATATAGTTGGGGTTTTCAGCTTCAGGCTTTCCCGGTTAAAAACTGTGTTATGTGCGATTGAATATTTTTGTTTATGCTTCACATGTGTGTGCAATTAAATTTTCCGCAAAAGATTAACAAGTGGAATAGATTTAGTATCTTGCATAAAGTTAAATAGTGTGAGATCAGGTGGATCTTGGAAATATGCATGCTTAGTGCATATAATTTCTACATGGTATCAGAGCATTGTTGATTGAATATTGCAATTGTGAAGTGAGTTTGTGCTGGTGGACAATTCGAATTTGCTATAGAAGATTCTTGGTGCAGAAATCGAGTATACATTGAAATGTCTTTCAACGGGTTGAGATTGGAGTATGCCCTTGATGGGAGCTCGAATTACATAGCCTAGAAGGATAGGATGGAGGAGGTGCTGGAGGATAATGGGCTAAAGGAGTTCATCGATAGCGATGTTCCTAAGCTGGGATCTAGCGACGCTGCATTAATTGATGCATGGAAAAAGAACAACAAAGACGAGAAGGATTTTGTTGGAAGGTGTGAAGGACCATATTGTGTCCAGCCTTCATGGGAAAGCCACTCCATTCTTAATGTGGAAGGCTTTGACAGATTTTTTCCAAAGAAGAAGTGACCAGAGGAAGTTGGTGCTTAAAGACAAGCTCAGAAAAATAAAAATGGAGAAATGCGACAGTACTCCAAAATACCTCACGAAGTTTGTCCACTGCAAGGATGAACTAGGAAGTGTGGGGGTTACTGTTGATGAAGAAGACTTGGTGAGCTTGGCTCTCCTTGGGCTTCCGAAAAGTTGGCATAGCTACGAAGACTTTTTCAATGGACGGGAGAAACTACCGTGATGGGAGTGAATTTGGTCGGATCTTGTGCAGGAGGAGATAAGGCGGGGTACCAGGTATGGATCTTCATCGAAGAATGAAGATGAAGAGAATTTCAATTTGGTTGCCAAAGCAACGAAAGGGAAGGGGAATAAATCTTCTTCAAAATCTGGTGCTAAAGGCAAGAAGCAGGATTTTTCCAAAGTGAATTGTTTTCACTGTCACGAGCATGGACATTTCGCCACTAACTGTCCACAGAAGAAGAAGAAGAAGCGAGTTGCTAGATCTGCAGCTGGAGGGCCTTAGCCTCACAATTTGAGATGGATTTTTCCTTGATCGCATGCTTGGTTTCAAGCTGCATGGGATCGGTATGGTATCTTGATAGTGGTGCGTCTTTCCATATGATGGGAGACAAAGAGTTGTCTAGTGACTTGGAGGAGAAGGACCTCTAGATGCATATAGAGATGGCCAACGATGGTCAGTACAGTGCGACATGAATTGGGACCATTACCTTTGAGAGGGAGTCTGGTAATCCATTCTTGTTGAAGAATTTCATGCATGTTCCAGGTTTGAAGAAGAACTTGGTCTTAGTCGCAATGCTGGAAGACAAGGGTTATGATGTTGTTTTCAATGGGGGAAAATCCTTCCTTCGACATAAAACAACCGGTCAAACCAAGAAGATAGGGGTTCGAATTAAGAATCTCTACAAGCTAGAGATAGATGGCTGCACTACAATGGTGGGAAAAGTAGAAGAAGTGGTGAGGCAGGATGAGGGTGAATTATGGCACAGGAGATTGGGCCATCTTCACCATGGCGCTTTGAAGATTTTGCAGCAAATTTCTACTGGACTTCCTAAGGGTACTCTTGTGTAGTAAGTGTTAGGGTCCCATGATTTGGCTGATTGGCAAGCCAAATGACAGTGTAACATCAAACCAATATTTGGAGCCCAAGGACCTAGCCTTCCTGGACTCAGAGAAGGCTCTCTCTATCTGTGTAAGGAATATCTGTGTGTTTCCTTATTGTGTTTTGGTTTTAGGCTAGTTATGAAGTAGGTTTTTTGGTTTTGGTTTTTAGGTTGTGAGGGATGAAACTGATAAAAGATATAAGATAGGTAAAAATATGTCAAATCAACTGGGCTATGGGGTCGAAGAGGTCAAGAAATCTATCAGATGGTGATACAAGGCTGTTGAAGGGCCGATTTGATTCAAGGTAAAATGGATCTTTGGGAAAAATGGAGTAAAATGGAAATCAAGTTTGTGAATAACAAAGGATTTCAAGCATAATTAGTTTAATAGCTGACATCAAAATGGTAGGGCAAACCATTAATCATGAGAAATGTAACTATAAGCTAATCAATACATAGAAATAAACATTCAAGCCATGCATAGACATATATAACTCTCTAACTTTGGGAAATGGCTATCAGACTTTGGGGAAATACACTTAAGATAGACAAACAACTCAAATTACTATGCTGGAACGCCTAAACACAGTACTTCAAGTTATTGGGCACTTTGAAAACAAGATTGCATAGTCTTAGGCAAAGGGCAAGATCAGAACAAGACCTCCTTGGTTCAACAAATGACAATCTAATCAGTCAAAGAGAAATTTCATGGATGGAGCTATGGCTAGCCATGAGTAACTAGGGCATACCATAAATCATACTTAGCATGCATAAAACCATGAATAAAAAAAACAACAATATCCTTAAGTTATTAAAGAGCAATCAAGAATTCTTTAATGTGACTAAGAATGAAGAAAACATGGAAGCTATGAAGAAACGGGAAATTTGAGGTGCCTCCAAGGGCATGTCTCAAATTTGTTCTCTACTGTTCTATAGCAAGTAAGAAACATGGATTTATGAATGAAAACTATGAAAAAAAACAAGGAGAGAGACACTATACCATTCTACCAAGTCATGGAATCCAACAACAATCCTCTTTCATCATCCAAGAACATCCAAGAGACTATCCAAAAGCATGAGACAAGTATTTATTCCAAAGCTTATATGACCATATATTTCTTCTATCATCAAGTTCAACCTTGTTTACAATGAAAGCCTTTGGAATATATAGGCTCAAGTGAGGAAAACCTCTTAGTTCAATTTGCACTCTCATTGGCCTATCCAAAATATCTAATCTTGTCCTTGAGGATTTGCAAAGCCCAAGGCACAAAATATCTCATAAAATATCTAAAAAATGATAAAAGAGGGAAATAAATTGACTTTTCATAACTTCTCATGTGCAAAAATAGCTAAACGCACATGAGGAAAAAGCAGTTTTTAAAGGTTCAATTTTTACAAAAATACTCAAAAAATACATCAGCAAAAGGTCCCTTGACTTGCCGGCAACTTTTGGTAGCCTTCTTGATGTTGAAATAAGGCTCATGATAGCTCGTTGGAAAGCTTTGAGTGTTTAATTTCTAGAAAAACTTGAATTTCCCAATCGGATGCCTGGAATTCCTCCAAAAATAGGCTTGTGTGTAAAAAAACCAAAAAATAAGGCTTGCTGATAGACCGGGCAAAGTGTAGAAAAAGCGAGCATTTTTCGCCATTTCGGGGGAGCAAATGATCTTCAAATGTCTTGAAAATTGCTAAGTATGTGCTCCTGAGATTATGGCATCTAATGATACCATTCTCATCTTTTGATGATCCAAACTGAAATGGCGAAGCCCATTAGTTTTGGCCAAAAACCCAAAAATGAAAAAAAACCAAAATATGTCGAAATTTGCCCAAATTTGGTGAGCATGACCCTCAAGGGTTCTCAGCAACATGTTGTGAAGCAGAGGCAAAAATCTAAAGTCTTGAGGTGTCTTTCCTAAATTTTTGTTCTGGGCGCTTCCCTTTAGCCTCCTTGAGTTTTTCTTGAGCAGCCTTCAACTTGCGCCAAGCAAACTGATTTAACTTTTTATAATGCCCCGTCATTCTCCTTTGAAGGTCTAAATCCTTGTTTGCCTTCTCCAATTTCTTCTCCAAGTGGTCATTGAATCTCTCAAGCCATGCCTCCCTATTGTTCTCTATCTCTTGTTCAAAGAATGCAGTGAGAGTGGCAGATTGGAGAAGGGCATTTTCCTCTTCTTTTTGCTTCTCAAGGGCCTTTTTTAGCTCCATGGTTCTTGGCCTCTTTCGCCTAGGCTGATCTTCGCCTTCACTTTCATCGAACTCACCCATGAGTTCTTCCAACCTCACTTGGGCTTTGGAGGCCTCCTTCTTGTACTTGATCGCCCGTGTCTCATAAACAGCCATATGGACACTCATTTGCTTATTTTGGATTTGCAAAAATTGATTGAAATTCCTAGCTCTATGAAGATCATCCTTCAAGGCATCAATTTGGCTTTCTCTATGGATCAAGAGGTTTTCTAGAATCTGGGCCTCATTATCACTATCATCGCTTTGGATTTGGATGATGTCAAATGCACTCTCATGTTCATGACTGCCTTCTTCCTTGCCCATCCCCTTGCTTTGGGTGGCTTTCTAGTACTCTTCCTCCTGGGAAAATCAATCATGGGCTTCTTGGGAAATTTTCCTTTGCTTCGAAGGGCCCTTGTCACATTTGGAGTGACAACTCTAGGCACCCTTTTCTTTCTTGTCTGAGGTTTGACAACTTTCAGAGAAGAGAGCATGGCCCCTTGCCTCGGAGAGGCAGCTAGCACATGCTCCATGGGTTCCTTACCCTTGTCACTTTGCCTTTTTCTTCTTGAGGCTATTGTCCCTCATGTTGTGGCTTATGTGTAACATGCTGTGGCTACCCCTGTTTATCACTCTCATGTTGCCCCTGTTCAGCACTTTCATGCTGCTCCTGCTCATCATGATGTAGATGTTGTGTGTCATCTTTTGACTACCCCTGTTCATCACTTTCATACCTTTGTTCAACATCTTCATGCTGCTCCTGTTCCTCCTCACTATGATGCTATTGTTCAGTCTCTTTTGGCTACTGTGTATCATCATAAGGCTCCTCACCCTCATCATAAGTTTGTTGTTCTTCATCTCCTTGCTGCTGCTCATCATCACTGTGATGCTGCTGTGTAGTCTTTTTTGGCTGTTGTGTGTCATCATAAGGCTACTCACCCTCATCATAAGTCTAGTTTTCTTCATCTCCTTGCTGTTGCCCATCATCACTGTGATGCTATTGTTCAGCGCTTTCTTCTTCCTCTTGCTGCTGCTCATCATCACTTTCTCCTTTCTGCTCATGTCCTTCTTCCTCCTCATGGTCACTTTCCTCTCCTTCTTCATGTTCTTTCGTTTGTTCTGTAGTAAACTTGAGCTTTTTAGGAATAGGTCTGCTAGAAGAAGGTGAAGGATGGTGAGTAGGAGGTGTAGGGGATGTATGAACTGGAGGGACAGTGGAGAAATTCGGATGGGTGATGAAAGTATCCCAAGAGACCTCCCTCTTTTCAAGCTAATGAAGGATGATGACTTTGATGAGAGAGTGATGGAAGAGGCAGCTGATTTGCTGTGAAGGAGGCTTCTTCTGAACAGTGGAAGCCATTTTCTCAATGCTCTTGTGTAAGAAGAAAGGACGATTTAGCAGCTTGGTCCTTGTGAAATTCATGAGCAGTCGAATGTGATAGGCATAGATTCGGGAGAATAGTCCCTCACAAGTGAATTACTTCATGATAATCTTCATGAGAGGGGTGTAGCTGGCTAAAAGATATGAGAAAGGGAAAATAGAAGGACATGACTCTCTATGCTCAGGCTTTAGAAAGGGCTTGTAATATTTTGAGTCCAAATGGCTTTGTTTAAACCATTTCTCACCAATATAGGGGATTTTAGTGGCCTTGGAGATGGATCTTGGAGAGAATTTGAAGTCAAGGCCTGCCAGCTGGAAATGCTTGTCTTGAAACCTCAAAGCACAAAGGTGTGTCAAAGGAGAAAAGCTCTTCACCTCTTGCACCCTTTGACAAAAATCTAAACACCCGACCTCATGGAAATTGAACAAGACTGATGGGTGGGCATTCACTTCTTCAGTGGAAGTAGGCTCAAATCTCTTATGCAATCCACTCCTACTATCCTTTCTGGGAGGCATCTTGTTCTGGATGCTCTCTGCAAAACCAAACTGCCTCAAAAAGGTTTTCAAGAATGTTTTCTCAAAAAAAACTCTGTCTTCTTTGTCAATCACTGTTTGATCAAGGAAAATTTGCCTCAAATGCTGTGTGAAATGTTTTCTTTCATATTAGGTCTCTTCTCCTCCCAAAACAATGTCTTTCCCCTTTGTATGGAATTCATTAAAAATAATTTTAATAGCAAGCACACAGTCAACTAAAATGTATACACAGTCAAGTGATTTCTGTGTTTGGGTAAGGTCACAGGGCTCTTGGTGTTTTGGTGTAAGCTAGGCAGTCTAGTATTTAGATAGAGGCAAAGTACTCCTCTCAATCAAAACACCCTCCTTGAGTTCACTATTCCTCACCCACAAGTAAACAACAACACCTCCAAACTGATTTAACTGCTTTACTCACTAAAGTCTGCTTTATATAACAAAGGAGAAAACACTGATTTTTTCTTTTTTTACCACACACAGAGGAGACTTTTGAAATGACAAAACACTTATAAAATGATTACTGTTGTTTGAAATTAGGCCCACTGCTTCACTTTTCAAACCCTTTCTTTCCTCCCTTTAAACACTGCCTCCACCTTTCAACTTGTTTTGAGGGCAGTTTGTCAAGCTTTTTGACATCAATAAAAGCCCACCACCTCACTTTCAACTAAATATAACAATATTCTTCAAACCTTTTCACCCCAACACACCTCGATTTACACCGGAAGTTTCATTTTTTCACCATCATTTAGTCTTTGAAAAACACAGCATTGATCACCCTTTTAGAAATTTGAATACACCCAGGAGGCACATAAACACCTTGAAAATCGATGGCAGTCGTTGATTGAGGGGTTTGAGCAGCTTTCAAAGCTTTTGGAGGCATTTTTATGGTTTGAAACAAGCACAACATGTTTACTATGGAAGGCGCCGTGCAAAGAGAAGTTGTTGGGTCATTGACGGGTAGTCGTGACCGGCGCCTACAAGTGCGCCGCGCGACAGTGCAACCCTTTGGAAAAACTTCTCCTGAACACGCCGCGCAACTCTACAGGCGCACCACTCAGTCTTCAAGCCTAAAAAATCTATGTATTTGCCCTAAAACTCCTTCTTCGGTCTCGTGGACATCCAAAGGGGAGTGTTGCCTTGTGTTTTGAGAATGTCAAATGGCTTGCAACGGTCTCCTTATTCTCTTTTGAATGCAAAAAGCCAACTACCGTTGAGTTTGACTTGTGAGGGTTTTCAAGGATACTTTCTTTAAAACCATTTCCTTTGTTTATTTGAAAACAAAACCACAGTGACTTTGAACGTGCTATAAGGGGCTCATACTTTTAAATAATGTTGGAAAAAAGGCTGTGCATGCTATCTGGCCAGTTTTGGCAGATATGACTCTTTCCTCTTGTAATAAAATCATCCAAGGGTCAAACTTTTTTCACTGTGCTTTATTATTAAAAAGGAAACTATGCCACTACTGACCCTTTAATGACATCTTCAAAATGGGAAATCTGCTCAAAACGTACCAATGAGTGGTAAAGCATCTTTTGTCATTTTGCAAGGAGATGACCTATCTCTTTAAAACGTGATTGACAGCTTCTGTTCCTTATGATTATATCTACTTGTTAGAGGGAATCTAGCTCAAATCCATATAGGTACTGTAGATGTATTCTCCAAATGATGCTTCTCTTTGACTGTGAGTGAGGCCTAGTTGTATTCACCTGAGCTTACTATCATCTGTCCATCAAGAGGGCACTTCTTCTGAAAACTTCTTCTCTACTCAAACTACAACAACAAGGTACCTTTGACCTATTTTCATAAGGAGAATGCCTTCATTTGTAACAGTGGCATGCATTATTGGCTTTGAATGTTGTTCCAAAATTTTTGAAACTCATGCCATAATCCTTCTTACATATTTATGAGCTTGTGTGTTTAGTTGCAATTCCTTTTGGGAAAACTAAACTCAAATTGCCTTCTGTCCACTATGATGAGTAATTTTGAAAGGAAATTCTTTATGAATAGAAAAAACAGTACCTATTGAAAAGAAATCATCACTCTTAGTGGTTTCCCTTGTACATGATGGCAGAGGTCAATCTAGGACCAAGACCCTTTTGGCTCCTTTGGCCATCAGCTTAATAATATTTCTTCATTGATGATGAACCCATTAGCTTATATTGTAACTCAATAATAAGGGAGCTTATGAAAACAATCTTTGAAAAGCACCACTGCTTGACCTCTGCCTTAAACATCATTTTTATTCAGAAACCCTTAGTTGTTGTCTCTCTGGATCCCAAAATTTGTCTTTACAGTTAGTGAAAAGCTTAAAAACAGACTTTGTCTACTGGCCCTCTGCTTATAAATGAAGGAGGCGCTCTTAACCCTCTGCTTGTAGATGAAGGAGGTTTTTTGGTCTTCAATCCCTCTACTTATAAAATGGAGGTTTTTCTGTCCTCAACCCTCTGCTTATAAAATGAAGGAGGTTTTTCTGTCCTCAACCCTCTGCTTATAAAATGAAGGATGTTTTTCAGTCATGCCATCTCATCAGCTTTTGACAATGTTTTTTTTCCTTTCACTGTCCTTTCATGCTTTGACTGTGATCGCAAGAGTTTAATGAAAAACTCTCTGCTCTGTAGCTGCATGCCAAGCTCAAAATCACATGAGAAGCAGTTGTCTTCTCATGTGGAACCAAATATTGTCTCCTGGGAATGCTAGTATACTTCTGTTCTTGAAAGATCCATTAAAACACTATAAAACCACCTAAAATCATTTTGACCTATGGTACATGTATTGCTGAGACTTGAGGGTTTATGAGTGGCGCGACCTAGGGTTGTAACCAACTTTATTTGCAGAATGGGAGGTCTGTTATGACTTTTTGGTAGCAGATGGAGGTTCTTTCGCTTTAGGATAGTTTGCCAAGGGAGAAATACCTAAAGCGCCACTTCCTAACTTAGGGGAGACCTCTTTGGATAGATTTGGATTGTTTTCTTTGGAGTTGATGGACAAGCTAGTATGGCTGAGGCTAGATAGGGCTTGATAATGAGGTTTCATCTCATCATGGGCAGATTGAAAAGGTAGGAGGGAAAAAAATGTTTATGGGTGTTTTCCAGCTGGCAAATTTGACAATTTTTTAGATCAGCTGCTAGAAAACTTGGTTGTTACAACTAGTCATCACCAACAAGTGAAAAATACTGATGACTAACAGTGGCTCCATTTGGGGAGGGCAGCTCCTTTTCAGGAGGTGTCCAGAATCTCAGATCTTTGGCTCATGAAGACCAGTGCCTTATCCATTGGTGCAAATTTCACTCTTCCTTGATGCTACTTCTGAAAATTGACAGCATGATTAGCAACAATAATATTTCTACCTACCCCACTATCTTTCCTGACATTTTTTCTTCCTTTGGGTGAATTTGGACTAGCAACCCTTTTGACAATATATATTTTTGAAAAATGAACCTATCTAGTTCTACACTTATATCTGTCGGGAGTTCATATTAAGCCGATGAACTCCTTCATTACTCTACCTATGCTAGATCAACTGTCAAGGTTAAGATGTTTGACATGATTTTGTTCTCTAATCTAAAACACGAAATTGAAAAATGATCAAATCAGGGTTAGACAGTCTGATTTTTCATGTACTTGCGGCATGAAATACAAGCTGCACACAAACATTATTTTGCATAAAATGGAAACTAGGAAAAACGGGGCTAGAATGCACAATTTTTTTTTCATCCCCGCTTCCCTCTTTGGTTCTGTTTTGAGCATGTGGAACCAGTATCTTTTCCTAATCTACTCTCTTTGATAAGTCAAGCTTACACAATGTTGACCATCTTTTCCACTCACTAACTTATCAACAAATAAATTTAAAACATGTTCAGCTATGATTAGGCTAGATAACTGAACAACACATTTGAGCACTAGTAGCGGAATTTAGACTTGTGCGCTTTCTAAATGACTATTTTTTGAACATGGGGCCTTTTTCTATTTTTCAAACTGCCCTCTTTTCTATTTTTCTATTGTTTTTGACTTTTCTGTTTTATCTATTTTTCAAACAGTGGTATATACAATGATTGAAATTTTTTTAAACTCAGAAATCTTGGAAATGGCGAAAATTAAGCATCTTATCCTCATAAGGATCTCCTACCACTCTTGGTCCACTCAACTCCTGAAAAGAGAAATTTGGAAATTTTTCTCTTTCCAGCATGACATAAGGATTCATGCAAGAATCTCTGAATGAACCTATATCTTCCCGTTGTACCTCTTTATACCTTTGATTTCCGCTCCTTCCTTTACTGTACATCTTCTTTAAGTAATGCATATATTCTTTGTCATTTTTGAAATAAATAATGACATCATCAAGGTATGTTAAAACGCAGAAATTTAGGACTGGAAACATGGCTTTCAGGAGCATATTTTTGATATCTGGTGGTTTTGCAATTCTGAGTCTGAAACTGGAACTACTTCCAGCATACTGAAAAAAATATTTGAGCTGTCTACTTTGCAAAGGAATCATTTGGCTATAACCTGAAACATCATCTTGCAAAGGCATATGATTAAAAGCACTTATCATCAGCATATCATGGTCTTGGGTAGGAAGGATAAAATTTATGTTATAAGGATGTGCATTAGTGTTTTTAAAATCAAAAAATACCCTATGACCTGCTATTTTATCTTTGATTATTATTGATTGGTTCAGATTTTTGTATTTTCTTTTGTCAAAGCTGCTTCTTGAAGTGATGGTAGTGGCATAGTGTTTCTCATTATTTTCTCTGCATGAGGTAGTATTCTGCATGAGATTGCCAATTCTAGCAGTTCTAAGTCTTTGATGGAATGACAGGATATTAGCCAGTTCAAGTAACTCAAGTATATTTGGACTGCAAATATCATGTTCACTCATAAGGAGTTTATCAGGCATTTTTTCTGGATTTTGAGCTGTTATGGCTACAGTCAGGGTTTCACTTGCAGTGGAAGAGTTATGTGATGGTAAATATTTGAGGTATGGTAAAAACATTAAGCTTCCTTGCTCCTGAGTTTCGAAAAGGTTTCTGATATGTAAGTCTTCTAATGCCTCTATTCTAAAAAAAATTCTTGATGTTAATGTTGATGTTTGACTAAGGTTTGAGCAATTCGCTTGATAGTACAGAATGGTTTGTGCTTCTTGCTCTATTCCTATTTCAAAAGGAACATACTTACTTTCCTCAAGACATAGCTATTCATGATCATGGTAGTTTGGAGTGTCTAGTTCATCATAGAGAACTAGGGGCAGCTGATGTGGTGGGTCTAAGTTTTTTTCAACTTCTTCTAACTATTCTTCAATGTCCTCATCAGTGTGCAAAATAAAAGAGTTCAGGTCAGAATGCAAGGAATACATTGGGATGTTATCTGGCCTCTCTTGGCTACTGATCATGTATTTCATGTGTGACTCTCGATAGAGTATTCTTGTTTGGTCAAACACATGAATAGTGGCATAGGACATATCAAGTTGAATATTCCCTTGGAGCTTGGCTCCCCAAGATCTGGATAGAAGCATTCCATACTTGGGGGGAATGTCTGCTACTACTATGTCCATGATCAGATGTTTTGCAGGTATTTGGGCCAAACTAAAACAAAGATCTTTGATCAAGCCTAGACATTTGACTCTACTAGAATCAAATGAATATAATTCTTTGTATGGTCTTGTGATTTCTAGGCCTAATCTTTCCATTACAACCTTCGGCATAAGATTATGTGAGGCGCCGGAGTCCAGCATGGCATTGTGAAGGATTTGGTCATGGATATTTAGACTGATGTAAAAGGAAAGGGTGGTTCCTTCTTGGAATTTTCCTTCTATTTTCGGACCAAACAACACTTCAGGAGTGTCATCAGCTAGATTAAGGGTGTTGGCATCATTTCCTATATTCAGGACCTTTAACACTTGGGACTTGTAAGAGTTTTGGGTGATGAGCTCGGTAAGAGGCATGGTGATCTTTATTTTGGCGATTTCACCCTCAAAACTAAAAGGTAGTTGTAGTTTAGACATGTTTGCTTCATATTTTTCAGCCATGACTTTCTCTATTTTCTGAGTTTGCTGGCTCTGCTTCGGGATTTTTTTTGCCACGGCCACCTTGGGAATCTTTGTGGAAGTACTAGGAGCATCTGAGCCAAGACTTGTTTGGATAACTTTATCTTTATTTTGGTCATTTTTCCTGACCATGATTTTGTTGTTGTCCACTGCTTTTTTAAGGATGGTATCGGGGGTTTTAGCAGTGTCTGAGTTGTCTTTCTTGGAGTTGTCTTGGTTTTTTCTGCTTCTAAGATCATACTGCCTGTGAGCTTCTATTATGGAATTTTGAAAATCTATGGCAGGATCCTCGGGATCTTCATAGTTGGTTTCATCCTTATTTGGAGAGAAGAATGCTTGTTCTTCTTCTGTGAGGTACACCTCACTCATATTATCAGACCCTATGAGATTCAAATGATTTTCATCAATGGGTTTTGTATCCCTATCATCTTCTTCCACATAATTTTCATTAAATGGTGGCCTAATTTGTTGGTCATTTTCCCTTGGTTTGTTTTGAGGCTGTTCCCTCCTAAAATTTTGGTTCCGGTTTCTATTTGGAGGGTTTGGCTGGTTGTCCCTAAGAGGGGTCTTCTCACTTATCTTTTCACACATTTTGGCCATGGACCTGACTAAGTCATCTATTCTAGGATCTAAGGGAGGAGCTGAAGTGGAGACCTCATCCCGGTAGGTGACTTTCCTTTCTGATCTAGTCCTAGCTCTTTTTTCTACTAAGTTGGCTCCTGCCCTTATGGCTACTTTTTGCATTTCCTCTAAGGTAAGGGGGTCCTTGTCTCTTAGTTGATAAGTCACCCTCGGGGAAATTTGTCAAGGCTAAACCAAGTGGGGGTTTGAAGTGAGGTGGGAGGGCGTTATACACACTGTTGAACCTTGTGCAGTATCCCGAGACACTTTCCCCATTTTCCCATTTTAGATTGTTATACTCTGACAGGATTTGAATGGGGTTCTTTCGGATTTCCCACTTGGTTATGAAGATTTGGTAGAGTTCTGGGAGATTGTGGATGTTGTTTGGAATTAAGATCTTAAACCATTTTTTGGGTTCTCCGCCCAGGCTTTGGGCGAACATCCTCATTCTGATGGTCTCGTCTTATATTTCCATGTATTCAAAGGCATCGCTAATCCTATCTACATGCTGTTGAGCTGTGGCAGTCTCATCTCCAGTAAAGTGTGGGATTTTGGCTTGATAGTTATTTTGTAAGGGAGCCAAAGGCTGTGGCAACACCAAGGGTGCATACCAAGCTGCCATGACGGGAGCTAATGGGTGATGTACAAAATGAGGGCTTGCGGGATGAGCTGAGGTGGTTTGAACAGTAGTGGTTTGGATAGGTGTGGCTGATGTACTTGGACTAGTGATCTAATTTTGAGCAGATCTGGGACGGTAGGAGCCAAAGTGATGGAGAAGCTGAAAGTCGAGAGGTGTGGTAGGTGAGGCTTCTCTACTAAGACTCTATGGCAGATCTAGGGGCTCAAGATCGTCAAAGTCTATCTTACTTTGTGACTTGCTTCTAAAAAGGATTTTTGTTGATTTTAAGTCAAAGAGGGAATCCTGCAAGGCAGTGAGATGTTCAGGCACTGATCTTGCTTTATGGATGGACCTATCGGTAGCTAAATTGCCAGTTTCGGAAGCTTGCCACAGAATCTTCTTTGGGTCATCTACTATGATAGGGGGATTTGGGTCTGGATGAGATCTGGTGTTGATTCTTCGTGAAGCCAGATTTCGGGTCTAGAGTTTAGAGAGGATGGTATTTGTGCCTGTTTCGGATGAATGGCCTCTCTAAGGTTTTACTAATGTGAAGAATGGTCAAAAACAAAAAAATGGACTAGTGGAGTCGCCAGGTGGATTTTTATGAGAACTATGGTCCACCACCAACACTATCAAAGATGCTTTGGGAAAAATTTTTATAACAAACTTTGAGATGGAAACTTGCAAACAAGAGTGATTCACTTGGTTTCAACAGTTTGCTAGGCTGTATGGACAAGCTAATGGTTCTCTTGGAAAGAATACTTCTGCTTATCTCCTATGTTTTTAGGTGAGGTTTTCTGAATCACTAAGTTATACTTAGTTTGTCACTGATTCCAGAGCTTCTACCCTAAGCTTAAGTTTTTGGAAGGATGAGTTAGCAGAAAGGAATGGTTTATGAATTTTTTGGTCTTTTATGGAGTTTTTAGGCTTACTAGAGGCTAGTGGAGTCACCAGGTGGAACTTGGTTGTTTTTGTAAAGACGTAGCTATGGTCCACCACCAGTAACTAGGGAAAAGCCAATCTGGGAATGTTTTGGGGTTTTTCTGAGTTTTTATGTGCAGCCTATGGTTTAAAGTATTCTAAACCTGTTTCATCACTTCGCTAGGGTGGTGATAACAAAAAGATTTTAATCTAAATGGTCTATGGCCTACTTGCCTGTTTAAGTTTTGAAGACTAATGAATCTACAAGAGTTTTCTAGACTGTTATGTACTCAGTTAGTCCCACCATGATTGCCATTATGTTAGGGTCCCGTGATTTGGCTGATTGGCAAGCAAAATGATAGTGTAACATCAAACCAATATTTGGAGCCCAAGGACCTAGCCTTCCTCGACTCAGAGAGGGCTCTCTCTATCTATGTAAGGGATATCTGTGTGTTTGCTTATTGTGTTCTAATTTTAGGCTAGTTATGAAGTAGGTTTTTTGGTTTTGGTTTTTAGGTTGTGAGGGATGAAACTGATCAAAGATATAAGATAGGTAAAAAGATGCCAGATCAACTGGGCTATGGGGTCGAAGAGGTCAAGAAAGCTATCATATGGTGATACAAGGCTATTGAAGCGCCAATTTGATTTGAGGTAAAATGGATCTTTGGGAAAAATGGAGTAAAATGGACATCAAGTTTGTGAATAACAAAGGATTTCAAGCATAACTAGTTTAATAGCTGACATAAACATGGTAGGGAAAACCATTAATCATGAGAAATGTAACTATAAGCTAATCAATACATATAAATAAACATTCAAGCCATGCATAGAGATATATAACTCTCTAACTTTGGGAAATGGCTATCAGACTTTGGGGAAATACACTTAAGATAGAAAAAAAACTCAAATCACTATGTAGAATGCCTAAACACAGTACTTCAAGTTATTGGGCACTTTGAAAACAAGATTGCATAGTCTTAGGCAAAGGGCAAGATCAGAACAAGACCTCCTTGGTTCAACAAATGACAATCTAATCAGTCAAAGAGAAATTTCATGGATGGAGCTATGGCTAGCCATGAGTAAGCAGGGCATACCATAAATCATACTTAGCACCTCATAACCCACAACAGAATGGGGTCCTGGAGAGAAAGAACAGAACGATCATGGGTGCTTCATGAGCGATGCTACATGGCCAGGGCCTACCGATGCACTTGTGGGCAGAAGCATGCAACACTGCAGTTTATGTGAAAAATAGTTCTCCTCGTAGATTATTTGGCATGAGTACACCTGAAGAAGATTTTACTGGTAAGAAGCCTGGTATTTCTCATTTGAAGATTTTTGGTTCACCTGTTTACATTCATGTGACAAAGGACACCAAGAAGAAGATGGAGGCGACTGCAGAAGTTGGGATATTTGTGGGGTACAAAGAAACACCCCATAACTATCGTGTGTATTTTCCACACAGTTGGATGACTGTTGTGTGACGGGATATAAAATTCAATGAGGTGAAAGCCATGAAGTTGTCACTTGAGAGGGAGCTACACTTGCATGCGGAGGAGGAACTTCTAGTTCCCAAAGATGAGCCTCTGGATGTGGATCAGCCACAAGAGGAGATTCATGGAGTGGAGGAGTCCAGTCATACAGAACCAAACAACACACAAGGAAAAAAGCATACCATAGAAGCTGAGAGACTGGAGCTTGATGCGGCACAGAATGTAGGAGTCCCTACATCACAACGCAAATAGAGACAGTCACCTGACCGATATACTGGATACATGACTCTTATGAGAAAGTGTATTGTGACAGAGCCATCTTCTTTCGAAGAAGCAGTGCAGGAGCCCACATGGGTAGATGCCATGGTGGAGGAGTATGACTCCATTGTCAGAAACAGTGCTTGGGATATTGTTCCAAGGCCGGTGGGAAAATTAGTTGTAGGATCAAGATGGATCTACAAGGTAAAGCAAGCTTCTGATGGGAGCGTCGAGAAGTATAAGGCAAGATTTTTTTCTCGGGGCTTCTCACAGATTGAGGGGATTGACTATGAAGAAACCTTTGCACCTGTCGCATGGTATTCTTCCATACGGACCATCCTTTCTCTCTCAGCATAGATGGGTTGGCACATTCATCAGATGGATGTGAAGATTGCATTCCTTAATGGGATCATTGAGGAATAGGTGTACATTGAGCAACCTAAAGGATTTGAGATCTTTAGCAGCAAGTCACATGTGTGCAGGCTCAAAAGAGCGTTGTACAGGCTGAAACAAGCACCACGTGCTTGGTACACTCGGATTGACAACTATTTCACTGGAATTGGCTTCACCAAGAGTGAGGCAGATGCAAACCTGTACCAAATTGTGGTTGAGGGTAATATTTTAATCATTGTACTTTATGTTGATGATTTAATACTAACAGGTGATGAGAAGTTGATACACTCATGCAAGGCAGATCTTGCAAAGGAGTTTGAGATGAAGGATTTGGGCCTCCTTCATTATTTCCTTGGATTGGAAATATGGCAGCGGGAAGGTGAACTGTTTGTGTCTCAAGGAAATTATGCCCAGGAGATACTGGAGAAGTTTCACATGCAAGGCTATAAGCCTATCGACACTCCTCTTCTAAGAAATTGGAAGAAAGAGGATGCTACATTGGCAGAGGTAGTGGATGCCACTGTTTATCAACAATTGGTGGGTTCGCTCATGTATTTAGTTAATACAAGACCAGACATATGCTATGCAGTGAACCAGCTTTCACAAGCGATGGTTAAGCCTACCAAGCTCTTTTAGAAGGCAGGCAAGCATGTCCTGAGATATCTCAGGGGCACATATGAGTATGGTTTATAGTATAGACAGACGAATGAGGTGAATTTGCATGGCTTCACGGATGCAGATTGGGCAGGAATCCCAACAGACAGAAAGAGCACATCAAGAGGGATTTTCAGAATCGGATCTACGACAGTTTCTTGGTACAGCAGGAAACAAAGATCCGTGGCACTCAGTTCAGCGGAAGCGGAATACAAGGAAACAAGTTTAGCTGCATGTGAGGCTATCTAGATCAGGAATATTCTAGTTGTTTGTTCGGTTCACATTTAGATCCCACGGTGATTCATTTTGATAATCAGAGTTGCATTAAACTCTCGATTAATCATGTGTTTCATGATAGATCTAAACATATTGATATCTGATATCATCATATTAGATATTGTGTGCATCAGAAGATCATGTTGCTTCAGTAAATTCCTACAGAGCATCAGGATGCAAATATTCTGTCGAAGGCGCTCACCAGGAGAAAATTCGAATACCATAAAGGCAACATCAGGGTGAAGGATAATCCCTATCTTATTGAGAGGGAGTTTTGAGATTCAACAAGATGATGAGCTTAGTGAAAAGAGTCGCCTTCACTAAGTGGACCCACAGGCTATTCTTGGCGCAAGTCTATTTTTAGACATGATGAACATATTTCAGAAGTTGCAGGATGCTATTTGTGGATGGTTGATCAAGTTGGAAAAATAGATGAAATTCTATTTTTAGAATATTGGGCGAAGTCTATTTATAGATCATCAATCTAAAAATAGATGGCTGAATTATTATTAGCTCTTGACAATAATATAATAATCGACTCTAAACAACAACTTATTCTCTGGAGCACTTCGCTCAGTGGCTAGATGTATACATCAATTGATAGAAGGAATTACTATCTCTAAGGGTTTACTGGAGCTAATGCATGAGGACTGCCAGAAATTACTCAAGTGGCAGAGTTATGACACAGTTGGAAGAAGTATTTATGGAGTTGTATTTAGTTTAACTCAGTTAGACTCAATTGAGCTAGTTGTATCTAGTCTAACTGATTGATACACTAGTGAGAGTGGAGTGAATTAATTATTTAATTAAGTCACAAATAATAACTCATTAATCAACTGAACAATACAGCAGTTAACTAGAGTGCATGGCAGTTTCAGTGGAGACCAGTGGAGAGATAGGTGAAAGGGTAAGATAGACTATCTGTTGTGACTATAGTGATGCATTGATTACATCACACACTCAGTGGATATGCCAATGAGGATTGCATAGTCAAGGATGGAGTAATTTGAATTCATTCAGAGCTATTCTTCAGCAGGGATTGCGCAGTGGAGGTAGGCTAGTAGGAGGTAGAGATTGGTGCATGGATTTGCAAGATTGGTCCTGATTAGTGTATGACGATTGTACTGTACTAAGAGATTGTGATAATCTTTGTATGCTTGTATGAGATTGTCATATGATCTCCATGTTACATAATATATAGTTGGGTTTTTCAGCTTCAGGCTTTCCCGGTTAAAAACTGTGTTGTGTGCGATTGATTATTTTTGTTTATGCTTCACATGTGTGTGCAATTAAATTTTCCGCAAAAGATTAACAAGTGGAATAGATTCAGTATCTTGCATAAAGTTAAATAGTGTGAGATCAGGTAGATCTTGGACATATGCATGCTTAGTGCATATAATTTCTACAAAATTTGGTCATAGTAGCCTCTCATCACATGTTTACCTCGATTGGCCGATTACTTGGGTAGATGTTGGATGAGGGTGTTATAGAGAATTTATGTTATATGAATAAGTGGATAGAGAATTGGAAGATATGCTAGATACTAGAGACCTACCTTTTATTGTCTTCATCAATAGAAACATGAAAGACAGTCATAAGTAAGATATTGTGGAACCATCCAAGCAAAAAACAATTATGAATTCCTTCATGGTTTCTCATTGAGGAAGGATGTACATGCTCTCTCCTAGCATGCATAAGAGTACTGTGTCATTATGGAAGGGTTTTTTCCCAATAGGATTAATATGGTTTCATCATATTATGATATATGGGCATTCTATATTCACGAAGTCATACTGGTCCTAGTTGAGGATCCAATGACATTGTAGCAACTATGAACTTCATTTTCTAATAATCTTAGAAGTTATTTTCCTTAATTATATCTTTAAAAAATATTAATTTGAAATTTTTTCACTACCCATGGTAAGGCTAAACATCCCTAGAGGAAGTTATTGATGTATCCGACAAATGTTGTAAAAACTCCTAGCGATAAGGACTTTTGATTTTTTTCAAATCCTTGCAGACATAATTTAGAAAACTAGTGCATTTTGTTTCTATTGATAAATAGTATTAAGAAACCTGAGATGGCCACTATATGAATTGTGACTTATGCATATATTGTGTTTTTACCTTAGAATAATATTAAGTGGTCTAAGTTATGTGCATTTTGTGAGATTTATTACTAATGGCTGACAGAATATTTTGTGAACTAATTTTTTTTCCTGCATTGTTACTTTTATTTATCGTAGCTTTCTTCAATGATTACTTATTAGAAAAAAGACTAACTATTATATATTTTCTCTAATTGTTAAACATTCAAGTACTATGAATTTGGATAACTATTTTCTTGATTCATAAGTCGTTGTGTTTATTAGCTCATCTCTTCCTGTCCTCGTCTATCTTTAAATAAATACTGAGTTTATGATAGTTTCATTTTGCAAATTAGATGACTATTAGTTTAGTTCTCACATTTTATGTTGTGAAGATCATTCAATATCTTGCAACATTCAAAACCAAGCATGGTTACTAGGTTAGAATCTAGATGGATATCTTACCCCAAATAGTGTGAGGCCTAATTGGGACATCATAAAAAGGAGAAACCTCGTGACTATTGTTGGGTCATTTAACCTTATCGATAATAACTCAATTATATTTATATACGTTTTCTTTATGATATTTCTTAATCATATTTACATGAATAATATTTAGTAATCCATGATATATATATATATATATATATATTGGAACCTCGACAGAGAGGGGTAAAAACATGATAGTGGACGCTTCTATTACATCAACAAGGAGAGGGGTCCACATTTTAATATGAGTCGCTGGATCAAAGGGGGTGTAGGTAGCTGTAGGATAGGGCCTATGGAACCGAGAAGAGGAGTCATTATAACAGACCCCCACCCCCCATCCTATGAAATCAACAAGGGGAAGGGGACTCTACATTTTAATTTGGACCATTGATTTCTAAGACCACCATAGTTGTTGGATGGAGAGAGTCGTGCCTTTGTAAGATGGGAGCAGAGTAGGGTGAAAAATGGATATAGTGTTAGGTCCCTATATTACTAGTGCAGTCCCTTATTTTTGTTAGTGTATCCCCCCTATTGTTATTCTTGTACCCCTGTAGCCCCCATATTATTATTATTGTGCCCCATAAAACTCCATTATTATTATCTTTGTGCCCTTACATTATTATTGTTAGGTCAAAAATGATTATATTGTGACCCCATGGAATCCTATATATAGAAAGGAGGTTTTGTCATTTGAATCATTCAAGAATTGTTCATTTATATACTGTAAAGGAGGACTCCCCCTCGAAGTGGCTGATTTCTAAGGCATTGATCTCTCTTTTCTTCTATTTTTTTAGCAGGTTTCATAACATTTGGTATTAGAGCTTTGGATTCTACGGTTTCACTGCATCTAATAGGACATTGTGTAATTTTCGCTATAACTTTTTTCTACTAAGTTTCAGAAGCTTAAAAAAAAAATTGCGAAGATATCTTGAGGAACGTCGCATAAAAATTTTAGATCTTGGTTCGCAATATTTTTGGAGATATGATCTGTGGAAGTTAGGGTTTTTGTAGGATGTGAATTTCATCTCAAAGAGGTGACCTTGGAAAAATTGGCATAACTCTCTCTCTGAGCATTGGATTGAAATTATGTAAAAAGTGGTCGAAATTACACGGAATTTATTTTCTTGTGTATCAATTTTTGAGCCGAAGGAGGAAAAAATGACATGTTACATGCCATACAAGTTTTCTCTACTGAACCAGTCCATAATTAGGTCATTGTGGGAGATTGGCATAACTTTGCCTTGAAGAATCCAAATTAGTTCAGACCTATGGCATTGGAAAGAAGATTCATAGGGCTACTAAAGGACCAAAGATAAAATCTCAGGGAACTAAAATTACATAGATATATTAGTTTCAATATCAAGTTCCTCAAAAGAAAGAAAAAGGTGTGTATTTTTTTTCAAATTGCATAAGTCTTCTTTGAAAAAACAATTTGAAGGGATTCCAAGGGCGTATTGAGGCATATATATATCAGTATTGGGTTCTGAAATTCCCCATAAAAAGAATTCAACACCCATTAAGCGCTCAAAATACTCTACTATGACTCATGAAGAGGAATAAGTGCAACATGATATATCAAAATTACAAGAACATGTGCACCATATTTCTCTCTCGCAAAGAGCAACCAAAAATGAAATGGAAGCTTTGAAGAAAGGCATGGAAGCTAATATGGATGGTTTGAAGAAAGGCGTGGAAGCTAATATGGATGGTTTGAAGAATGGCATGGAAGCTAATATGGAGGACATGGAAGCTAAGATGGATGGCATCGATGAAAAAATGAAAGGCGACATGGAAGACATGAAGAATGATCTAAAAGTGGACATGTAAGGTTTTAAGGAAGGTTTCAGAAAGTTGATACAAGAAATGATTCCTAATGGTAAAAAGGTAGTAGAGGAAACTCATGATGAGAAAAAAATAAATGTTAATCGTGATTTCATAAAATCTAATGTTGGATTGAAGACCCACCATATTCCAAATATTGATATGAGGAATTTTGATGGCAAGGATCCCGTAACATGGATACTGCAGAAGGAGCAATATTTTGATCTCCATAATGTACAAAACACTCAAAAGGTATGCATTTCAAATTTACATTTAGAACAAAATACATTTTTATGGTATCGATGTCTTTTCTCTTGTAAAAAAATTGTCACTTGGTCAATTTTTATGAAGCAAATGATAGCACATTATGAGGATACAAAGAGAAACACCTTATTTAGCCAATTGATAAATCTAATAAAAAAGGGGTCAATGGTGGAGCACATTGAGGACTTCCAAAAATTGAATATAAGGGTAACTGATATTTTAGAGGAACACAAGATTAATGTCTTCATAGGGACTTTAAAGGATACAATCCAACATGAAGTTTGACTTTGGGAACCTGATTCATTGGAGAATGCATTCAGGTTGGCAAGAAAAATTGAAAGTATATTTATGGCAACAAGGAATCCTACCACTCACATATATAAATATGGAAGTCTTTCTACTCCTAGACTTCCAAAACCTATAAGGTTGACACCACAACAATTGGAAGAAAAAAGATCAAAAGGGCTTTGCTACAGTTGTGATAGAAAGTACACTAAAGGTCATAAGTGTGCTGAGAAGAAATTATTTTACATAGATTGTGAAGAGGAGGAAGAAAATGACAAATAAACTTTAAAAGAAGAGGATATACACCAAGAACCAACCCTAGAGAAAGAAGAAATGAGTCTGACCATATCTTACAATGCATAGTCAGGAATTACCACTCCTCAAATTCTCAAGATAGAAGGACATATCAAGATGAAAAATGTAATAGTGTTGATTGATTCGAGTAGTACCCATAATTTTATTCATTGTAAGGTAGCCAAGTAATTGAATTTCTTCCTATACCCAGCACCCAAGTGTCAAGTAATGTTTGTAAATGGAGGGACTATAAATTTCTCTGGAAAATGCCATAATATCAAGCTAACCATGGGGGAATATGTACCGAATATTCCAATGCTTTCCATTCCATTGGGAGGTTCTGATGTTGTACTAGGAGTACAATGGTTACAATCTTTGGGGACAGTAGCTTTTAATTTTCAAGAAATTTTCTTGAATTTTTTTTTGGAAGGAAATGAAGTTGAATTACAGGGTATCACAGGGAAGCCTAGAAAGATAATAAGCTCTAATTTCATGAAAAATCTTATAAAGAAAGATCAAAAAGGTGTAATTTCACAATTATACTCACTAGAAGTTCCAACATCAAAATCATCTATTTCTCCAGATCTCCAAAAAGTATTGGACAATCATTCCAAGGTGTTTGAAACTACGAAAGGACTCCCACCTATTCGTGATCATAATCATTTTATTCATTTTATTCCCGCAAGTGTTCCTCCAAACATCAGGCCATACAGATATCCTTATGTCCAAAAGAGAGAAATCGAATGTATGATTGTAGAAATGTTAGAGGCTGATATAATTCAACCTAGTCAAAGTTCTTTCACTGCTCCAGTATTATTGGGGCATAAGAAGGATGGATCGTGGCACATGTGTTCAGATTATAGGGAGCTCAATAAGCTCACTATTAAAGATAAATTTCCCATTCTTGTGATTGATGAATTATTGGATGAATTACATGTAGAAATTTATTTTACCAAGTTGGAGCTTCGTTCAGAATACCATCAAATTAGAATGAAGACTGAAGGTCTTCCAAAAATATCATTTTGAACTCATGAGGGTCATTATGAATTTTTGGTCATCCCTTTTGGCATTACCAATGAACCCTCTACATTTCAAGGGTTGATGAATTCCATTTTCAAACCCTTCCTTAGAAAATTTGTGTTAGTAATCTACAACATGTCTTGCAAGGATCATGTTCAACATGTTGACAGGGTGCTCAAATTATTGGAGGAGAAAAAATTATTCACAAAAACCTCCAAATGTTTCTTTGGATTACAAGAGGTGGAATATCTGGGTCATATTGTATCTTAGGAGGGTGTTAAGGTAGACCCTAACAAAATTAAAGCCATTAAGGAATGGAAAGTCCCCACAACCATAAAGAAGTTGCAAGGATTTATCGGGTTAAAAGGGAATCATCGCAATTTTGTTAAGAATTATGGAAGAATAGCAACACCTATAACAACATTATTGAAGAAAGATGCAATTTCATGGAATCTTGAAGCAACTAAGGCATTTTAACATCTTAAAGAGACAATGTGCCTAGCACCGGTTTTTTCTATGCCAGACTTCACAAAAACCTTTATTGCGGAATGTGATGCCTCGGGAAATGGAATTGGTGTTGTTTTAATGCAAGAAGGAAGACCCATGTCTTTTGAAAGTCATCCAATCAAAGGAAAGTATTTACAAAAAGATATTTATGAGAAGGAAATGTTGTCAATACTACATGCACTAAATAAATGTCGACCTTACCTAATGGGAAGACACTTCAAGGTAAAAATTGATCATGATAGTCTTAAATACTTTTTGGAACAAAGACTATCTTCAGAAAAGCATCAAAAATTGGTCACATAGATGTTGGGTTATGACTTTTAAATCATTTACAAAAAAGGGAAGCTAAATTTTGTTGAAGATGAACTCTCAAGAAATGATGAGGAGGTGGAAGCATTTATTTGTGCCATTTCTATTATCCAACCAAATTGGATAACCAAAGCAAGGGAGGAATGTGTTAGGGTCCCGTGATTTGGCTGATTAGCAAGCCAAGTGATAGGGTAACATCAAACCAACTTTGGAGTCCAAGGACCTAGCCTTCCTGGACTCAGAGAGGGCTCTCTCTATTTGTGCAAGAGGTGTATATTTGTTTTCTTCTTATGTATTTGATTTTAGGCTAGTTGTTAAGTGTGTTTTTAGTTTGTTTTTAGGTTTTTGAGGGAGGAACCGATCAAAGTTTTAAATAGATAAAAATATTGTTAGATCAACTAGGCTATGGGGTCGAAAAGGTCGAGAAAGCCTCAGATGGTGGACAAGGTATATTGAGGGCCCGATTTGATCAAGGTAAAATGGATCTTTAGGTGGAATGAAATGGGATGGACACTAGGTTTTGTGAAGGACAAAGACTTTTAAGCATAAATAGTTCAACAGCAGACATATATGTTGTAGGGCTAACCATTAATCACGATAAATGTAACTTCAAACTGATAGATGCATAAAATAAACATTCAAGCGATACATAGAGATATATGACTCTCTAACTTTAGGAAAATCACTATCAGACTTTGGGGAAAAACAAATAACTCAAGCTACGAAGAGGGAACTCATAGACATTATATTTGAGCTATTGGGCACTTTGAACTAAGATTGCAGAGTTTTAGGCAAAGAGCAATATCGATACAAGACCTCTTTGGTTCAACTAGGACAATCAAACATTCAAATAAAGGTTTCAAAGATGGAGCTTTGACTAGCCATGAGTAAGCAGGGTGTACCGTGAATCATACTTAGCATGCATAACAACAATAAATGAAACAAGCAACAAGTTCTTCAGTGATCAAAGAGCAGTTAAGAATTCTTTGATATGACTTAAGAAGGAAGAAAAACATAGAAGCCGTAATAAAATCAGGAAACTTGAGGTGCCTCCATGGGCATGTCTCAAATCTATTCTTTACTGACCTACAACAAACAAGAAACATGGAAACATGTATGAAAACTAAGGAAACATAACAGAGAGGGACACTATACCATTTTACCAAGTCAAGGAATCCAACAGCAGTCCTCTTTCATCATCCAAAACATTCAAGAAACTATCCAATGCATGAGACAAGGTATTTCTTCCAAGCTTGTATAACCATATATTTCTCTATATCATCAAGTTCAGCCTTGTTTACAATGAAATCTCTTGGAATATATTGGCCAAAATGAGGGAGAACCTCCTAGTGGAACTAGCAAGCTCATTGGCCCATAACAAATATCTGATTTTGTCCTTGAGGCTTTGCAAAGACCAAGGCACAAAATATCTATAAAAATATCCTAAAAATGCTAAAAAAAGGAAATTATATTGACTTTTACTAACTGAAAATGGCCAAAAAAGGCTAAACGCACCTTTGGAAAAGCCACTTCAGAAAACTGCATTTTTCACAAAAATGTTTCAGAAATATAGCAGCATAAAATTCCATGTCTTGTGGGCAACTTTTGAAGGACCTTTTGAAGGACCTCCCGATGTTGAAATGAGGCCCGTGATGGCTCGTTGCAAAGCCCTGGATGTTTAGTTTTTGAAAATACTTTTTTTCCCCCAAACTGATCACTAGAAGCCTATGAAAAACTAACCTTTGTGGAAAAACCCAGAAATTAGCCTTTGCTGATATGCGAGGCAGAGTGTTGAAAAAGTGATTGTTTTTCACCTCTTTGGGGGACCAAAACATCTTCAATTGATCTGAAATTCGCTGAGTATATGCCACTGAATTTAATGCATCCAATGATACCACTTTCAACCTTTGAGGGTGCTTCAAACTAAAATAGCGATGCTCATGATTTTATGCAAATAAGCCCAAAAATGTCAAAAATCAAAAACTTGTTGAATTATGCCCAATTTTGGCGAGCATAACCCTCATGGGTTTTCAAAAGCATGCTGAGAAGCGGAGGCCAAAATTTCAAGCCTTGATATGCCTTTCTTCACCTTTTGTACCGGGTGCCTCTTTTGGGCCACCTTGAGCTTTTCTTGTGCAACCTTCAATTTCCTTCGGGCAAATTGATTTAGCTTCTTATAGTGCCCGGTCATTTTCCTTTGAAGGCTTAAGTCTCTATTAGCTCTTTCTAACTTATCCTCCAAGTGTTTATTCACCCTTTCAAGCCATGCCTCTTTATTGTTTTCTATTTCTTGGGTGAATAAATAAGTAAGAGAAAATATCGGAAAAGGGCTGCCTCTTCCTATTTCTATTTCTCCAAACTTCTTTTGAGTCCAATAGTCCTGGGCCTCTTCCTCCTTGGCTGATCTTCTTCTTCAGTGTCATTGAATTCGCCCATAAGTTCTTCCAACTTGATTTGCGCTTTGGAGGCTTCCCTTTTGTACTTGAAATCTCGTGCCTCATAAACTGCCATGTGGACATTCATTTGCTTGTTTTGTGCCTGCAGAAAATGTATGAGGTCCTTAGACCTCTCTAGATCAGCTTTTAGGTCATGAATTTGTTCTTTTCTATTTTGCAAGAGGGGCCCAAATATTCTAGCCTCATTTTCACTGTCATCACTGTTTATCTGAATTATATAAAAATCCCTTTCTTTCTCATGGCTACTTTCCTCCTTCTCTTTTCCCTTGCCTTGGGTGGCCTTCTTGGTTCTCCTCTTCTTTGGTAATTCAACAATGGATTGCTTGGGCAACTTTCCTTTACTTCGGAGTGCTATAGTAAAATTTGGAGTTACAATTTGAGCCACTTTCTTTCTTGATGTTCGGGGCTTTGTTCCCTTTGAAGAAGAAAGCATGGCCCCTTGCCTAGGAGAGGAAGCTAGCACATGCTCTATTTGGTCTTTACCCTTACTGCTCCCATCATCATCTTTGTCACTGTTTTCCTCCTTTTGCAGACTACTTTGTTGGTATTTATCACTGATAGGCTCATGGTCACTGATTTGGCCTTTTTTCTCTATGCTGCCTTCTTAAGAATGTTCATTGCTTGAAGTTTTCTTGTCATCATCCTTGCTAGCTGGTGCACTTTCCTTTTTTTCATCATAAGTGTCCCCTTTGAGGACTGTCTTGACCCTCCTCATAAGTGCCTTGGATGTCACCTTGTATGTCTCCTTGAGGGTTGTCTTGTTCACTTTTGTCCTTGCTTTCTTCAAGACTGTTAGGCTTTTTTATCCTCACTATTTTGTGCCTCATCATCATCATGATCACTATTGTGTGGGCTGCCAATAGTTTCCTCTTTATGACTGTTGTGTTCTTCATCAACTTGTTCCAGCTCTTCATCATTTTCCTCTTTATGCTCACTGTCACGTTTGGATTCTTCATTTTGTCCTTCCGCATCACTTTTTTGCCCTCTTTCACTGTGTTCTTCTTGATCACTGTTTTTCTCTCTTTTACTATGCTCTTCTTCACTATTTTGCTCTTTCTCACTTTGCTCTTTTTCACTGTTTTTCTCTTTCTCACTTAGCTCTTATTCACTTTCAGACATAGGAGATTTTTTTTCCTTAGGAGTGGATTTAATAGAAGAAGGAGGAACATGATGAGTGGATAGTGAGGGAGGTGCATGGGATGAAGAAGCAGTGGTGAAATCGAGATGTGAAATGAAAGAGTCCCAAGAAACTGCCTTTTTCTCAAGTTGATGGAGGATGACGATCTTGATAAGGGAATGATGAAAAAGAAAATCTTGTTGTTGAGAGGAAGGCTTCTTTTGAATAGTGGAAGTCATCTTGTCAATGCCTCTATAGAGGAAAAGGGGTAGGTTTAGCAATTGAGTTCTTGTGAAGTGTATGAGTAGCCTGATATGATAAGCATAAACTCGGGAAAACCTCCCTTCGCATGTGAAATATTTCATGATGATTTTCATGAGAGGAGAATAGTTGGTCAACAAATAGGAAAAAGGAAAAATAGATAGGCATGCATATCGATGTTCTGTTTTTAAGAAGGGTTTGTATTGATCTGAATGTAGGTAGGTTTTCTTAAACCATTTCTCTCTGACATATGGAATTTTGGTAGCTCTAGAGATAGCTCTAGGAGAGAGCTTGAAGTCTAAACCTGCTAGATGAACATGCTTCCCTTACAGCCTTAAAGCAAATAGATGTGTCAAAGGAAGATGACTTTTCACTTCTTGAACCTTTTGACAAAATTCCAAACATCCTACTTCATGAAAGTTAAAGAGCACTGAATGACAAGCATTCACTTCCTGAGTTGAAAAAGGCTCATAAATTTTGTGAGGACCACTCCTGTTATCTGGCTTAGGAGGTATTTTGCTTCTAAGAACCTTGGCTGATTTACCCAGGAAAACGTGTTCAAGTGTTTTTGAAACAGGCTCTTAATCAAACACCTTTTAATCTTTTGAAAAGCTAAGTCTGTCCTTAGCTAACCCACAAGTTTGTTTAGACAAAATCAGCTCTCCTTGATTTTGATAGTATGAACTCCTTTTCCTCATATCACTATTTTCTGTAGTTTAAACAAGAAAGAGGTTCCCTTGAAAAACATTGTCTCTTTTGGTAACACTGTTTTAATGGACTGATCTGAAACAGAGAGTGTACCCTTTAGAAAAACACTGTGTTCTTCTTTTGAGTAAAACTTCCCTTCTATGGATGATTATTGTTTTTCTAAAATAAGGACAACCCCCTTTGTTATTGAGTGATAAACCTTCAAAACAACCTTGACTGCCTTTTTGCAATCTCTATTTTTAAAGGTTAACACAACTCCTTTCAAACTGATGACATGTTTCTTCCCAATCACTATCCTCTTTGTCAAACACTGTTCTTTTGAAATTAATGATCTTTTGGGCAAATTGAAACAAAAGGTGTTTATGAAAAACACTGTTTAAAATACTCCTTCAAGTTGGTTATTTAAACCCTCTACCAACTTTGTTTTGTGTTTGTGGAAATTGCACACATTCTTTGCTACTTTAAAGCACAAACAGACCTTTTACATTGGCATATTCAAACCCCTATTTAACCATTGTTTTTCTTTGAATGCACAGCAAGAAAAACCGTTCTCTAAACTTAACGCAAACCTTCACTATTTCACAGCCCAAGAAAAACCTCCTTTTCTTTGAAAATTATGATGTAAACCCTCCTTTAACTCAAACTTGATTAGGAAGGCGAGAAATACCTTAAAAAATGTGTTTGAGGTGTCCTTGGAGCATTTTTTGCAGTGTACAAGGCCGTTTGTTCAGAAAATATGGATGGGCGGGCATACAGGCACGCCACGCCTCAGTGTACTTTCTTTAGTCGGGCACTCATAGGCGCGCCGTGCATGTGTACAGGTGTGCCGCGCAAAGATTTTGAGCCTGAAAACTTCAAAATCGCCTGAAAAAATGCTTCTTTCTTCAGTGAGGATGCCAACGAGCGTTTTTTGAATCTTTAAACTTGGTGAGGGCTTTTTAAAAGGCCTTTTCCTCCTTTAAAAAATGAAAAATCTCTTATGCCTTTGCAGCCCTTTAGAGGGGTTTTATTCCTTTTTGAAAATGTTTTTATAAAAATATCAATTACTGCCCTCAATATTGTATCACTTTGAAAACACCATAAAGACCTATCATCTGAAAAAGACTCATAGAAACAATGCTATGGCAGCCCTTTTGAAAACACCATATATCCATTGTTTTTTGAAGTGAGGACTTTATAAATAGAGGAAACAGAGACTTTTTAACACCAGAATGGCATCCTTTTGCTTGATGTGACAGTTTGGAGATCAATTTCTAGAAAACTCAGCTTAGGAAACTAGTCATCATCAACAGGTGAAAAATACTGATGACTAACAGAATGGAATAATGATGAAGAAGTTTGGACATTCATTCAAAAGTTGCAGCAAGATCCCAGTACATGTAATACATTTAGTTGGAAAAATGATTCCTTATGGTACAAAGATCGCTTATATATTTGTAAGAATTCCCAACTAAAACAAAATACTATTTTGGAATTGCATACCTCTCTCATAGGAGGACGCTCAGGATTTTTAAAAACTTACCACAGGGTGCAGAAAGAAATTTTTTTGGATGGCCTTAAATATGATATTCAAAAGTTTGTGGCAGAATGTTTGGTTTTCCATAAAAATAAAGTTGAGACAATTAAGACTCCGGGTCTGCTACAACCTTTACCAATTCCAAACCAACGTTGGGAGGAGGTTTCAATGGATTTTATCACAGTTTTACCAGCTAAGTCCAAAGGAAAGAGTTTGATCATGGTGGTATTTGATAGACATACCAAGTATGCACACTTTTGTGCATTATCTCATTCATTTAAAGCAAGTACAGTTGCTATTGCATTTATGGAAACAATTCAAAAGCTACATGGAAACCCAAAGATTATTGTAAGCGACAGAGACCCCATTTTCACTGGAAATTTTTCGATGGAATTATTTTCTTGTTTGGTTACTCAACTAGCCCATAGCTCATCTTATCATTCCCAATCCGACAGGAAAACTGAGCTAGTGAACAGATGTTTGGAAGGATATATTCATTTTTTTGTATCTGATAAACAAACACAATGGGTCAAGTGGTTACCTCTGGTTGAATGGCGGTATAACACTTCCTTCCATATTGCAACAAAAATGACCTCGTTTATGGCACTTTATGGATATCATCCACCATCCATCACAACATCTTTAAGAGAAAAATCTAAGGTTCAAGCAGTGGAAGATCACATCGAGCATCAACAACAAGTTCTCCAACTCTTAAAGGATAACCTAAATTTAGCACAAAATTGAATGAAACAATAGGCATATCGACATCGCAGTGAAAGAAGTTTTGATGTAGGAGACTGAGTATTTTTACGGCTACAACCATACCAAAAAATGTCCCTCAAGCAAGCTAAGAAGGATAATAAATTATCGCCAAATTTCTGTGGTCCTTACAAGGTGTTGCAAAATATTGGTACTATGGCATACAAATTGGAGCTTTCCGCTTCTTCTCGAGTGCATCTAGTTTTCCATGTTTCATGCTTAAAGAAGGTTATAGGTGAAAAAATTCCAATCCAAACAATATTTCTAGAACTCGATGAGGAAGGAAAATTCATATTGGAACCTGAAGCAGTCACGGAAACAAGAACTCGGCAGCTACGAAATCGATGAATTTTAGAGTATCTCATCAAGTGGAATAACTTACCCACTAAAGATTCCACATGGGAGGATGATAATTTTATACAGAAGTACCCAAATCTACTCAAGCATTGATGACAACACGTTTTTTAAGGAGAGGGGCATGTTAGATCCCTATATTACTAGTGTAGTCCCTTATTTTTGTTAGTGTAGCCCCCATATTTTTATTCTTGTACCCCTGAGTCCCCATATTGTTATTATTGTGCCCCATAAAACCCTAATATTTTTATTTTTGTGCCCTTCCATTATTATTTTTAGGACCACTAAAATTATATTGTGACCCCATGGACTCCTATATATAGAAAGGAGGTTTTTTAATTTGAATCATCCAATAATTTCTCATTTATGTAATGTAAAGGAGGTTGCCCCCTCGAAGTGGCTGATTTCTAAGACATTGATCTCTATTTTCTTCTATTTTTGGAGTTGGTTTCATAACATATAGCTAATGGAATCCAATTCCTTCATGGGATGGATAAATTCATGTCCCAGTATCAGCCTTGGAAGGAATGTTCCATAAGCGTTTTCATGGGGAAATAAGGACGAGGTGTAATTATTGTTGGGTGTGTGTTATATTATTTTCACACATCATGGAGTCCAGGGACGCACCCTAGGAAAATAATTATTTTATGCAGACCCAATAACATTTGAGCGGACCCAAGGATGGGGGTGTTGTAGTAGGCTACAACCACCCTCCAAAAATTTTCCTTTGCTTAGATTTTGGAGCCTAACCTTCTTTTCACATGAGATCATCTTGCTCTGCTATCAAGTATTCATGCTTTTATTCATGTTTATCCTTCATATATGCTTATGTTCACTCACTTTTTCACTTAGTTTATTTTTATAAGTCACAAGCTAACCTCTTGTTTAAGTCTTGCACGACAGTTCTGGGCTTGCCTCCAGAAACTGCGCAATCCATGAGGGCAGGAAGCCTTAATGACTAGAACTATGCAGTCATGACTGAAATTTATCCTTGAGCTTAGAAAATGCGCAATCATGAAAATCAGCCCAACACTGAGCCCATAAACTATGAAATCCCTCATTGAGATAAAAAACTACGCAGTGCACTAGGTTGAGAAGTTTACTATTTCCATAATTGTGGAATATTTCCCAGTGATGTGCATGGAAAATTTTTCACGAAAAAAAAAGAAATTTTGAAAAAAATAAAAAGAGTCCCTAAAGTATAGGGACCTATTTTTAGTAACCTAAAGGAAGCACACTTGTTATTTTCGGAAACTGTCACCATGTGTCGCTTTTAACTTGATTTTTTGCATGCGTGTCATAAACCCTAATTTTAACAAACCTATTTAATCTATTCCCCTAGAGCTCATTTTCACACTCGATCTTGGATATATATCATTCCTAAGGAGATCAAGTAAGCTTTGGTGCGATCGTCATCGCTTTTCTCGGTGAGTTTTGCATTTATTGCTTTTGTCTCTTTTGCTGTCGCTTTTCACTATTTGGATTGTGTGAGTGTTGTTTTTCCTATTTATTTGCAATAATGTCAGTATTTTAACTTGCTTTAGCTTGTATAAGTGTTATTTCAAGTTATTGTTTTCCTTTCACAAGTGTCGCATAAGTTTCTTAATTTTTGCACTGATGATTGTTGTTGCGGTGACTCTCCTCAGTGATTTGATTTTCTTCTCATTTACTTAATTTGTGCACTTGATTTTTCTTTCTTCATTTACAATTATTCAAATCTGCACTCAAGCAATCACTATCTCTCAAATCTTCTCATTTTTCACACTTCCCTTTGGCAGATTTGCCATTCCTTGGCCCAATTTCACTTTTCCCAGTTGGGCACTGCGTAATATGGAGGCTCAAGATGAGAGCTTGGCCTATGGAACTATGAATTGTGTAGTACATGCTAGCCCAACTACACATTTCACAGCTCCAGGGCTCATTCCGCATCCCTGACCACTGAGACTAAGAGTTTTGCATTTATCGCTTTTGTCGTTTTTCTGTCACTTTTCCACATTTAGATTGTGTGAGTGTTATCACTAGTAGAAAATGATGAAATTCGTGACCAGGTGACTAAAAAATTTAGTCACCGCAATTATTTCAAGTGAATTACTACTAAATTTGAGCAATTTTAAGTGACTGAACTAAAAATTACTAACTTAAACGACTAATTTAATCCAGGAATAAAATATACGACTAGATAATAAGTGACTAAACTAAAAACAACTAACTCAATGACTAATATAGTCTAGGATTAAAATATATGACTAGATAATAAGTGGAAAAATTAATAATGATTAACATAAATGACTATTCTATTCCGAGAATAAAAACATGACCAGATAAAAATTACAACAAGTATATGAATTAGTCATTTATGTTAGTAATTTTTAATTGTATCACTCCATAAATGAAAAATTGCAATTTGGATACCGAAGTGTTACATTTGACTATAGAGGTCTCTGAATCCATCTGTAGTGTTAAAGTTTAGAGACAAAGGGGTCTCTGAATCCATCTATAGTGTTAAAATTCTGAATACCCTAATCATAACTGGGTCGAATACATTATGAAGAATACCTACAAGGAGAAGTGTTGGATAATAATTAGGAGGGCACACATTTACTTTAGTTGAACACTTAGATTTTCATGCATATCTACATTTTTTATTAGTAGGGTCATATCCATTGAACTTAGGATACCGGTTTTTAACTTGGATATCAAGTTGTTTATCTAGTAATTTGAACATACATTATGAACATAGCAGTACTGAACTTTTCTAAAATTATTTTGAATCCTATATATGAGGATTTTTATATTGCCTGAACATTAGATGTTACACATATTGGATTTAGTATACTTAGATGATGTAAATTACACCTTTGCATTAATATTAATACACAAATAATGCTTTTTCCTTTGTTGAAAAAAAAAATTATGGAAGAGGTTTGATGACACCTTGCCTTGGCCATCTAGGACACTAGGTGTAGAAAGAGGTTGCTTTAGCTACTACATTTAGCTTGGTATGTATGATCCATGTGTATATGATATTTCCAATGTGTAATATTTTTATTATAATCACTTAAGCACATAAGTCTAACTCTTGATACTTTCACTATCAATTCTAGGTTAAGTTGTTCCATAGTGTTTCATAATTTTACTTAAAAAATATGTCATTTTAATAATTTGATTATATTTAAAATATGTCATTTTAATGATTTGATTATATATTTGATGATTTGAGCAAGTTCTACACATAAATTTTATTATGCCTTTTATTTCCCACCAAAAAAAGTTTCCTCTACTTTGTATTTTTGGCCGCAAAAAAAATTATTTACTGAACTTGTATTTTTGGCAGAAATAAAATTTTATTTACTGGACTTGACAGAGTTAAAAAAACATAGTAATGAAATCTATATTTATGAGAATTTATTTTAATTTCTATCCTGTGACAAATATACCAGTGAATTTAAAACCTTCAATACTTTTGTAGGGAAATACATAAAACCGGAAGTGTGCGCAGGGTTTTTTCTTTCTAGAAAAAAAATCGGAAGTGTGCGCCGGGTTTTTTCTTTCTAAAAAAAACTGGAAGTGTGCGTAAATAGAAATGGGGTTTTAAATTTTTATTCAGGGTATTACAACCAGAGAAAATGGTTGTCATCCTTCCCGCACCTAGCCTAACAAAAGTCTCTGCATCCTTGTTTTGTTCCAGTAATGCAACCTAGTGATTGCCGATGTTTCGAACGCATCTTTGTTCCCTAGCATATCTCCATAATAAAATCTGGTGTTTGGTTGATTTGTAGTTAAATTACAGAGCTAGAATGTAGATAGAGTCCATCATTTCCCCTGGCGTTCAGTCATATGCAGTTCTTACAGGCATCGCTTCACACTTGGCCACAAAGGTACAAAGAAAATAGCCAACCCGGTAGATAATGAAAACATGTATGGAGAAAATATCAAATATTTTAAATCTCGTTATTATATTGAATTTTTTATCATAATTCTACCCTAAAGCTTGTAGGATATGTGCTTAATCTATGTGACACATCTGGTTTTTCCTTTCAGTTGAGGTAGTTTTTGGTTAGTTTACAAACATGATATGATAAATAATAGAGACAATTATGAAACATCTCTACCCCATACCTTGATTGACGATTTGGTTTAGAAATAATAACTTTGTAGTAAAAGTAATGCTAGTGTTTTGAAACAACAGTGACATGGAGGGAGGGATCAAATCACTCGTCGTTGCTCCTTCAAAAATCTCATTTGTTGGTATTACAAAACTCGAAGTCAAAGAAAATCTATTAGGGTTCAGGGTTTTATGAAGGTCTGGTGGTTGCAAGTTCAAAACCTTGGAGAAATTTATTCTCTTGGTGCTCGGCAATATCTATCTTCTTGAAGAAAATGCCCTCCTTTCGATATATTCAAAACCTGGTGAGTCTATTCCCAGATTTTAGTTCATCTTTAAAAGCACAAGAATACCATTCTGGTACAAGTTAAGGTTTTCTTTATCCTGTAAAAGCTTTCCCATTCTCGCTTCCAGACATGAAGCCACATATAAATACCAGAGATCACTTCTGTAAATTCTATTTGGAGCTCAAACTGGCACTCCACACTATTTTTCTATGGAAACCAAAACCCAAAATCTGAAATTTCCATCTCATTATGATCCATACGGGTTGAGATTACCAAAGGTTATAGCTAATTGGTGGTCTATTTTTTAGGGCCAGGGTTTGTGTTGAGGAAGGGATGCCAACCTCATTTCAATAAAACTCGATAATGACTCCCTTTCTCTCTTGGCTTCATTGTTCTCCTTAAACAACAATTTTTCGAGATTTTTCAAGAACCACTTATAAGACACATTGTCCGAGAGGGATCTCAATATCATTCAACACATGATATTTAGTTGTGGGGTCCTAACACGTTTGAATCAGATTGGGCCAGGGAAAATATTTTACAAATCCTTATGCTCCATTGTAACATTGGAGCATGAGTGTAGATTTCACTACAATAAAAAAGGAAATTGGTGAGGGTCATGCTTGTGACAAACCTTTAAGGTCTATCACCAATGTCACATATGGTGACGGTCCTTAAAAAACCGTCGCTATAAGTGTATATAGTGATGGTCCTTTAAGGTTCGTCACCAAAGCCATTTTTAATGACACTTTTGGTGAGGGTCGTCAAAGGCCCATCACTAATTCTCTCTTTGGTGACACTTCTAGTGGCGAACTTTTAATGACCCTCACCAATTCTCTTTTTTTTACTTTTGGTGACGGTCAAAAAATGTTTGTCATCATTGATCATTCCAATGAGTTTTTGATGATGTTATGTGCCTGTTAATATATTTTTTGTCAAAATATAATGATTTAAGGCCATTATTATGGAGTCTTTTTTATAATATGTCTAAGGCCATAGTGGTTAGAGTCAGTCAATTTGTTAAGAAGTAATTAGTGTGTATCATTTCCCTCAAGTAATGAATAGTCGAATAGAGTTTTCCTATGAGCTAACACATGATTCATATCTATTAAGTTTATTATCTAGAAAATTCCCTTTAGATAAAGTTCCACTAGTGTGTGTAGGAAATATATTATTTGATACATAATCAAGCTCTGTCAATTCTATTAATGAGAAATACCTAATACTCCTCAACAATCCGGACACAACCAAAATTAATTCTTTGGCACACACTAACATTTCTTAGCACCTCGCATGTCTTGGCACATATTTTTACCTAGAACACATTGTCATGACACTAACGCCCAAGCACATGGTGGCATTCGCTAGCACAATATAGAACTCTCCTAGCATGTGTTGGCATGCATGTAGTCCCTAGCATTCCCTGAAACACCTTGGTTAAATGCATTGACATACATTAGCACTTGGAACACAATGCCACTTGGCATGTATTGGGACCTATTATTAGTGTGCCTAGCATTCTCCTTTTGAAAAAGATAAAATCCCGACTTATTAACCCTCTTATTGGTTCTTCCTTTTGTTGACTTGGCACTTCTTGAAACATATTGTCATACCCTGGCACCCCGCACATCCTTAGCACCTCACATGTATTGGAATATCTCGTCACTATTTTGGCACATATAATTAGCACACCCTGGAACTACCAATAACACTTTGGGACTTCTTTACATTCCTTGATATTCCCTAGAATTACTTACCAATTCTTAGCATACCTTTTCACTCCCTCCTTAACATGACAGCTAGCACTCATTAACACTAGTCCCTGGCACACGTTCCTCATATTCATTAACTTCCATGAATTTTGACCTAGTGCTCCCTTAATGTTTTGTCCAAGTACTCCTTAACACTCCTCAACGTGCATTAGCACTCTCTAGCACACGACCTTAGCGGTCTTCAACATGCCCTTCCACATCATAACATGCATAACACTCCCTAACACATATTGGCACTTGGCATGTGTTGGCGCTTGGAAAGTCTCAACATTTATGGAATACGTTAAGATGCCTTGGTATGAATATTTTGCATGGTTTAATATTAAATTTATTTGAGATCAACTATTGGAAATTAGATGAGAAGTAACAAAGGAATACTTGGCACTTTGAATGCACTAAGACTTTGCAATTAGAGCCTATTGGCGCCTAGTGATGGTGTGCTTAGCATGACCCTCTTGGAAAAGCTAAATTGATGACTTATTAACCCTCTTATGTGTTAATTTCCTTGTATTTTAACATGTTTCTCCCTTTTTTGGCCTTGACAGTCCTTAGCATGCATTGACACACCCTTACACATCTTAGCATCATGCCTTATCACTTGGCACATCCTAGAATATTTGACATGCCTTTGCACTATCTGGCACATCTTAGCATTTAATAGCATGCCTTGGCACTCATGTCCTCACAACTAGCCTTTAAAATTTTTCACGAATTGGTAACCCAATCAAGTCCTTTCCATACTACAGTTCATGTGACAATATTGGCCTGCTTCAACCATAAAAACTTGACCAATTGCACCTAATACAAGTAGATTGTGCCTTGTTCACCTAAGAACTGCCTATAACTCACCTTATGCCACTCATGCTCAAGCTCAACTTGCCCCACTTAACTAGTTACCAAGACAAGGATCACATGATCTAGACATGGCCATAAAACAACTAAGCAACATAGCTTACACAGGAAATATTTCACATGTATTCTTAGTTCATATAAATAGTAGAACATTAACTAGGAGTTTTCAAGAACCACAAGATGCACAAGGCACACAAGAATATATAAGCTGACACAAGCCAAGTGCCCCAAAACTTATACACAACAATGTACAATATGCAATTATCTAGAATAGTTTAAAACATGAGCATGTAGCCAAAGTGTGCCACATCTCATATAAAAAAAATAGCTAAAGGAAAAATGATTTTTTTCCTAGCACAAATTTATCTCCATTTGTCTAAAAAAGTTATGTCAAGTCCCATGTAACAATCGTAGGCTTGCCTCCTGTAAATCCTATTCTGAAATTCTCCTAACACACTTCATCCTTAGAACACTTGAATTTGTTCACACTCCCTGGCACACACTCTTATTCATTCCTTTCCATGCATTTTACCTATTTATCCCTTGATATGCCTTAACACTACCTAACAATATTCAACATACATTAACATTGTCCAACATGTGTTAGCATGCCTTTTCATTCCTATTTTGCATTCCATGACCCTCCCTAGCTATCATTCCCTCATAACTATCCTTACTTAATTTTCAACTTGGGAACCCAACCAAGCCCTCGCTTGACTACAATAACTTGACCAAGTTATGGTTACTACAACTAGACTATTTTGTTGAATTGTGTAGCTTGGGAGGTACTCCACAAGCCTAGTGAGATGGGTTTGTGTGAGTTTGGTCACAAAAGGCTTTGTGGGAAAATAATCCAAGAAAAGGGATTTTGGATCCAAGATGGGGTTTAAAATCTAAAAGAAAATTAAAAATGAAAAATAATATTGCCTAAGGTCTAAGTGGATAAAACCCATAAGTTATAGAGGGTTCCTAAGAGGTCTAGGAAAATCTATTTAAGGAGGCCTTAGGATGAAGGAAATAATATCAAGTGAGAAGGAGATCATTTGATCAAGGGGGCGAAGAGAGATGTAGTCCTAAAGTAGGCCAAGTAACAGGGTCGAGTATGGGTTGCTAAAGGGAGGCCATGATCATCCTCCAAGAGCAAGATCATCATGTGAGGGTTCAAAAGAATGTTGCATACCTTAATGATCGTTTCAAGCTAGGAAGTAGGACGGCATATTTTTGGTTATCTTCTGGAAGATTGAGCTTAAGAGAGGTTGCTCATGAGAATATGGGCATGTGATTTCAATGGTGTCTTTTTGTGAAGGCCACATCAAATTTTGAAATGTTGAAATTTGCAACAAGAAACAGTGAAACTAGAAACCAAAAAGGACAAAAAAATAATTTGAACCCACACATGTGAGGAATTTTGATGCACCAGGAGTGAGGAATGTGAGGCATCTAAAATTTTTTTCCCTTAAATAAATTGGACAGTAAATTGTAATTTCATATCATAACAACTTGTGTCAGTTAACTAATTCATGATGAATGAGTTAACTCAAGAAATTCGAGTTGAGTGTCTAAGATGAGGCATGTAGAGGGATTCTATTTTTTGGGGGTCCAGTTGCAGTTGATGCATTAGTGGGGTGCAGATGTGAATTAGTTAACTCAATTAAATGAGTTAAAATATGTTTAACTATTTCTAACTAAGTGGTGAGGTAGTGAGAGGTCCAATGAATTAAATTATACTTAATTCATAATGAGTGATCAATCAGATAATTGATAATCCACTATTATTAGCTGCATGCATGTCGGTTTTGAGGAAGACCCAGTTGAAAGAGAGGTTAAAGGGAACATAAATATCAGTTTTATTTATAGAAAATTACCCATGTGAAATTATAAATTCATTGGGATGCCATGATGGATTGCGCATTCAATGAAGGTTGATTTTCCTAATTAATAGGGAGCTAATTCCCTAGGAATTGCTTGAGCAAGGCAGGCTGAAGGAAGGCTGAGAATTGGCCAAGTACTAGACCAATTTTTCCTAGATCAGTATGATACAATTGGCAGAGTGTTGGAGAATCTCATGAGAGATTAAGCATTTTATTGTTTGATGATTCCTTGAATTAATATAGAATAGAGATAGAGGGGTTTTGAGCAATTGCTTTCCCCAAATACATCTTGTGTTGTATGATTGATAATTTCTCTCTCTTACTTATATGTGATTGTGTGATTGTGTTTTGTTTCCATAAATTGTATAAAGGATTAAGTATCTTGTTTTATTACATTACAATATCATATTGAATCTCGTTGGTTATATTTTCTACATGAAAGAGAAGAGAGGGTTGATACCATCTTGTCTTGTGGTGGTTAGTAGGCCGCAAGGTCTGTGATAAAGACGAACATAAATGGAGGAGGGTTTGCACTGTAATTTAGAGCCAGGATAAAAGTAGATGCAGACGTAATATTGATAGAGGTAACACTAGTTTGAGGGTCGAAATTGAGATTAGAAGTTCATGTCAAGATTTAGTTACAGAAATGCCCAGAATCTATGGATCCATATGTCACCACACCTAAATCTCCTTGCTCTTCACAGAATTTCACCGATGGGAGGAGTCTCAGTATTTTATGAAGTCACTTGTAGATTATAGGTCAATTAATAGGTGCGGAGTGACCCTAGAAACCCTTTCCCTAGGATAGAATAAAGAGTGGGACTTGCTTGCCTTTTAAGCAAGGGACTTAATTTTCTAGGGAGAGAGGAGGGGGATTGAAGGGTTGAGGGAGAATAATAAGACTTATGAAGGAAGGTCTCAATCCCTAAAATACTTTTGGAAAGTGGATTCCCAAATGGTCCTTGATGAAAGGCCTTTGACACCAAATGGGACCACACAGGGCCAAGTGGACCCAATCCATGTTCGAGGATGGAATTTAGCAACCAATGATGTTCCTATCATGGAAAAAGTGATGGGAAAGGATCAGGCAAGTTTTTTTACTTTGATAGCTCAAATTGATCCTACTAGGTTCTAACCTTGGGAACACCTAGGTAAAATATGATCCTAGAGCTAGGGCTTGAGGTATCCGGAGATTCCACTATCAGAATTGGCCCAAATTTCGAGGAGAGTGAGGGGACTGACCAATGCAGTTACCTCTAGGAGATTTAATTTTTCCTCTAGCTATATCCCTGGGAAATTGATGCCCTAGATTACCTAATGGGGCTAGACCTAGGGAAAAATGGAAAATTGTGAAAAAAAAGGGGGGGGAATAATCACCCTTTCTGAGAGACTATTTCATAATTCACTTGTGGATATGGATTCAGGGATGATAATGAACAAGAATTCAGTTTCTTGATCAAGGAGGCCCAGAAATTCAACTTTGTCCAGTGTTAGAGGAAAAAGAAACGTGACCTTCAAGAATTTATAATTCATACAAATGGTGCAAGAATATTGAGATAAAATTATCTCTAGGACATTTCATTTATCCGACAATGGATCATACAATAAATAAGCTAAATTTACACATAATTCCACATTTCCATCATGCAGCAATTAGCCCTAGTTATAGCAAAATCCAATAGTATAAAACAACAACAAGAATAGCATTAAATTTTCATTGACAATGTTAGAGAGTATATCCAACCAGTTTCATATTTTCAAAAACAAAGCTCCAAGATAAAAATATCCCACATCCATACATCAAAATGCATCCATCATCTAAAATAGTCCTCCAAGGAAAAATGTGAGGTTCTTTAAAGAAAGAGATCCCAAGTCAAGTGATGATACAAATTAATCCAACTAACTCCTATTTATACATTTTTTGCGAGTTGATCGAATTAGCTTATGGGCCTATATTAGCCCCTAAACATAAAATAATGTGCAAGTAACCCTAACTTTTGGTGACAATCCCACCAAACTAGCTCATACATGGAATAATAAGCCTCATAAGAGGTCAATTGTTGTCCTAAGGCCTTATAGGAGGCATATTGGGGTCAGTGAGTGCCACAATGATGCATGGGACCCATCAAAAGTGTTGGACAAGGGGGTGGCACCTTGTTCTCCAAACATTAAATCTGTGGTGCTCTCATTAAACCTGTGGACTGAAAGGGTTGTGTGTGGCCATCATTAACAAGTAGGTAAAGTTTTGTCTTGTTAAATATAGATTGGTTGTCAAAGGAATAACACCAAACCATAGTTTTATTCCTTGTATCAGTGTGATTGTAAAGGGTCATGATCAACATGTGAAAGAAAAAGTAAACCCTTACCTGAGTCTTCCTTTGTTGGCAACTTTGGATTTTTGTCACAAGATATCTCCTCTTCTTTGTAAAGAGGAAATAAACAAGCTTTTATATTTTTCTAAATGGAGTACTCTTCACCTACGTCCTTCTCCTTTACGTCGCGTGATAAAAATTCCAATTTTCTTATTCGTGTCTATGACATTCTTCTTTTATACATGCGACCCTTGACTAGGCCATGAAATCCTCCAAAATCTTATTAAATGATGGGAGCTCCTTTTCATGCATGAAGCTAGTGGAATATTACAATTTATCAAAAATTCATCCAAATATGTGATTTGTGCCTTGGGAAATGTGAAAGGTACCCTTGGTGGAGAAACATGCATAAATATTTGTTTCGAAGAGCCTTAAATGTGAGATGCTGCCACTTGTCAATTATGCCTATTGTTGATGATGAAACCAACACCCTAGTTGTGCAAGGCTCACAAAGTGTCATTTTGTGTCAACTCAAAGTTGTTTCCATTGTCACCTTAGCAACAAATCCTCTCACTTTAGATTAATTATTGAATCCTAGGGGTGTCCCAAAACACAAATTTATGGGGTACTCTTTTATGTGACTAGATCACTAGCATTGAAAACCATCTTTACATTGTATGGTTCAACATCTTGATGATCCCTGTCCTATTGATCACAACTTTTGTATTCATTATTGCTTTCATCGCAACACCTACAATAGATATTGATGGTGTTCATAAGCCTATTTCTAGTTGTGATAGGGGGATTAGGGGCTCCCTTATCACAACCCATAGCCCCTAATGCATTTACTCCATTAGCCAAGGGGGCCCAAGGGTGTACTTGTAGGGGCATTGAGACCAAATCTGGGGATTCATAACATTAGGAAAAGTGGAATGACAACCAAAAAGGTTGTGGGGGAGTATCTTATGGTGTATTAAATGAGGCAATGGGACACAAGGGTAGCATGTATGGGTAGAAGTTAGATGTGAAATCATGGTTTACTAAGATCTTTAATCCTAGCATTAGAGAATGAGAATGGGGCTTAGGACCTAATTTCATAGGGCCTAGGGGACCTAGATGGAAGGCAACCATAGAAATTGATAAGGGAACCCCCAATAGTGGTGATAATGGTATTAGGAGTCCAATTATCACAAAAGATAAGCCCTTAACCCATAACCACTCAATTCCCTATCCCCTTAACCTCCAATCCATAATCCCTTAACCCCTGGACTCATAACTCATAAATCATATACCCCTTGACTCATTAAATCTTAAGACATTAACCCCTAACCTATAATCCATGAACCTCCTAAGCCATAAATCCTTATCCTCTTAACCTGTGACCCTTAACCCCTAACCCTTCACCCCTAAACACTTTAACTACTAACCCCTTAACCAGTAACACCTAAATCCCCTAAATCTTAAGTCCTTCACCGTTAAATCCTCTGACCTTAAATCCCTTGGCCCTTAACCCTAGTCCCCTAAAGCCCTTAAATACTAAGTATCCAAGGCCGAAAAAAACACACCAAACCAGCAAATTAACCTCCTAGGAGAATCCTTCATCTCTAATTGAGCATATTAGAAACATTTGATTCTTAGAGAACTAGGTACTGGTTATGAGGGTATGTGTTTGTGGGTAATTCCATTATTTCCATTCATTTGAAACTAGTGCTCCCTTGTGTTTTCATGGCACTCCCTAACGCTCCCTAGCACGCATTTGCACACCCTAGCACCTAGCACATCTTGGCATATTTCCCTGACCTTTAGCATGTCGTAGCACTGCCTAGAATATCTTGTCACTCCCTCCTTAGCACACCTGGAACTCACTGACACTTCCTGTCACAAAATCTTATTCATTCATTTCCATGCATCATTTTGACTTAGTGCTCCCTTCTATTTCCCTGGCATTCTATAACACTTCCTAGCATGTGTTGGCACACCCTCGCACTTGGCACATCTTAGTCGCATGCTTCCGTGGCACTCTAGCATGCCTTAGCACTGCCTAACATACCATGTCGCTCCCTCCTTAACACACCTATAACTTGTTGAAACTCCATGTCACACACTCTTATTCATTCATTTCCATGCATTTTGACTTAGTTCTCCCTTTTGTTTCCCTAACACTCACTATCACTCCTTAACACGCATTGGCCATGGAAAATTTTAGGGGCTAATTTTCCATGGTTTTTCCAAAAAAAATATTTGCCAATTTTGATTTTTTTATAAAAATGATTCGCCCAAATTTTACAATATAAAATTATTTTACGTTAAAAATTGCCAAAATTATATAGAAAATATATATAATATCATTATAAATTTGAATAATTTTACAAATATGTCAATAAACATTTTATAGTTTGCATATTAGGGACTAGTCAGATTCGCCAATTTTTCAAACTTCAAGATAGTTTTCCATCCTTAAAATTTTCCCTGGCATTGGCATGCCTTGGCACTTGGTATATCTTGGAATGCTTCATTATCACTCTAGCATGTATTCGCACTACCTATCATACCTTATCACTCCCTCCTTAGCACACTTAAGACTCACTAACACTCCCTATCACACACTCTTATTCTTCATTTCCATGAATTGAAATTGATGCTCCCTTATGTTTCCTGGCACTTCCTAACACTCCCTAGAATGCATTGGCACCACACCTAGCACCTGGCACATCTTTTCATGCCTTAGAACTTGGCATGTATTGGAATGCCTAACATTCCTCCAAACTGTATAGCATGTGTTAGAACTTCTTGGCATTCCCTGGCACACGTTGGCACTCCCTACTTGTTATGGCCTTATAGACAGCCTTACTTTTTCTGCAACTAGGGAAACCAACCAAGTCATTGAAAAAATAATGTTGTGCCTAACCCAAAGTATCTCTTTATCTGAAATTTATTTTTCCAACCCCTTATCACAATCATTGGCTTGCCTCCTACAAGTCCTATTATAAAATTTTCCTAACACACTTCATCCTTGGGACACTCGAAATTCACCAACACTCCCTAGCACAAACTCTTATTTGTTCATTTCCATGATTTTTGACCTACTTCTCCCTTGTAATTCCCTGACACTCCCAAAAACTCCTCAACATGCATTCACACTGTCTGGCATGTGTTAGCATGCCTTTTCATTCCTAGCACACCTTGGCACTCATTAGCTATCATGCCCTCACAACTACCCTTACTTTTTTTTCAACATGGGAACCCAACCAAATCTTGCCTCAACTACAACAACTTGACCAAGCTACATTTACTAAAATTAGACTATGCCTTGTCCACCTAAGAGCTTTCTATAACTCATCTTAGGCTACTCATGTTGAATTTCAACTCATACAACTTAACAAGTTACGAAGACTTTTGTTAGGCCCCAAAGGACATTGAAGAATTTTCCCAACCCTAGTGAGTCAGAAATTTATTATTATGTTTTTATTTAACCCACTAAATTTTCTATGTATTGCTATACAAGATGTTTGAAATATGATGTAAATGTGCCCTTTCAATTTTATGGAATTTGTAAAAAAATTAGGTAGATATTGAGATTAGTGAATTTTAGTGTAAGATGTTGCCATGAAGGCATTCACATCCAAGGTGAGGTTTTGAAAGAATTGATGTCCTTCAACAAGTTGTCCTCAATTATTAGGTAAATATTGACCTTGGCAAATTTTAGTAGAGGGCATAGTTTTGAAAGAATTCATGTCCTTTAACAAGCTATCCTCTATTATCATTTAATGTTTCTTTATCATATTCTTTCTAATAAATTTTTTGGATAAATATGTTCCACTCTTTCATATTGCCTTATGTTGAGGAGGTAAATCCCCTCTGCGGACAGATGCGATCCCTACTAGCCCAGCAGGGGTCTAGCAACAATCATCAAATGCTACAGTGCAAGTTCCTAATTGCGAATAAATAAGCCAACGATGGAGGCCTACCTGGAGTCTAGTGCTATGATTCATAGAAGAGACAGCGTTCCCGTTCCTCAGCCTCGGCAGATCACGATCCCCACGATCTCCGTGAATGAACACCTGCACATGCAAGAAACAACACGAATACAAGCATAAAATCCAGGATACGCAACTATATATCAGTCAGAAAGGATATAACTCGTTATTAACATAAGTGAAAAATAGAGTGGAACCATAACCGGTAGTCATTCATTAATAAACAATCGAAAGAGAGTACAACCAATGTTCTGACGTCGCGGTCTCCTTCGGAAGGGTCCCTAGTCGTTCACATCTCGCAAAGCTCGCCAGGGAAAGGGCAAGCCTCTCTAGAGTCTCTCGACGATAGTCTCCTTACTTGAGTCGGCCTTAAGGGAAGAAAAAGGGCTCTTATAGCACAAAGGCTCTTGGGAATTTGGAGATTCAAAGCTTAGGCACTTCAAGACTAGCTTGCAATGGCAATAGGCAAGATTTTATAGATGGGGAAGGAGGGAGTTGGGATCCCTATTATTGTGGGATTGGCCCTATCATTAAGGAAGGTTCCATGAAAGGTGGCAAACCACTTCCCTTCCATGGAACTCCCGTAGCCAAACCTCCCAACTCAAGATAGGCAATGGTTTCTGAGTTTTTTGAAACACAACTTCCGCCATATTTATTTAAAAAACACTCCTTAAATTGGCTGGCGCGACTGCTGCTCTGGGACAGAGCACCAGTTGGCGCGGCCTCTTTGTAGGATTTTCCCCATTGGCGCGAGTGATGAACTGTCTACCCGCGCCAATGCAAACGGAGATGTTTTCATGGTTTTTTGCAAGGAGATGTCTTTAGGGCAATTGAAGCTCATGTTTAGAGGAATGCATTGATAATGGTTTCAAGGCATGACAATGTTCACATGTCACAAAATGGGTCCTCCATTATGCGGGACGGGGAATGGTAGGGACGGTGAAAAATTACTGTGTAACAGATGCCCCCTAAAGTATGAGGCTCGAGAGAGAGAGGGGTGAAATGCTTTACAAGAACATGTTCAACTAAAGCCCCGCCGTCGGAAAACCTGCATAGAAAAGTACAACTGATATCTCAAGTACATGATGTATATGCGGTATGGGCGCAGCCATCCGAAACAGAGTACACTATAATCTGGATCCAGGGTATGGGCGCAGCCATCTAGCGAGGATCAAATAAATAGACTCAGGTATGGTCGCAGCCATCCAATCATTGAGTCATGTACATAATGATAATAATCCACAATCGCAGCCTGGATTACAACAGACACAATCCAGGGTCTTGCGCTCCATCTCGACCCAAAAAAAGTACAAGTTCGAGCATGCGAATATGTGAGCTGAAGTCGAACATGCAAGAACATCGTCTGATTACCAGCCAATGATGAAAGCTGTTAACAGACGCGAGAGGAACCACCAATAATGACAATGGCCCTCAAGGTACTACAGGTACAATCTACGGTGTGTGAATCAATGAGCTGGTGTCGAACACCCGTAGAATCACTCGATCGGAGGCCAATGATGGCTTCCACGTGGTGCGGCCGAGCCTGCCATCACGAGCACATCGAGCTTAAGGCCTGTAAAGTCTCTAGATCAACTTCCTGGATAATGAGCTGAAGTCGACAGGAAGTGACCTTGATCAAAGGTGAGCCATAATGTTTCCCACATCATCGACACGAGACAGAGGAACATGATGTTTTTGTTGTGAATCAGGATCATATGAGAATCAGAAGAAGGTTGATATTTGCAGAGGTCAACTTATCTTGAACATATAAATGGCACGACGGTGGACTTGGCAGTATTTGACATCAACGGATCAGAGGTCATGGTGACGAGGCAATGAGCAGATGAGAGGTCAAAAGGGATTATCCAAACCCACGGAGGAAAAGTGAAGAAACGAGATGAGATGTCCCCAACCCGACATGAATGCAGACAAGTGCCATGTTCAAGAGCGACATCTTGCCGACGACAACGACGGATGGTTCCATTTCCCCCCACCCTTGCTCGCAAGTACCCAATTATTTTTTTTTTTGATAACAAGCTTGAAGGAGGATAGCATATGCTTCTTGACACCAAGTCTGCCTTCGGGCGGAATCCCATCTCCGTGCATTTAACAGTCTGTGAAGGAGGACTGGGAGAATGACATTGGTAGGATCCGATGTCATCAGGGTTTAACGAGTCTGACAAAGGGAGAACTCGACGTCTTTTCATGTTTAGAGAGTTTGAAAAGACAACAGAAAAGTAAACTCCACAGGTCCCTTTTCGTAAATAGTTCCTCAGATCCGAAAAGGTAGAAAACAATATCTTAGAAAACATCCTAGTCACGATAGGCTAGGGTATTCCTTTTTCGTAATCAATCTATCCCAGCCTGAAAAAGGGGTAAACGTATACTGGGTAGATGTCGATTCGTGTCCATTTTAACGAGATCGAAGCGACAAGGGCCTCAGCAATCTTTTCATGTTTAGAGAGTAAGAAAAGAGCTGAAAGATGACTCCAAAGTGACTTTTTCATGTATTTACCGAGTCCGAAAAAGTATAAAATACAACTCGTTTCCACCGTTAAAGTCGCAAAAAACCCGCTACTGCACATACCAAGCAAGCGTAAAACCCATTTTCGACATAACATATTAAAATATTTGATAAAAATAACTTTTAAAACTCATCCTATGTCGAAAAAGTTATAAATATGCCAAAATGGTAAAAATAAAATTACATTTACTATTTACCTTGGTAGAAAGCAGCAGTGGTCCATTTTGGAGTGCAAACTTCTGATGGCGATTGCGACAGATTCGGTTGACCATTCAGATTCTCATCTACTACAGGTAAGAGACGCTTCCCTATACTTCATTTCAATCCATTTTTTAATAGTTTTCCCGTATGTATCAACCCTCTGTGGCAACTCTTTGAATTTTTAGGGCTGCGCTCATTGGCGCGGGTATCGGGCACGGACCCGCGCCAATGGGATTTTCCATGTAAAGGCCTTGTGCCACGTGGCGCGACTATTCACAAAACAGCCGCGCCAGCGGCCGAACCTAAATTTCCGCCTAAAAATTCGAGATTTTAACCAAATTGAATGAAATTTGAAGCCTACCAGAGATCTAATTAAGGGTTTATGACCATGTGGATGCAGGAAATCAAGAAAAATGGTGATTGAGTGGAAAGAAAAAGAGCATGGAGAAGAGGATGAACAGGCCATAGAAAGTGAGGCTTGCATGAATGCCCTCAGAAATTGTGGGCTAAAGATGTTCTTCCTTACACCCTTTTTATGAGCTCAGCCCGAGCTCCTCCAGTATCTGATCAGTATTTGGGATGAACATGAAAAAGTGTTCAAGTTGCGAGACCAAGTATTGGAGCTGGAGGTTTACAGGAATTTCACCAACCGGATTATTGTATGATAAGGTACCCATCATTTGGGAGCGGACCATGCGGCGAGAGATGGAAGAAGTGATGGCACGAGTGTGCCCAAGGCTGCGTGGGATTGAGAACCAAAGGTGGATATCCTGCCAATACGATGCGGCATTGAAGTTGTCCTACATACATGCGCGAGGTACTGGGATCGCGAACGCACGAGCCACAAAGGCCCAACTCCGCTAGCCTCGAAATGCATAAATCCCTTATTGTTTAGTGAGCTACGGCGGTAACAATAACCATGAAGAACGGCACAAAAAATGCAACAAGCTAAGCCCAGAAACGGTTGAAATTTCGCAGTTCCTCTGTTATCGTTCATTCTGAATGCTTACAATCTTCCAGACAAGAAAGGCCGCAAGTAGCAGACCCGATACCACGAGAGCCAAGAATGGCTCGCTGGGCAGCACTAATGCCCAGAGCTGGAGGCGGCCAACAGATGTCCTGGAGGCCGGAGTTTTTTAGGTGGTTACGGTGCCAGTTGATTGTAGTGGAGGACTGGCCATATGCAGGAACTGACTTCACCGGAGACCCAGATCTCCCACTGCTAGAAGGAGATGACTGGGACGAGGAGTTGGGTAAGACCTCATGTTTTTTGATTTTTATGTCTTATGTTTTTTTGTTAATACACATTCGTCCTAACACATATTATATATGTATGCAGATGTGGGCCGTGAGAGACCAGCTGGAATGCCTCCAATCTCGCGGAGGACTCATCTCGCCCTTGATCCTCAGGGAGAGGGCACAGGAGGGGAGGAGTTGATCCAGAATCTCGAGGGCATTGCCCGAGGGATCCCGGACTATGCTCGGTTGGCGGATGTACCGATGGCGTACCAGCGTCATACGGTGGGAGTTCCAAGTCGGATCCACCGAATCCTGAGACGCTTAATGCGTGCAGTTACATCTTATCATGAGCACCATGCGGATTAGCTCTTAGGGATTATACCACACATATTTTTTGAGAGACATATCGTCTCCGGATATACTTAAGACGATTATGTATATTTTTACTTTATGTGACACACTCTATGTAAAAATTTCGATATCTATATATCTATGCATATCTATTTCTGGATGGATCTTTCTTTACATGTGATGATGATTTTACAAATTGCGCAAATGTCTGTCTAATACCAAATTTTCTACTACATCTGTTAATGTATTGAAATGCTTGGGTATATGTTGATATGTAATGTAGTCAAAATTCCTTTCTAGTAATCGAATATGCAGATACATACCTAAAATGGATGGGTTTCTTACCGAATAGTGTTCGTTCAGCTGTAACACTACAAGTTGCGAATCTAGATATACGAGCAATTCACGGATACCAAGGTTTACTGCCTCGGTTAATAATTCTAACACAACACTATATTCCACGATGTTGTTCGTAGTACATCCTAAACACACTCCTTACAGGTTGGCCAACTCACCATTAGGATCATAGATTACCCAGGCTGCCAAAGACAGATTCCTGGTACTGCGGGAGGCACCATCCACGAAACCAACAAATGGATGAATAGACATCTGCACAACCAGGAAGACCCGATCAGCAGAAAGATGTTTACAAGACACACCACACCATACATGCACACAAATGAAAAACACACCTATGTACACACACCACACCAACAAATCACTTCAGGCATAGTATTTTTTGAGGTACAACCCATTTCTGGGCTATGCCAGCAGAACTCCTTCATAATCTATAAGCTCATAAGCCTCGTTTTTCAAAACACGTTTTACTATATAGGGCCCATGCCACATAGGCTAGAACTTACCGGCTCCAAGCTTGTCATGTGCTTGATCGTACAGGAAGACGGGTCTCCTTCGATAAAGGAACGAGGAGAAATAGATTGATCGAAATGAGTTTTGACCCTCTTCTTTTGTGCTTCTATAACCAAAGCAGCCAAACGACGGGTTTCATCTAACCGTTCCAGATATAGAAGACGTTATTCCTCAGCAGAAGTATTAGGTAGAAGTTCCACAGCTAATTTCAATGAAGGAATCTCGCATTCAACCGGAAGAGTTGCTTCCAGACCATACACCAATTGAAATGGTGTGAACCCAGTTGCACTCTTTGTAGATGTTCAGTATGCCCAGAGAGCTGAGAATAGCTGGAGATGCCAATTGGATTTGTGAATACCAACTGTTCGCTGAAGCATAGTGACCAGAACCTTGTTCACTGCTTCAACCTGACCATTCGCCTGAGGGTAATATGGTGTTGAGTTGTCGTGACGCAAGCCCAACTTTGAAGTCAGCTCCGCCATCATATAATATCGGAAATGAGTACCGTGATCAGTGACGATGGCTTGAGGAACCCCAAACCATGCAATAACGTGGTTGAATATAAATTGAGCAGCCGTTTTACCGTCAGCAGCTAGTGTAGGCATCGCCTCGGCCCACTTGGTGAAGTAGTCGATGGCGACAATTATATACGCATGCCCCTCGGCCGAGTGAGGGTTACACGTCATAAAATCCACGCCCATTTCGCAAAAGGGCCGACGGTATTAACAGGATGCAAGGGTAGAGGCGGCGCGCACATCTTGCGCTGAAATATCTGGCACGCATGACATTTACGGACTGCAGTGATACAGTCTTTGAATATGGAGGGCCAGAAATAACCTGCTCGCAGAATATTCTGGGCAGTAGCATACCCGGACATATGTCCACCACAGGCGCCACTGTGGTAGTAATTTAGGACCTGTTCAGCCTCTTCCAAGGTTAGGCATCGCCGGAGCACCGAATCTACTCCAATGCGGTATAAGGTATCTCCTACTATACGGTAGGGCTGGGACTGGTGCTGAATCCGACGGCGGGCAGCTTTATCCAACTTAGACCGAAATGACGAGGTCTGAAGATACACTATTATGTCACCATACCAAGGGTCACGAGTACTGATGAGAAAAAGTTTTTCGTCCGGTATATGATCTTCAGCATGTGAGGGAGCGGAGTCTGTAGGGAGAGAGCATATAAGATCCGCGAAAACTAGTGATTTAGTTGACTTAGTGGTAGTGAACTCTAAGTCAAACTCCTGCAGGATAACAATCCATTTGGAGTACTTTCCCCCCAGTAATTGTCTAGAAATAATATACGTCATAGGGTTGCAGTCTGAAACCACTGTTATCGTACGCAAGAGGATGTAATGGCGAAAGCGCTGCACAGCATGTGCTGCTGCTAATGCCAACTTCTTGACATAAGCATAACGTGTTTCTGGGTTGAGAAGGTTCCGTGACAGATAATAAACAACATGTTCATCACCGTCATCATCATCCTGCACTAAGACCATGGCTATGGTGCTAAATGCGGCGGCGAGATATAAAGTGAAGTCGCGGTGGTAGTCCGGAGGACGAAGCAACGGAGCAGTGGCAAGCAATGTCTTGAGTTTCTCAAAGGATTGCTGAGAAATTTTTTCCTAATGGAAGGGAATGTTCTGCTTTAATAAACGAGTGGATCCTTTGGCCACCTCGGCATAATTCGGGATAAAACGCCGAAGAAAGTTCACTTTCCATTGCAGACTCTGCAACTGATATAGGGAGGAGGGTGATGGGAGATTTATGATGGCCTCGACCTTTAAAGGGTCAAGGCGAATTCCGTCCTTTGAGACTATGAATCCTAAAAGACGGCCAGAATCAACGCAGAAGACGCATTTATGAGGATTAAGCCTAATATTGTAGCGCCTGCAATGAAGAAAGATCTGGCGGAGATGCTCAGGATGGTCCTCTCGCTTAGCCGAATGGGCTGGAAAGTCATCCAGATAAGGCTGAACGATATGGTGAATGTCATGAAAAGTGTAGGACATCGCACGCTGAAAAGTGGCTCCAGCGTTCTTCAAGCCGAACGGGAGCTTTTTATACGCGAAAGTACCCCACGGACAAATGAATGTGGTCTTGTGTTGATCCTCAGGTGCAATATTGATCTGATTATATCCTGAGAAACTGTCCATCAAGGAATAGATCTCACTTCCGGCACATTCGTCGATGATTTGGTCTATGAACGGAGTGGGATAATTATCCTTTGGACAGGTGCGATTGATGTCACGATAATCAACACAAACTCTAATTTTACCCTTCTTTTTATCGACAGGGACAATGTTAGACACCCATTCTGTGAGGGGGATGGGATAAATAAAACCCGCGTTCAGAATTTTTTCAACTTCTGCCTTGATGGCGACGGCTTTCTGAGGATGCATGGGGTGTAAGCATTGGCGCACGGGCTTCGCACCTGGATAGGTTGGAATCTCATGCACTACGATACTGGGATCAATCCCCGCCATTTCCTCGTAGGACCACATGAAAACATATATGAATTCCTTAAAAAGCTCAGTATAGACTTGAATCTCATCGGGAGAACAAGTCACACCCACATGAATATTCTCAATGATCCCCGGTTTAACGGAGATGTTGATCGGGATGGTCTGAGTGATGTTACTCAGGTTACCCTCCAAAAAAACTTCGTGCGTCAAAATAGGCGTTTGAAGAGGAGGGGTAGGAACCTGAGTAGCATAATGCTCCAGATAGTCAGTAATTGCCCCCAAGCTAGGCATAAAAGAGGAGCGATGATTTCCATCACCCCAAGGCATCTCCTCAAGAGACATAGTTTCAATGATGGCCTCATCGGAAGGAAAAGTCTCTTTGAGAGGATCAGGTGAATCGGCCTGACCAAGCCAGGGGGATTGAGAGTAGACGTCGAGAGCCATGCTCAAAGGAGCATGCTGAGGAGGTGGAGGATCAGATACGGCAACAATTTCACAGTAGCTGATCTCTACTAGAGTCAAGGGCATTGATTCTCCAAACTCAAACACCTGCTCAGGCGTAGGAATAAGCCAGGGGTCATCGGACCTAGACATCATGTTGACTTGAGCAGTGTGCGGTGGTGGTGCGGGAAAAATACCCATGAGGACTGGGTCTTTGAAGAGACTAGGTCCTACACTGTCCGGGGGATTCGGAATTTGATCCACGTATGGCACGTTGTTCTCAGAGGTAGAGGTGAAAAATGACAACTGATCCACCGTGACAATTTTTCCCTCGTGAGGGAACTTAAGAAATCGAAAGACGGTGGACGGCACACAGAGCATGGCATGAGTCCAGTTGCGGCCAAGAAGTATATTGTAGTTTAGTTTAGCGTCAACCACTTCTACTTCCACGTTGACAGTCTTTCCCTGTAATGTGATCGCTAGACTCTCGAGAACACCCAGGGGTTTGGATTCTCGACCATCAAATGCCTCAAGGGCATTGGGGGATGATGAAAGGGCTGGAGAGCCAATGGCCTTCCAGCAAGCGGAGGACATAATGCAGGTAGATGCACCTTCATCCACCACGGCCCTATGAATGTTCAGACCGTTAATCCCAACTTGAATAATAAGAGCGATTTTATGTGGAAGCCGGGGAGTGAAATTCTCTAAATCGAAGGTGAGAAGACTCGAGTCGGCGGGATCAATGCCCCCGATCGCAGACAATAAAGCCTTCCGTTGCAAAGGACAACTTTGAAGAACTTCTAGTGCATACATAACAGACGGCGCCTGTGCAAAATCCTTAACAATGTTGTAATGTTGAGCGGCACGAGCATTCGGATTATAAGAAGATCTTCGTAAGACACCTTTAGAAGGTGGCTTCACAACGGGTTCAGGAGTAGGATTCTCGATTTCCAACGAACCGGAGGCAGGTAGGGGAGGCGGTCCATCCGCAACTACCTTCCCAGGTGCCTACCACGATTCGTTGTAATCCTTCGACCGCGTAGCGACAGAGATAGGTGCAACACTCTTCATCATGAAAACTTGGGACCCAAATGGTGCAGATGGTGATGGCTGTTCGACCATCTGGGTCTGCTGAGATGGGAATGGCTCTTTTAGAACAGCTGGAGTCCCTTTAGGGCCCTTGAGAAGTTGACTAACCTCGAATCGTCGTGGACAATCTTTAGTATAATGGTCCCCTTCACAAATGAGGCAAGGGTACTTCAGTTTACGCTGAGAGCCATCCTCAGCGCGAGATTTGAATTCTGGCTTTGGGGCATCAGATTTAGATTTTCCTTTTCCCTTCTTTTTCCCCTTGGAAGTTTTCTTCGTAGGATTGGCCTGAACGGCATTCACTTCCACGGTTTTACCAAAATCGGAGGGGGTGGGATTAGCAGGAGCATTGTTGGAAGAATTAGACTTCTGCTTCCCATTCGAAGATTTCTTCGAATTCTGAGAGACAGAACCAATGACACCATCCACCGCGGGGGTAGGCGGAGCCTTAGAGGTTCCGGATCGCGGGGCATCAGGCAAGATATCATAAAGCATGCCAGACTGAGAATATACAAGATCCAGATATTGGGCACGCGCAATGGCTTGTTCCTCCGTCACACATGCTCCCATCGCAATATCCTAAGCGATTTTATTCACAAAGGAGGTGGTGAACCAGTGAGTCAATATCTGATTAGGTATGTGAAACTTGATCAGTCTACGACGGCGCTGCCACTCATGAATGTGATCAGAGATGTGAGTGGCTTTATCCTGCTTTAGAGAAGTCAGGAGGTGCGTCCCGGCTTCATAGCGAACCGGTAACTGAAAGTGTGTGAGGAAAGCCATGGCTAAAGAATTGAAATCTTGGAAAATGCTGCGGGATAACTCTATGTACCACTTAGCAGCAGCTCCAGTCAAAGTACGCTGGAAGAGGCATAGGCGAATCGAATCGTCGACCCAAGAGTTAGACGAACACCAAAGATGATACGTCATCACATGCGCCTGGGGGTCCTCTCCAGTTTTTCCCTCAAACTTGGGGCAATCACCTGGTATCTTGGTGGGAACCGGGGGCCAATATGGATTATGTAAAATTGGATCATTGGTCAACTTTGAAACATCCGGAAACTCCAAGGTGGCCAGGAACGACAATGGCGGATTGACTGGCATGCCAGACCCAGGATGAGGACCATTACCTGTACTCCACAATGGTTGTGAATATCCTTGCCCCCATGGGTTCTGTCCCGTAGGATTCTGACCGTAGGGGGTGTAGGTCGTATAACCAGACTGATTTGGATGCTGGTAACCAGAGTGTGGGGCCTGATAACTAGGGTACGGACCCTGATTATATGTTGGCCTGGTGTAAGCAGCGTTTGGATTTGGCTGAGTATAGGTAAAACCAGGTGGAGGAGGATAATATTGAGAGCCTCTGGGGTGGTTATAATTCGGTTGAGATTGACCATCAAGATAATAACCACCCTGAGGATGAGTAGGCTGCTGAAAAGTGGAACCCTGCGGAGCCTGATAAGTAGGGCGCAACTGTTGATTTGGATGCGGCATTGAATGAGTCGGCTGATGAGGAGGGTTAATAGAATGAGTGAGTTGCCCTGAGTGAACAGGTTGACCCGACTCAGAGGGCTACCCTGAATGAACAGGTTGGCCCGGATAGACAGGTGGCACAGGTTGAGCAGGCTGGCCTAGTTGTGAATGAGCCCTAGGTTGTACCGGATGGGCCGGTTGGCCTGCAGGCGAAACACCAGGTTGTACCGGATGGGCTGGTTGGCCTGGTGGTGGAACAGGGCCAGGTGCCTGCTGAAAACTGGTTTGACCCGAAGCGGAACCATAGGATGGTCCTGGCTGATATGCAACGTTAGAAACAACAGGATACTGAGGTTGCATCGGTAAAGAAGGCTGGATTTGCCCCCCAGGACCATAGACCGGTCCCGGTTGATACCCCGGCTAAGGCTGAACAGGATGATTGGAAGGGCTATAATACTGTCCTTGCGGACCGTACAATGGCCCTTGTTGGCCGACATGATAGCCTTGCATGGGCTGCCCCTGTGGATCATAAAGATAGCCAGGTTGGCCCAAAGGCTGGCCTTGGAAAGGCTGTCCTTGCGGGTTATAAGCCTGGTTATAAGGTAAAACTTGAGCATAGAGGTAAGCCTCAGGAGCGGGTAGACGTAAAATCTCCCCATGCTCATCATACTGACCTGGGAAAGCATACACGGGTGTACCATCCTGTGCATAGTGCGAAAAGTAAGAACGGTTGGGATCTTGGGAGGATGGTCCAACCTCGGCGTTCGGCTGTTGCAAAGACAACCGATACTCCTTCGGAGAGATGTTCTCTGGTATAACAGTCACTAGATAAACATCTTCAGGAGTTGGCATAGCTCTCGCAGCGGATGCTGTGACAACAAGAGAAGAGGCGGCCACACAGACAGTGGGCCGGACGGGAACAGAAGTAACGGGCGTTTGAGGAGACACCCCGGGCGTAGTAGCAGCTGGCCTCGGGGAAGGAGCTGACACTCCCATAGAGGCTGCGGTGGAAATGATCTGACCCAAAGATCTGTATCCCTGTGGTAAAGAGGGACTGGCTGTTGACATGTCAGCCAGCTCAGAGTTGTCTCCCTGAAACAACCTTCGTGGGAAGAGCTGATAGTCTTCACCAGACATTGGAATTTCCTCACCAGAATCACTCATGGTTGATTCTGTCGTTAAATCTCACAAGAGACGGCGAGGACTAGGAGGAAATACAGCAGCAACAAAAGGCGAACCTGATGTGAGAGAAAGGAAATCAGCTCCTAATCTCAATTCAGACACAGGGTCCGAAAAAGGCCAATTGAACTCAACTGGTCCTCCAAAGGGCTGCTTAGCAAGAACCGGTCCCCCGTTAGGAAACTCGGAAACAATAGGCTGCTGCGGTTCAGCAGAGGATTGGGAAGCCTCTGAAGAATCGTCCATGTAAGGACTACCAGTAGACGAAACCGAAGGTTCCGCCACTGTGGAAAATGACCAGAAAAAGAAGAAAACACACACACGGGATGAAAAAGAGTCAAGACACATGATCAAACGGTCAAAATAAATATCTAACAGGGCGTGTAATCGTGGGTGATTAATTTTTACCACATTGAAAAATAAGAAACTTCACCGTTTCATGTTTTAAGAGTCGAAAAACGATAAAAGATGACTCTATCTCTTTCAGATTTGACACAAGCGTGAAAGGACAAGCGCTTGACGGTCTTTTCAAATTTAGGGAGTCAGAAAAGACCAAATGACTGCTCAAGAATACTAGGCACAAAGGGTGTACCAAATAACCGTGAACTGCAATATACACCTTGGTTTTAATAATGAAAAAGAAATCAACCAAGGACTTTCCGTACGTGCAGGCAATCTCCCCGAATGCTGTGTTCGGTGTATCACGGGTATATGGCGGCAGACTCGGCTTCCTATGGATAAAGGATTAAAAACCTATAGGGGTCTCCCTTTATATACGCGACGGTACGGGGAGCACAAGTCCGTACTAGCACTGTCTAAAGCCAAAAGGCGAACGACAGCTGCTAGGTTTAAAGATGTTGGAACACGTCTCTAGCCTAGACTTCTAAATATGTTTCGTTAGATTCCAATGCCGCCTTAGTGTAAATTGAGTAGATTTTAAAGTTTATCTTCAATTACATTTCAGTTTTCAGGCCCTAACGAATGTGTTGTCTCAAAAACTCCTAAATGCACAACTACATGCCACAATAGACCATTTCGTTCGATGAAAACTAACTATAGAAGAGTTGAGATTTTTTTACAAAAACAAAATGATCGGAAGACAAACAATGATATCTCTAATGCAACTAATGAAATCGAAAATTTTTCATTCCAATCACTAATTACTAGTAAAATCGAAAAATTTCAATTTGCACTAATCAACCAAAAGCAAAAGATTTTTTTTTTTTTGTAATTTTTAATGTTTGATAGCTAGATGCACTAAACAAACTGAAAATAAAAGAGAAGCAACTTGAGAAATGATATTAAGAGAGCAAAACGAACAAATTTCACTCAATGACACAAACAATCAGATCTCAAATCAACCAAAGTCTCTCAAAACCAAGAAAAAGACTCAAAGGCTCCAATGGACCGTGTGATCTAGGCCCAAAGCAAGACCAAATGAAATTTGAATGAAGAAACGATCAATCACCCAAAAATCGCAACAAAATAGTGAACGACTACTAAGAGAATGCGGAGGAGCAATCAGAGAGTTGACTGGATAAACGAAACACCAAAACTCCCAAGGAGAGCTCGATACACAAAGCCACTAGATGCCCTAGGGCTTAAAGCGTGAAATCGATAGAGAAAAGCAAACAACCAAAGGACGAAGGAAAATTCCCAGTCAAACAGGACTCCAACACACTCAGGTAGCCGAAAAATCAAGACGAAAAACACTGACCAGACCTAGAGAGCTCAAAACTAAGCAAACTCAAATACTCTACAGGAGTGGCGCGACTGTAAGGCTGCAACTGGCACCAGCAAGCAGTTGGCATGGGAAATACAAAAGCAACATGCACCAATTGGCACGACTGTCGGGTTAAAAAGCACGCCAGTCGAGTTTCTCAGCCAAAAATAAAAAAGAACTACTCCAGAAGCAGATCAATGTAAAGTAAGCAAACCAAGAAGCAAAAAACAGCAAAAGAACCCAGCCCAGAAGGCTGACCAAGCAAGGAGAATCATAAAACAATCAAAATGAGACAATCCAAATGAGACACTGAAAACTAGACGATTCCCCAGCAGAGTCGCCAAATTGTTGAGGAGGTAAATCCCCTCTGCGGACAGAGGCAATTCCTACTAGCCCAGCAGGGGTCTAGCAACAATCATCAAATGCTACAACGCAAGTTCCTAATTGCGAATAAATAAGCCAATGATGGAGGCCTACCTAGAGTCTAGTGCTATGATTCGTAGAAGAGACAGCGTTCCCGTTCCTCAGCCTCGACAGATCACGATCTCCGTGAATGGACACCTGCACATGCAAGAAACAACACGAATACAAGCATAAAATCCAGAATACGCAACTATATATCAGTCAGAAAGGATATAACTCATTATTAACATAAGTGAAAAACAGAGTGGAACCATAACCGGTAGTCATTCATTAATAAACAATCGAAAGAGAGTACAACTAATGTTTTGATGCCGCGGTCTCCTTCGGAAGGGTCCCCAGTCGTTCACGTCTTGCAAATCTTGCCAGGGAAAGGGCAAGCCTCTCTAGAGTCTCTCGACGATAGTCTCCTTACTTGAGTCGGCCTTAAGGGAAGAAAAAAGGCTCTTACAGCACAAAGGCTCTTGGGAATTTGGAGATTCAAAGCTTAGGCACTTCAAGACTAGCTTGCAATGGAAATAGGCAAGCTTTTATAGATGGGGAAGAAGAGAGTTGGGATCCCTATTATTGTGGGATTGGCCCTATCATCAAGGAAGGTTCCATGAGAGGTGGCAAACCACTTCCCTTCCATGGAACTCCCGTAGCCAAACCTCCCAACTCAAGATAGGCAATGGTTTCTGAGTTTGTTGAAACACAACTTCCACCATCTTTATTTAAAAAAAACTCCTTAAATTAGCTGGCGCGACTACTGCTCTGGGACAGAGCGCTAGTTGGCGCGGCCTCTTTGTAGGATTTTCCCCATTGACGCGAGTGATGAACTGTCTACCCGCGCCAATGCAAAAGGAGATGTTTTCATGGTTTTTGCAAGGAGATGTCTTTAGGGAAATTGAAGCTCATGTTTATAGGAATGCATTGATGATGATTTCTAGGCATGACAATGTTCACAGGTCACAAAATGGGTCCTCCATTGTGTGGGATGGGGAATGGTAGGGATGGTGACAAATTACTGTGTAACACCAATATCCCATAAATCAGCTTGTATTGATGCTTCAAACCAGTTATAGCTTTAAGTCCAATGTTTCAGTTCAGCAATCATCTTCACTTCTCAGCCTAACTTATTTAATCACAAGCAGAGCTTCAAGAGCCCGTGAACACTATTTACAAGTAGAAGTTTTGAGCACAAGTATATTTCAAAGTTCTGCAACCAACATTTTCTCATCTTCTACAGCAGTATTTATAGAAGGAATGAGGAGGTGGGATCTGATAAAATATCTCCTGGGTTAATTAATACAGACTTTAATACTTTTTGGCCTTTGATGGGCTTGATGGAGAAGGTTACAGATGTTCTGTCTATATTAATTGTTTTACATTTAAGAATTAAGCTCGGTGAGAGATTTTGTTGACTTTTAAGGCTCTGTTTCATGTTGCAATAACTCTGTAGATATTTTTTGCATTAAGTTCCTTGGCAGAATTAACTGTTCGGCTACGTTGAGGGAAATATCTTCTTTCTTGATCATAACTCAGCCTTTGTTGAATACTTTGAGGCTACAGGTGGCGTTGGGCAGCTGAGAGGAATCAATTAGCCTTTGTTGTGGCGGTGGATGCCTTTCTGTCTGATGATATTTTTGATTTTTCTTTAATTGTGTTTCAATTCGAAGGATTAGGCTTTTCATTTTCAATCTTAGCCATAACCTCTAAAACTACGAAAAAAATCTTCAATCCTTCATTTTTGTTGTTTTAATCTTCAACATTGATACTCTTTAACTTTGATTTAATTGTATGTGTCTTCTTGATGTGCAGGTGCTGCAAAGGGTCCATATGGCATCAATGCCCATGAAGCATCGACGAAACGTGGAGGTGAACCTAGTGAATGGATATTTCTTAAATAAACAAAGCCTAGAGGATCGTCATCCTTGAATTTATCATTTCTTTCAAAATATTTGAAATTCATTTGAACCTGCAAAAAACACACAACTGTTATGAAATCCTACGTTATTTGGTAAAACTTATTTATAGGTTGTGGGGAGGAGCGTGGCCATTGGATGGCAGCATCCAACAGTGGAGATCGTGCGTGGAAGTCAAAAGGAGAGCGGTGAAAGATTTTAAGTCAGAACCGTTGATCTATGATTTACCAAGAAGATCAACGGTTGATATTACCAATGAATTAATAATGTGAAGGGGTCACATTATTTTGAAAATAGAATAAAATGCGAATAAATAAGGTTAAAAGCCCTTTGGCAGAGGAAAATTAAAATGAAAGAAGATTGGGGTTGATGGATAATCGTGGGCCGTTGGATGAGATCGGCCCATGAGATCAATGGTGGAGGATGGTGTACAAAGACCATTTAGAAAAGGTGGACGAAGATAATATGAAGTGAGATTAAATTCAGGCTATTGATCTACAGAGATCAGCGGTGGGAAAAGCATGCAATAAAACATAATAGAAATGGGAAAAGTGGTTTCGGAGGTGAAAACCACGGGCTTCACGTGGAGAAAAGGCGGATAGGCAGTTTTGCCTTTTGGAATGTGATATGCGTCATGAGGTGACACGTTGCATTAGAATACCACCCATTTCGCGTAGCCTTTGGGAAATTAACATTCGCGCTTAAATTTACGCGAAAATGCACGTTAGCTGTTAGATCTGGGGACTCAAATCTGACGGTGGTGAGTGAGCATGATATAGGATAGATGCACGGGCAGAAGTAGGGGGGGCAGTTTCAATATGGACCGTAGGATCAAGGATTGGACGGTCGAGATCAGATCTAGAGTGAGGCAGGACCCACGGGAGGTAGACCTGTCAGGGTTAATACGATCCGTTGGATGAAACAGATCAACGGTGGAGATTTGATCTAAGGTTTAAACGATATAATACAAAGGCACAGAAAAAGATGAATATGGGACATTGATCTGTAGAGATCAACGGCTGTGATTTTCCAAAAAACATTATGAAGCAGGGTATATAAAATTTAACCAAAGTCGGGAAACACAATCTGGACCATCCGATCTGGACATGTGGATGGTCCAGATGCAATCGGAGGCATGCAATCGACAGGGAAAAGCGTTGAATGGCCCCGATGCGATTTAGGGCTAGCCATCGATCTAAGGATCAGATTGTTGGTGGGGAGTGAATCAGAGGGGCTCAAAAGGTGGAGGAAGGGTTTATGATCAGAGAAAATGAGATACATCGAATCTGGGAAGGCGGGGAGGGGATCAACGACTCACGATTGATCGGGAGACCGCATATCAGGGAGAGGTAAATACAACATAGAATGCACCTTTTGAATTTTTCCAATGTGATACTACGTGGCCCATTGATCATTTCAGATCAACGGTGGATATTTTTTTAAATCATGCACCAGCGGAAAACCCTTTAATACTTACGAAAACCCAAAATTTTACGAAATTCAAAGGTTTTATGGCTCGGGGCGGGTTATATATATATGGATTGGCGCCTGGTTGCGGGACCTATGGTTTATATGGAAAACAAAAGGCCCGGGGCTTATACATGGAAAGGGCCAATCAAGATCGGGACTTCGGATCAAGCTTTTCAATCTACCCATTTAAAATCTCTGATGCGAGATTATAATGATCGTTGATCAGGAAACAAAATCAACAGTCTTTCTTCATTAAATAACATTGCACTGACGGGTTTAGAGAAAAACTTAGGATAAAAGGGTTTTATGAATTTACAAAGGAAAATAGCAATCGGGAATGGGTTTATAAAATGTTTAAGCGCTGTATGTGGGCCCAAGGGTTATATGAAGTGGTGATTGGATTGGGGCTATGTAATAAGGGGCCAATCGAATCGTAGGTCTCAATAAAGCAAAAAGACTTGTGTGTTGTGTTTTGTTCCAATGCGATAAGCACTTCAGACCATTAGCGCTCGGTTCCAGCACCAAGGCATATGGTGGGGAAGTGGTTAGGACTTAGACCAAAGGGAATTAAGCCTTAATACAAAAAGGTGTATTTTTATGATTTTTTTTAGGGTTTTATGATGGATTTGGGGGCTTCGACAAAGTTTAAAAATGAGTTTTAAACTTTTTAAAGAGGACTTATGAAGGGGAAATGGAAAGAAATGGAAAATATAGGAATTTTTGGAAATGAAGGGGTAAAAATGAAGGTTAGTTTGAAGTGAAAGGAAGGGAAAAATGATGATTTTTCAGCAGTATTTTCTCTATGAAAATAACATATTTTCAGAGTTTGAAATGGAAACAAAAGTGAAGATTTAAACACAGGGCATGATGTCTTCATGGGTCTTCAAGAGAAAACATTTTGAGCAAAAAAACTTGTTTCTTGAAGGCACCAAAAATGATTTAGCCACCAATTGGTATGACAAATTTTATAGGTGGCTAATAGTGGCTCCACTTGCGGATGGTGCCTTCTTGAAGGCATCAAGAACTTCAAACTTGAATTCTCTGGGATGCTAATTAGTGCCTTATCCATTGGACTTCCTTTTCTTTATTTGAATGATCTTCTTTTTCTCTGAAAAATATTAGCAGCCATGAAAAATATTGGATTTTCATCAAGACAAACTTTCTACCTACCCAATCCTACTGTTCTAACATTTTTTCTCCTTTAGAGTGCACTTGGATTGGAAAACTCTTTTTACAACATTTTATTCTTTTGAAAGCATAAAAATAATCTAATTCTACTCTTATTTCTCCATGAACTCATATTAAACAGTTGAGTCCATATGCTTCTCTACCTAATCTACCAATCCGTTAGGATTAAATAGTCTAACAGATTTTTATTCTCTAATTTCTAAAGCAGAAATTTAAAAGCATACAAGTCAGGATTGAATAGTCTAACTTGTTGTTGATCTATGGCATAAAAAACAAGTTGCACATAGATATTATTTTAACGAAAATAAAACAAAATGGAAGGTTTAAGATCTGAAAGTTCAAGCACTTCCTTCATCTTTTTTCAGCTTCATTTTTGCTCCTGTTTGAGTTGTTCCTTGCTTGTCCTCTGGTTCAGATTTTGAACTGATTAGAACGAGTTTTACCTCTATTTTGACTCAGAATTTGAAACATATTGGATTCATTCTTCCTTTAGACACTTAGGTTTAGATTTTGAGCATGTTTGAACCTTTAATTTCTAGCCTAATCTACCTACTGATAAGCCAAGATTAAACTGTTTGGAAAATCAAATTCACTATTGTTAGTATGAATCCTTTGTCGAAGTGTACGAAAAAGGACCACTTTAGCTACGCATAACTAATAGCCCTAACAACAAAAGTGGCTGCCAATATCTTCAGATCTGCGGTTAGTTGACCAAGAAAAGAGCCGCAAAAACTAGATCTATGCATGAAAAGACATTAAGAAGTAAAAACAAGGGTTTGCTCCATATACTAGTAGACAAGACAAGAACAATTTTTGAAAGAATTTTTGTATTAATTGGGCACCTGGGAGGAAAACAAGAAGGCGTATCCAATTCTCCTCAGTGGGATGGGTTCTTGGAAGTCCTCAACACTTCAGATCTAATATTTCTCTCTCTTGTTGGTGTAGAAAACCCACACAAAGAATGGAACTCAAAGGGAGCTCACACAGCAAATGGTAGAAAAGAGTGACCAAGTGTATAAATCCAGAGTGATCTAATAGGCAACAAAAGGTGAAGAATGGTAGGAAAAACCCTCCTATTTATAACAAAATATTGGGTCATTCTAGATCTTGGTGCATGGGTTAACCAGATCTAGATCCACTTTTATGGAATATTTTATTATATTTGTTGGAGGGAAAAGGTATTTGACTTGGGTCAAATCCCTTAATTTGTCAAAAATAAATAAATAAATGATTTATTTATCTTTTTAAGGAAGCGGTTAGAAGATAATCAAATAAATAATGATTTATTTAATTATTTAAGGAAGTGGTTGAAAGATAATTAAATAAATAAAGATTTATTTAATTATTTGTGGGTGATTTGGTCATATTTAACAAGGAATATTATCTAAATAAGATTTAAATAATTATTCCTAGAAAATAATAAGATAAATAAAGGTTTATCTAATTAATTTCTTTTTTTTTGGGTTAAACATGACTAGGAATAATAATTAAATTATGGTTTAATTAATTATTCCATGAGGAAAATCAAACAAATATAGGTTTGTTTAATATTTCCTTTTGGGGTTTCCTTTTTAGACCATAAACAACCTAATAAATGTGGTTTATTAAGTTATTTTACATAGTGAAAGCAATTTTACTTAGGGTAAAATTGGTCTTACATGGTGTACTTGGGTCCATCTAATGATAATAGGTTAGATGACCAAAAAATGGTGTAACAGATTACCCCCCAGCGTGCGAGTGTCAGGAGCAAATCGTATAACCGAAGTACGTTGTAAGAGCTCAATCACTAGACAACAAAAGAGAAGTCAGAGAGAGAAATGCAAGGTAGATAGTCTGCTGAAGAACTAGACCTTGAGGAGACGAGACTAGCAGGTGCAACAAGTCTCTTTTTATTAGAGGGTACCTGTGCTAAAGGCGGCGGGGGAGGCATACCTATGCCCGCCGAGACAAAGTACAAAAGAATAGTGTGTCCAGTAAACAAGGGACCGAACCATAAAGTACAGCTGGCATAATCATGAGCCAGATAAAAATACAATGAAGAATCCCATATACATGTTGTGCCTGGGATAACAGCCAGGACTTGTACAATAATATCTGAGTACATGAGATACAAATACAACCCAAATGCCCCCTGTAAATGGGGAAGGGCTCACAAAATCTGATTGATACATGCAAATCAAAGAGGCGCTGCAAGTGGCTAAGGCCAACATCATCAAATTTCTGGAGCTGCATCGAAGGCTGCAAGGAGGAGGTCATCCGGGCATGTGGGGGGCTACCTACAGGGCCACCCCCTCATGAGGGTTGAGACATCTCACACACACCCGAGAATCATCAAGAGCTGCTGCTGTATCACTGAACCATCAAGTATACGGATCTCAGTCATGCTGAAAGGAGCTGGAGAAAAAATCAAGTCAAAGGGAAATGAGAGATCCCTTTGCCTGATCCGAGGCACCGAACAAGAGTGGAAGTCGGACCCAAGGTACACCTCCCTCTAGACACTCGTCTTATGGAATGAAGGAGTCGATGTCGACGAAGGAGGTCCGCCATAGGTGAGGCAATGAGAGATCCTCAACTAAGGCACGAGAGAAAATAGTAGAGTGACTGGACGTACTAATACCAATGATGATGGTGGAATGGAGGGGACCGAGTAGTGAATGGACGACTTCCCTTGTTAGAGCATAAAGGGCATGAATGACATGGCAGCCGATCGACACAAGATCATCGGGTGATAAGAGACATGGGACCGAAGGCCATAATGTGCGACACAGGAGAAAAATCAAGCAATGAGGGATGGAGGACTATAGCGGGGTACAAAGGGACTCGGGATAGACTCCATGAATGCGATGATGACTCCACCGGATGCTCTAAACAAGGGTGACTCGATGGTGCCGCCACACAAGAAAGGTCTAATGGGGGGACCATGAAAACATGAGTACAAGATGGTAACTCACGACTGAAAATCAACACGAGCAAAGACAAGTAAGGAGGCAAAGTGGTGCCCCCAAAGACAGTGTTTTGTAAGTGAAGAAATGTGATTTTAAGGAGAGGTGAAGCGACCCATCTTGGACAAAATGTGTCCTAGTGAAGTATCAAATCACAAAAAACTAACGTATACCCATTTGAGGGCTCTCATGAGAGCTTTCCAACGATGCGGACGGTTTGTCAAACGGAGCTACCAGTATAGTCGCAGCTGGGCGAAAGAAGAAACAAGGGTTCTCTTTTAATAAGGCGCTTTTCGCTCCAAATCCACTCATTTGCTAGTGTTGTTGTGGTGAATGTAGAGAGGAGAGAAGGCCCTAAATCTTGGGGCGAGCGTAGCGGCATAAACCTGACCGTTGGAATTGAGATCCGTTAGTTGCGGTGTAAGAGGCCTAACCTTACTATTTCATTTTGATGGATTGAAAGTTCGGATTAGGGCCCAAAATCTCAGAACAGCCCCCTTGCATCTTTTTCGGCCGGTCGCACTTTTTGGGCCAAAATCCGTGACTCCGGGGATGCGTGTTTTGAGCCAAAAGGTGCGAATCGTCCCAGGATTTGGCAAAAAAAGTGCGACCTGGAAGATGAGGGGGTTTTAGTGCTCGTTTGATGGCCGAGAGTTGGGTTTTTTGTGTTTGGTTATAATATTCCCTATCCGTAGGCCGACAAAGATGATGTTTTTGTGAAGATATGGCGTATATATGGGTGAAATGGAGAGAGAGAGACCCGGGTACATTGCGGGCATAGATCCGTGCGGATCGTGGTGTCCGTCGTGTGTTGGATGATGTTTGGGGTTCTAAAGTTTTTGGAGAACCCATCGATGAGAGCCGGAGAGCCCTTGTTGGCCCGGATTATCGCTATTGGGATCCGCGAGCATGAGGTCTTTGTAGTGCAAAGGGGCCCGGGGATCGAACCGACGAGCCTAGGATATGTATTTCCCGACAAGTCTCCCGCCACCGGGGATGGTGGGAAACACGCGACACGAGTGTTACCGCAGAGGGCGTAACATCATGGAGTATGTGGAGAGGCATTGCGCGACCGGGTCTCCAAGTCAAAGGGACGCGGATACCGATCGAGGGACCCAGAGAGACCGGGAGACTGGGGAGTGGCCGCGAGCGGTGCCGCGGATCCCGGGCAGCCTGGGGCGTTACATCACATCACCGGGGGCAGATGATGATCGTAGAGAGTGTGTTGAGTGGGACCTACTATGGGTGGGCCCAATGATGTTGGTGTCGTTAAAACGACAACTGCCGCTTGCAAGCGGCAAGTGAACCACGATTGCTCGTATGGGACTTTATTGTGCGCCTTCTTCTTTGAGAAGATCCCGACCTTACGACCTCGTATACGGCTTCCGGATGGGGGGCCCCGCAGAGCCCGGGATGCACCCGGTGGGGGCGGCTACCGTGCGAGAGGTGGAGGAGGGGTGGTCAGGGCGAGTGTTTCGAATCGAGTTCTTTGCCCATTGGGATTAGATGCCGTTATATATAGATGACTATCCCTATAGTGGGATGAGTTATTGTGGGGATCCGCACCCTACCACTGCACTCGGTCGAGTATGGGGACCCGATGGTAAGTGGCAAGTAACTACTCTTTTTTTTTGGGCATGTTAAAGTTAGTGAATAGTAGATATGGTACCGATTCATGTACTTTTGGTATGCGAAATATAGCTCCGGTAAAACCCGGCCGGATATATGGGACGACCGGTAGCATCGGGAGCCGCAGGGCCGAGTGGGTCGAGAGCGACGCGCAATGAGGATGCGGCCGCCCTTCCGGGAGGACATCCGCCGTAGATGCGAGAGGTTGCCGACCGGAGTTTCGCAGCGTGGGTGGCAAGACTTAGACGACCGACGACGTGGAGCCGTGTATTGGTCTACCCTCGGAGTGGCGAGGTGTCATGCGGCACATGGCGATGGCTCGGGCCAAGGCATACGTGATCTACGAGTCAGCAGGAGCAGAGCCATTGGCTCGGGGATGCACCGTATAGTGAGTAGATGTGGGGCATGTGGTGCCCCCTAGTGTGTATGTAGGGGCAGGGTGGTGCCCCCAGCTTTGAGTTTTTTGTAACATGCGATGGGCATGTCATATGTATCGTAGTAGATGGACTCTAAACACATGTTTTGCGACACATATTATGGATATGCATCTTTGTTAATGATTATGAATGTTATTGTCTTGTATGAAATGCATGTGATAAATGCCAATCTAGAACATGGTTTGCAATACTATCTACATAGTGATTATGTTCTCAAGGTACATGGTTGAAAGTTATGGTTTCAAATTCACGTATCAAGAGTTTCACTCGTAAATATCGTCTAAACAAAGACAGGGGTTATGCACACGATAAACACCATTTAGTTACATGACAAGAAGTAGGGAATCCAAACGAACATGCGGATGGAGGATGCGATGAAAGAGGGCATCGGCTAAGAGACCATGCACCGCATCATATTCGGCCCGATTGTTGGTGGCGGTACCAATGCGGGACCCCGTTTGAGAGAACAAGGGCATGCAAGGGGGTGAAAATGGCCCAACCTCGCCGAGGCTAGATTCCGGAGTAACGACTTGCACCATCGGCGTAACCGATATAGGGTGGCGACGGGAGGTCCCGCGGAATGGTGTTACAAGACAACAAATGGGGGGAGGAGATACAATGACGGCAGCGTGAGTGTACGGAAGACATTGAGCGGCAAATCGCGGGAGGGAGTGCAATGAGCAGGGATGGCTATGAATCATATACAAACTAGAGGGTGGTATATGAGGGCTATAGGAGGTATGGCGAGGACTCTGGGGCCACGGAGGTCAACGGAGATACGGTGGAGTGATCTCGTGTATGGGCAGAAAAGAGGGGGTCAAAGGTGGAAAGGACACCACATGACGCGGAAAAGTTATCTAAACCATCCGTAGGGGAAGAAAGGCGCGCATACGGATCGTTACGGGGAATGACGGAAGAACAGGGAAACAAATGGTTAAAAGATGGGGAGCCCAGGGTGATCACTGAAGGGGGGTCAAGTGAAACAATAGGGGAGGATTCAAGGGGAATGTGTTCCAAGGGTCTCACAGAGGATGATAGGTAAAGAATGGTCATAGTCGACTCCATCATCTGGACATCGGGGGGGAATGTCGATGGGAGCGGGGGGATCCTCAAGCTGACCCGAAGCATACTGCGCGAGTATGGGAGAGGTGGATTGATTTTGTTCAACCTCATACTCTCGGACTACTTCTAAAGAGGCGCGGTAATGCGTCGGTGAGGACAATGGTGGGAGTAATGGCCATGGACACCGCACAAAGCACGAGGGTTTGCTAGTGCGAATAGTTTTTTGGGTTCTTGGTTACGGACGAGGACGAAAGAGAAGGGTCGGAGACCGTAGACTCGTGGAACGCGACTTTAACCATGGGTTTGGATGTGGGGCAACTCGGGACAAGTATGGGTGGCGTGACCGACGACATCACACAAGGCGCAAGGCTTTGCGGGCGGAGGAGGAGCTGGGTCGGTCGGGGTGACCTTGTCTTTGGATGCCCCCTTGCGAGCTTTGCCTTTCTTTCCCGGAGTCGTCACCATAGGGGTAGGGTCCCGGGGGAGGTGCGGGGGGGAATGGTAGCAACGGAGGAAGCGAGGGGGGACCGGTTGAACCGGTGTCAAAGCAAGATAGGGTTTGGGGTGACCAGGGAGGGGTAGCGGCCGGAGGGTCAAGGTACCGGACGGGTATACCCTGGGGTCGTGTTAGGGAGAGAGAGGGTGGTCATGACGGGGGACCGAATAGACTCCGGGAGGGGGGAGCCGGGGAAAGGGATCCGACCCGCGGGATAATGACCGGGGAGGGACGGACTTCGAGATGATTAAGGCCGGGGGGGGAACCGATCCAAGGGGGATAAAGGTATTCGGGGGATACCGACTGGAGGAGAAGGGCCAGAAGGAGGAGGTCCGGCTGGCGGAGATGAAGGGCTAGGAGCGGGTTGCGGTGGGCGAGGTTGAGTCTGAGGTTGCTGACTAGCCGAAGCGGGCCATTTAAGGGCAACCCGAGACGATTGCATCATGCAAACATTCGATAAGCTGGGATCAGAGATATGAGGAAGGGGGAGACCAGGGAAAGTTCCAAGTAACGAGGAGTCTTTGTAGACACTGGGACAGACATTGGTCAAGGAATCGACGGTTTCGCTTATTGGCTACAGAAGAGATGATCGTCTCGGGGGGAGGTCTGAGACTTGGGCTCATGATACGTCAACTGGTCGATGGTGACTATCTTTCCATTGTGAGGAAAAGACATCTTGCGAAAAACCGCGGAAGGGACAACAGACATGGCATAGGTGTAGCTTCGCCCCAATAGAATGTTGTAGTCTAGAGGGGTGTCGATGACTTCGATGTCAATGCAAACAGTCTTACCGGCAAGGGTGATAGGACAATTGCGAAAAAGGCTAATGGGCTGGGAGGCGTGGTCGTCCCACGCTCGAAGGGTGATCGTGGAAGGGGCCAGCTCAAGAGATCCAAGTTGCTTCGAAACCGAAGTGGACATCACACAGGTGGATGCCCCCTCATCAATTATACACCGAGAAACGTTGGCATTCCGGATTTTGACAGGGATTTGGAAGGCGACGGAAGCAGGAAGAGGAGGATGTTCTGATTGATGGGCGTCGAAAACAATCATTTGGAGGGAAAAAGTATTTGACTTGGGTCAAATCCCTTTATTTGTACATAATAAATAAATAAATGATTTATTTATCATTTTAAGGAAGTGGTTGAAAGATAATCAAATAAATAATGATTTATTTAATTATTTATGGGTGATTTGGTCATATTTAACAAACAATATTATCTAAATGAGATTTAAATAATTATTCCTAGAAAATAATAAGATAAATAAAAGGTTTATCTAATTAATTTCTTTGTTTTGGGTTAAACATGACTAGGAATTATAATAATTAAATCATGGTTTAATTAATTATTCCATGAGGAAAATCAAACAAATATAGATTTGTTTAATATTTCCTTTTGGTGTTTCCTGTTTAGACCATAAACAACTTAATAAATGTGGTTTATTAAGTTATTTCACATAGTGAAAGCAATTATACTTAGGGTAAAATTGGTCTTACATAGTGTACTTGGGTCCATCTAATGATAGTAAGTTAGATGACCAAAAAAATGGTGTAACAATAATTATAATAATAAAAAAATTCATCCCCAACTTAAAATAGTAACTACCTCAAATCATCCCCAACTTATTAAAATACGATAATTACCTCATATTCTAGAAAAAACCAAAACAAAAAGGTCACCTTGATATAATTATAATAATAAAAAAATCATCCCCAACTTAAAAATAGTAACTACCTCAAATCATCACCTTAATATAATTATAATAATAAAAAAAATCATCCCCAACTTAAAAATAGTAACTACCCGAAATCATCCCCAACTTATTAAAAATACAAGTAATTACCTCATATTCTAGAAAAAACCAAAACAAAAAAGATCCCCAACTTAAAATTATAACTAACCTACTAACCAGACTCTAGAAAAAAACCAAAACCAAAAAAGTCACCTTGATATAATTATAATAATAAAAGAATCATCCCCAACTTAAAATAGTAACTACCCCAAATCATCTCCAACTAATTAAAATACAGTAACTACCTCATATTCTAGAAAAACCAAAACAAAAAGGTCCCAACTTAAAATTATAACTAGCCTACTAAAAAAGACTCGCTAAACGTAATCACTAAAATATAAAGTAGAATGGTCCCTCCGTTTGACCAAAATCTCCGGTAAAATAGAAGGCCAAATAGATACATGGGAATGCATCCAAGGTACCTTGATTTAAGGTACCGTGCCCAATAAATCAATGGGAATGCACCCAAGGTACCTTGGGGATTTTAACCCGCAGACTTCGTATCGGGGCGGTTCAATTTTTTTTGCTCGTGACCGTGTCGCTCTCTATATATATATTATAAAGCACTAACGTAAGATTTGAACATATAGAAGTTTGCGGTATACGAGTTCATACGAGCTAAAGCTATTCTGTCAATCAGAAGTCAGGGTGTTATTGTGGAATTCGAATTTTTAAAGTTAGGGTTGGTGATAATTCTCTCTTCACCATGGATAAGGCCAATATGAACAATTATATCGCAGCTTGGTTGGAAAAGAATGCAGTAAGAACTAACAACATGTCTATGGAAATAAAAAAAATTACAGATGAATGTTTTGAAATTTGTATTGATGGCATGGTTTTACAGATAGCCATACCACACAATTTCTACTCAAGCTGCTCCTCTGCTGGTATCATCAGCAACACTGATTGTGCTTTCATTGGCACTTTCATTGGATCCGATGAATCCAACAACGTGAATACAGCGTGCATAACTTTAAATGATAAGTTAGAGCGACTAAGCGGCCGTGGGTTTTATTCTTTCACTAGTGTTCTCGACACTATACTCGATGTTTTTGAAACGTACAAGGGTTCCACTGACCGTAACGGCGCGGCTTCTGGAATGGACGATGAAGAGGAGGACGACGAAGAGGAAGATGGATGGAGCAGTGATGTCGAAGGGTATTCCATGGCCCTCGGCAAAACGAATGAAGGAGAACTGGAAAACGGTTATTTTGACCAGCTTATAGAGGACGCAAATAAAAAGTGCGATGGAGCTCGATCCCGCGTGGTTGAAGTGCCTGCCAGCGATTCTCACAGCATAGAAGATGACACTCTCAAGTCGTGTAAGGTGTATTACCCTTCACACAATAAATGGTGTGTTGGGTTTGAGATGGAACTCACTGGAATTTTGTCGGATTACTCTCGGCATCGCCATGGGCATGTGTATGAGGCACTTGGCTTTTCATTCGCTACGCCACTGGTAATTGAAGTGACGTTTCACCCCATTGGAAACAATTTCAAAAGTAGAAGCCTGGAAGCGCAAGGGGTGTCACTAAGCGAGTCCTTCCAAGGATTATCGGCAATACACAGAGACCTGGAATTGAAAGCCCCTCCCATGGAAAAGAAGCTTGTGTATAGTGATGGTCAAGACGATTTAGATCAACAGCTTCCTAAGCTGATCGATCTTAGGAAAACCAATCCAATGGATTTGTATGGTCTTCGAACTTTGTTGCCTCGAATTGCTAAAGATTTCTTCACTAAAGAAGGAAGGAATCAGGATTCAAATGTTTTATTGGAATGCGAGGACAATATATTTGTGAGATTTTTTGGTGTTCACTGGAAGTCGTCTTTCCTCATTGCTTAAGCGGTGTATTGTCTGCGACAAAGAGCTTCCATTCGCTGTCTCTAGGCTTTGTAGCTGTGCCGAAGAATTATGGTATGTCAAATTCTATTTCGATTTTGAACTCTAAGATGATTTAGAAAGTTTCATTCATTCATTATTAGTTCTGCTAAAACATAAAATTATAACACTAGGATTACTGAATTTTGCAGCTTGTTCAGTTTTGAAGTATTAGGGTTAGGAGCTCAGGTACTTCAAGAAGTGGTCCGAATGCCACTGGAATTGATCGATTTAGAAATTTCCCTCTCTTTGTCTGCCGCAAAGGGGATATCGTGATGTGTTTGAACCATTCCCTCCTTTTTCTCTTGGAAAAAAGGGAGATTCGTCAGCGTTCAGACATATTAAATGATAACCATATTGTAAACCCTAACGGAAACCCTAACCAGAGTTTCAGGAGCCACCACCGGAACAAAAACAAAAATATAGATGCTTTGAGTAGTATTATAAAATCGTTTCCTCCTGTTCTAGAGATGAGATTATGCGGTGATGAAGCTGAGTTGAAAGGAAAGCTGGCTAAATCATTATTGTCCACTGCCAAAGCTCGATCGGTGCAGAAATTGGGAGATGATTTTTTTTGCAGGAAAGGAAGACTGGCAGCTTCCATATAATGTTCTTAGATTCATCCTGTGCACCAACAGACTATCGTTGGTATATTTATCTGAGGATGATGACAAACTTATCAAACCTGATGATTCACTTTCGCAGCTTTATCAATTTGCGGTGGTGCAGGATTCTCCGGAGAGGGAGGTTGCGTATCCCTCTAAAAAACAAACGTGACGTTTCCATATTTGGATTTCATGGAAGTCCCAGAGAAAACTGGTATTCGATTCTAAGGTATGTATATTGCTTTATTCCAAATAAAATCAAGATAAAACTCTTGATACTCTTAACAAAAAGAAATGCTAATTTTTTAGCTTTAATTCGAATTTTATTTTTGGGGATTCATCAGAAAAATTTCGATATAATGCATCCAATTCAAATTAATTGTAGTCGCAAAAAATTTCGAAAAAAACTTATACTAATGCATTTCCATTGGAATGGACAGAAACGGCTTGCGATGCTTTAGTGACACCAAGTTAATGTCAACTGGAAAAGCTATGGGAGATGGCATTTATTTGGCGGAGAGGTTCGAATATTCTGCGCGATATGCACGCCGCTCGGCATGTAATGATATTTGGAAAAATGGCATGTATCAGGATAGCGATTTTTATGTTGTGGGTATATGTGAAGTTATTTCTTCTCCTTCAATAATAATAAACAAGGAGTTAGGTGTATGTGTAGTTCCTAAAGAGGCTGAGGGGAATGTGGCGGTGAGATATTTGCTTGTCTCTAACGCTAATAAAGATTTATCAGCTGCCATTTCTAATGGCCACATATTGTCTCATGGCGATCGTAGTGTCGATCTCTCTCAGCATCATGAGAACATAAGAGGAAAATATGCTTCAAATTCTTGTTTTGAATAGGTATCATTGCATGCAACTAACCGGGATGAGTAGTATTTATGAGAACCAGTATCTACAGTGTGCTCAAAGCACACATATTTCATCATTGAAGTAGAGACATGTTTGTTTTTCTTATGTTATAATGAAAGATGTGTTAAAATGTTGGTTGATTTATGAATTTCTTTCTGAGATTATAAATTTGAATTTGATGCTTCATTATTCCGAATAGTCTTGTTTTTCTAGTGGAGTTGCAAATTTGACACTATATATGCTCTCGCTCTGTTAAAACTGACTTCATCTTTTTAAATTCTTAAAGAGTATCCACAAGGAAACAATACGAAAGGGGAAAATTCAAAACATAAATAGAAATTCAAATTGAAACATCAAAATAGAGTAAAAGAAATTGTAAAATTGAAATAAATTTTTACATGTAAACATTGGCAGGCATAGAAATGCTAAATTAAGACAGGAAGCTTGCAGTGAGCTTTGGAATCAGGGCACAGTTTCACAAAATATATGCTTATTAGCCCTAGATTATCAAACGGATATCTCCACACTGCAATCTTAGAGCTAAAATCATTAAGACTGAAGATGATTACAAAGCTCGGTAGTTCTAGGGACAGTTATTTTAATAATCCTAGCAGCGTTTATTAATTTCCTTGGTCAATAAGGGAAATTTCAGAGATAAAATATGGGCAAGAAGCAGGAACAGATGGATCTAATATGGAAGCTAGAGACACAGATACTTTTTAAAAGAGGATCTAGAGTGTTCCAAAATCCTATTTATTACTCTTTTTTTTAGTCTCTATTTCTAATAATAGTTTTCCTATTTCTAATGATTGTCCAATTGCATTCTTTTTTTATTTTTTAACTTTTTAAAATCATTGCTTCAGTACTTTTTTTATGGTCCTTAGAACTTACGGAGACAAGTATAGTGTACTTTATGCAATAATTTATTATCCTTCTTAGCTTGCTTGAGGGACATGTTTGTATGGTTGTAGCCATAAAAATAGCCAGTCTCCTACATCGAAAGTTCTCTCGTTGCCATCACATCATCTTTGATCTACCATCGCTTCCATAAACTTCTCTCAAAGATGATGTGATGGACGATGGATGATATCCATAAAGTGCCATAAATGAGGTAACTTTTGATGTAGTATGGAAGGAAGTGTTATACCACTATTTAGTAAGAGGTAGCCACTTGACCCGCATCCATTGTGTTTTTTTATTAGATACAAAACAACAAAGATATCCTTTCAAACATTTTTTTCACTATCTCAGTTTGACCATTAGATTGAGGATGATAAGATGAGCTATGAGCTATTTGAGTACCCAAACAAGAAAATAATTTCGTTCAAAAAATTTTCGATAGAAAATGGGATCTTTGTTGCTTACCATAATCTATGGGTTTCCATGTAGCATTTGAATTGTTTCCATAAATGCGTAGCAACTATACTTGCTTTAAAAGGATGAGATAATGCACAAAAAATGTGTATACCTAGAAATTAGGTATATCCGTGATCAATTTTATTGAAATCTCCTCCCAACGTTGAGTTGGAATGGATAAAGGTTGTAGAAGACCTCGGGGTCTTAATTGCCTCAACTTTATTTTGTTGGCAAACCAAACATTCTGCCACAAACTTTTGAATATCAAATTTAAGGCCATCCCAAAAAATAATTTGTTTTCACCTTGTGGTAAGTTTTTAAAAATCCTTGGTATCCTTTTTAAGGATAAGTGTGCAATTTCAAGAGAATCTTGTCTTTTAGTTGGGAATTCTTAAGGAATCATTTTTCCAACTAAATGTATCGTATGTACTACGATCTTGCTTCGACTTTTGAATGAGTGTCCACATTTCTTTGTACCTCTTTCATTCATCCCTTGCTTTGATTATCCAATTTGGTTGGATAATATAAATTTCACAAACCAATGCCTCCACCTCTTCATCCTTTCTTGAGAGTTCATCTGCAACAACATTTAGTTTCCCTTTTTTTGTAGATGATTTCAAAGTCATAACCCAATATCTTTGTGACCCATTTTTGTTGCTCTTGTGAAGATATTCTTTGTTCCAAAAGTGTTTAAGACTATCATTATCGGTTTTTACCATGAAGTGCCTTCCCATTAGGTAAGGTCATCATTTATTTAGTGCATGTATTATTGCCAACATTTCCTTCTCATAAATGGTTTTTCTCAGTATATACTTTCCTTTGATTGGACAAGTTTCAAAAGAAATGGGTCTTCCTTCTTGCATTAAAGAAACACCAACTCCATTTCCTAAGGCATCACATTCCACAATAAAGTTTTTTTGTGAAGTGTTGTGTAGCTAAGACCAATGCTAGGCACATTGCCTCTTTTAGATGTCAAAGGCCTTAATTCCTTCGAAGTCCATGAAAATGCATCTTTCTTCAAAAATGTTGTTAGAGGTGCTTATATTCTCCCATAATTCTTAACAAACTTGCAATAATACCCCCGTTAACCCAAGAAATCCTCGTAATTTCTTTATGGTTGTGGGAACTTTCCATTCCTTAATGGCTTTAATTTTGTTAGGGTCTACCCTAACACCCTCATGAGATACAATATGACCCGGATATTCCACCTCTTGTATCCAAATAAACATTTGGATGTTTTTTTCATATAATTGTTTCTCCTCCAATAGTTTGATCACCCTATCGGCATGTTGAACATGGTCCTTCCAAGTCTTGTTGTAGAGTAGTATGTCATTAAAAAAATACTAGTCGAGATTTTCTAAGGAAGGGCTTGAAAATGGAATTCATCAACCCTTGAAATGTAGAAGGTGCATTGGTAAGGCCAAAAGGCATGACCAAAAATTCATAGTGACCCTGATGAGTTCGAAATGTTTTTTCGGAATATCTTGAGTCTTCATTCTAACTTGATGATATCTGGAATGAAGATCCGACTTGGTAAAAAAATTTGCGCCATGTAATTCATCCAATAATTCATCAAACACAGTAAATGGGAAATTTATATTTAATAGTTAGCTTATTGAGCTCCCTATAATCCGGACACATGCGCCATGATTCATCTTCCCGTGCACCAATACTACTAGAGTAGAGAAAGAACATTGACTAGGTTGAATTATGATTTTGATGTTGGAACTTACGGTACCTCATTGTTCTTTCTTCAAAAGATTTTTCATGACATTAGAGCTTATTATATTTCCCTGGCTTCCCCCTGTGATTCCCTATAATTCGATTTCCTTTCCTTCGAAAAAAAATTCAAGAAAAGTTCTTGAAAATTAAAAGTTATCATTGCCAAATATTGTAACCATTGTACTCCTAGTACAACATCATCACCTCTCATTGGAATGGAAAGAATTGGCTAGCTTGATATTATGGAATTTTCCAGAGTAATTTATAGTTCCTCCATATGCAACAATAACTTGACATTGTGGTGTTGGGTATATGAAACAATTCAATTCCTTGCCTACCTTACAATGAGTAAAATTATTGGCACTTCCTGAATAAATCAAGAAGTTGTACATATATAATAGATGCATATATACAAAATTTTCACATATCAGGAAGATATGTGAATACAAAATCTACACATATACAAAATATATGTGCATATACAGAAGATATGTTCATGTACGGAAGATAAATATATACAAAAATTGTGCATATGCAGAAGCTTCACATATACGGAAGTTGCGAATATACGAAAGATATGCGTATATAGAGATGTATGCATATATCCACACCATTTGTATATGTGTATCTTCTCTATATGTGCATATCTTTTGTGTATGCACATGATTCGTATATGCGCATATCTTTCATATAAAGATGTGTGAATTCCGCATATGCACATGATTTTTTATAAATGCACAACTTCCGTATATGCACTTCTTCCATATATGTGCATATTTTTTGCATATGTGCATATTAAGAAGTTGCACATATACAATAGATGCACATTTACAGAAGTTGTACATATATGGAATATATGCACATATAAGTAAGATGCACATATATGAAAGATAGGCACATATATGGAAGCTACACATATACGAAAGATACCCATATATTCATATACGCATGCATAACATCTATATATGCACACATATTTTGTATGTGTATCTTCTGTATATGCAAAAATTCCATATATGTGCTTATTATATATGTGTGCATATCAAGAAGTTGCGCATATACAATAGATTCACATATACCAAAGTTTCACATATATAGAAGATATGTGCATATAAAGAAGATATGCGCATATAAGGAAACTGAACATATGCAGAAGATATGTGCATGTACGAAATTTGAGCATATGGACAAGATATGTGGATACACGGAAGATATGCACATATACAAAAAACTATGCATATTCAAAAGATATGCACATATAGAGAAGATACGCATATACACATGAAAAAACTTTGTATATCCACACATATGCTATATATGTGTATCTTTCATACCCGCACAAATTTCATATAAAAGTTGTGTGACTTCAGTATATACACATGTTTTTTGTATATGCACAACTTTTATATATGATTTTATTCCATATATGTACATATTTTCCATATATTTTGCATATCAAGAAGTTGTTCATATACAACGATTCAAATATACGAAGTTGCACATATACAAAATATATGAACATATATGGAAAATGTGCATATACAAAAGATACACATATAGGGAAGTTGCACATCTCCAAAATATCAACTTCTAATATCCCCCTAATTCTCCATAAATATAATTTCTAAGTAAGTAGAGAAAACATGGATAAAACTTCACATACCACTCATATGGCCATGTGATCTTGTCCTTTTGGAAAGGTTCCAATATCAATAATAGTGCCTCGTTTGTAACTTTCTTAAAAGACAGACTCATTTTCGATTCCATTAACCATCTGAGAAAATAAGGAGATTGCCTTAAATTTCATGGAAAATTCCAAAAATGTGGCAAACCTCTAGTCTAGTGACATTGTTAAAACTCTTGACATCAAAACTATTTTCGTCCATGAATTTCTAAGTAAGTTAATTATTTTTCTAATATTTTCAATTAATTTAAAAGAATGGAATTCTAGTTAGATGGTCATATACATAAGTTTCACATATACAATAGATGCACATATATAGAAGTTGAACATATATGAAATATATGTGAATATACGAAGTTGTGCATATACAAAAGTTACACACAAAATATGCGCATATAAGGAAGATATGCACATATACAAAATATGTTTTCATATACGGAAAATGTGTGCATATACGAAAAGTTGTGCATATATGTGCATCCGCACATATCTTCCGTATACACATATATATTTTGTAGATGTGAAACTTTTGTATATGTGTATCTTCTTTATATGTACAATTTCCATATATGTGCATATCTTATGTATATGTGTATCTTTTGTATATGCACAACTTCTTTATATGCACATATATGGGAAATATGCACATATACGGAAGAAACGCATACACGAAAGTTGTGCATATACAAAAAAAATGTGCACATATAAAATATTTTCATATACGGAAGTCACTTAGCTTTTATATGAAAGTTATGCATATACGTAAGATACGGAGGTAAAAAAATATTTGTGCATATACAAAAATTTTGCATGTGTATAAGCGCATCTTCCATATATGTGCATATCTTCCATATATGCAGAGTTTCTGTATATGCCAATATCTTTTGTATATGCACATATCTTTTACATGTGAGCATAGCTTCTATATATGTGCATATCTTTAATATATGTGCACCTTTTTTATATATATGCATCTACTTTATATGCGAAAATTCTTGATATGCAGATATATGGAAGAAGTGCATATACAAAATATACACATATACAAAATATGTGTTCATATATAGAAGTTATGCATGGGTATATGTGTATATTTGTATTATTGTATATGTGTATATTTCGTATATGCACATACCTTTCGTATGCAACTTACTTATATGTTCGTATCTTCCATATATGTACAAATTTCGTAAATTTGCATCTATCGTATATGTGGAGCTTCTTGATATGCACATAAATGGAAAATATGCACATATATGGAAGAAGCACATATATGGAAGTTGTGCATATATAAATAAACATGTGCATATACGGAAGTCACACATATTTATATGAAATATATGCCCATATACGAATGATGCACATACAAGAAAAATGTGCACATAAACGGAACATACACATATTGAAATGTTGTGCATATATGCGTATTTCCGTATATGCACATATCTTCCATATATGCACGACTTTCGTATATATGTAGTTTACGTAAATGCGTATCTTTTGTATATGCGTGAGATCTTTTTGTATATGCACATATCTTCTATATATGTGCAATTTTTGTATATGTACATCTCATTGTATATGAAACTTTCTTATATGAAAATATAGAGAAAATATTCACATATACTTAAGAATCACATATACGAAAGTTGTCCATATATAAAAAAAACATGTGCATATAGAAACAATTTTCATAAACGTAAGTCACAAAACTTCTATATATGCATATATTTTTTCTTACGCATCTTCTCATATATGCATATGGTACCACTCGCCATTGGAGGAATATCAAGATGTTCAATCCTATCCATTCTCCGGGTCCAATATTCACATACTAGTTCATATGGTCAATTTTATCACACTTTAGTTTCGATAGTTTTGACGTATTGTCGTGAAAAGTTCCCCAATTTCTCTCAATTTTTTTCAATTCGCCAATAAGCCTTTCTCTAGAGACGTTTAGGGAGTATCATTGAAATAGCGAAAGTTTAGGGAGTATTGTCAAAATAACCATGTATGGGGAGCATCATCGAATAGCGATGTTTATAAAGGCATCGTTAGAATAACAATGTTTAGGGAGGGTCGGTGTCTTCGACATTCAAGAGGGTCGGGTCACGTACTCGGGTCGTGTGATGGCAAATCCCAAGGAAACATGTTTGGGTTGGGTCTAGTCTGATTATGTCGTGTAAGGCCGTCCAAGGAAATGTGTTCATGCGTGTCGGGTCGGTTCGTGTGAGGGCACCTAAGAAAACGCTTTTGGGCGGGTCATGTCGGGTAATGTCGTGTGAGGATGCCAGAGGAAACGTGTTCGAGTGGGTCGGGTCATGTCATGTGAGGGCACCCGGGGAAATGCGTTTGGGTTGGTTGGGTCCTGTCGCGTTTAGGTCGTGTGAGGGTGCTCATGGGAATGCGTTCAAGCGAGAGTTGGGTTAGGTTGGTTCGAGCCGATGTGAGGGTGGCAATATAAAAAATGCTAAGTTGAGACTGCTCATGTTCCTCAGTGCATATTTATGCAATATGCTTTATGTTTTTCCTCATGCGCCTCTTTCGTTCGAGGGCGTACGGGTCATGTCGTGTGAGGAGTGGCATAGGAAATGTATTTTGGGTCGGATTGTGTGAGGCAGAAATACAAGACATGCTAATTTGTGACCTCCCGTGTGCCTTTGAGCACATTCGCATGACCCATTTTTCATTTTCTCCCCTTGCGCCTTCGATGTTCGGAGCGGTGCTGGGTCGGGTCGTTGTATGATGGTGCCCAAGGAAACACGTTCAGGTCGGCGTCGGGTTAGGTCTTGCCGTATTATGAGGGCGCCCGAAGGAAAGGCATTTGGGTGGGCTTTGATCGAGGTCATGTGAGGACACCCAAGGAATGTGTCTATGTCGGGTCATGTCGAGTCATGTGAGGGTGCCCAAGGAAATAGAGTTCGGGCGGGTCGAGTCTTGTTTGGTTTTGCCATGTGAGGTCTCCCAAGGAAACATGTTCGAGCGAGTGTCGGGTTGGGTCATATCGTGTGAGGCCACCTAAGCAAAGGTGTTTGGGCGGGTCGAGTCGCAGTTTGGTCGAGTCGTTTATTGTGAGGACACCCTGTGAAAATGCATTCCGTGCAGGGTCCGGGGTCGAGCCTGGATTGTGTGATCGGCACCCAATGAAACGTGTTTATGCGAGGGAGTTGGGTGAGTTGTGTGAGGGCACCCTAAGGAAAGGTGTTCAGCGGGTGAGGTTAGGTTGTGCCTCGTGAGGCCGCCCAAGGAAACGTGTTCGGAAGGTCGAGGTGGGTCGGGTTGGGTCGTGTGAGGGCACCCGGGGAAACATGTTCGTGCAAGTCGAGTTAGGGTCATGTCATATGAGGATGCCCAAGGAAACGTATTTGGGCGGTTTTGGTCCGGTCCAGGTCGGTCGTGCTCGTGTGAGGTTGCCCAAGGAAACAAGTTCGGTACGATTCGATGTCGTGTGAGGGCGCCCAAGGAAACGCTGTTCGGGGTGCGTCCTGGTGAGATCGGTACGTGTCATGTGAGGGCACCGAGAAAATGCGTTTGGGCGAGCCACAGTCGGTGTCGGATCATCGTGAGGGTGCCCAAGGAAAAATGTCTCAGTGCATGTCAAGTCGAGTGGTGTGAGGGCACCTAAGGAAGGGCATTCTGGGTGGGTCGAGCTCGGGTCGTGTCATGTGAGGGTGCCTAAGGAAACGCATTTGGCGAGGGTCGAGGCGGGGTTGGTTGGGTCATGTGAGGGGGCGAGGGAAACGCGTTTAGGCGGGTCTTTTCGTGCCTGGTCATGTGAGGGCACCCACGGAAATGCATTTGGGAGGGGGTCGTCGCATCAAGTCAAGTCATGAGGATGGCCATATAAAAAATGCTAAGTCATGATTGCCCCTGTTCTCGTGCAAGTTTTTGTGATCCTTCTTTCGTTTTCTCCCTCCTTCCTTGTGCATGTTTGTGTGACCCGTTTACCATTCTCTCCCTCTTGCCTTTAATGTTCGTTCGGGTCGAGTTCGGGTCGTGTAGATGGCACCCAAGGAAACACATTCGGCCGAGTCAAGTTGTGCTATGTGGGGGTGCCCAAGGAAACGCGTTCGAGTAGGTGGGGGTTAGATCAGCCGTGAGGGCGTCGAAGGAATGCATGGGTCGGGTCGTGTCGGGTCATGTGAGGGCACCGAGAACGCGTCGGGCCGGGTCGTGTCGGCTCATGTGAGGGTGCCCAAGGAAACGTGTTTGAGTAGATAGGGTCGGGTCATGTCGTGTGAGGGCACCCAAGGAAACACATTCGGGATGGTCAGGTCGAGTCGGGACGTGTTTTATCAAAGGGCCTACCTTGGTTGGGGTTATCCATAGTTTCTCCATAAGATCTACATTTTGTCGTACAACCATTTATTGATAGAGATGTTTATGCCGTGGGCTATTTTTCTCTTTTTGGAGTTGGCTCTAGTACAAGGTTATGGGTTAGCAAAGGTGAATTTCTAGTACATAAGTGTGTGATTTAAAATTTATCAAGCATGCACATGCCTGCAAAATTAAGCTATGGTAAACATTTTGTCTGGTGGAAAAAATTAGAGTTTGTTTGGATTTTTCTTGATTACAAACAATGGTAAACAACTGGCATGAATGTTTCTTTCCTTTATGAAACAACCAACATCAATGCCTTCCCAAAACAACTCAAAAATATAATCTATAAGAAAACACCTCCAACATTTTAGAATGAACTATGAAGAAAATAAACCATTACTTAGACTCATGGAAAATTTTAGGGGCTAATATTCGCAGATGCGGTAACTTTCCATGATTTTTACAAATTTTTTTTTTGTCAATTTCCATTTTTTTTATAAAAATGGTTCGCTGAAATTTTACAACATAAAATGATTTTGCATTAAAAATCACCAAAATTATATAGAGAGTATATATAAAATCATTACAAATTTCAATAATTTTACAAATATAGCAATAAATATTTTATAGTTTGCATATCAGGTACTAGTGAGATTTGCCAATTTTTTTAAACTTCAACATAATTTTCCACCCTTAGACTGCATTGTAAGCCAAGAAACCAAATTTATAAGTGCAAGGATCTACCTCACAAACACCATTTAACCCCTAAACTCCTAAAATCCTAAACGATTTAACCCCCTAGACCCTAACACCTTTAACCCCTAACCCTTAACCCCTATAAGTGTGCTCCATCATCAATGTCCGCAAAGTGCATGATCCCGATCCAACTTGTTCATCAAGTTATTCCTCTATCATTGACACATATGCAGGATCCTCTTCTTCACATGTCTCGACTTCTTCTTCTTCATCACAATCTGCATCTCAATCATGCTCTATTTCCCAACCAAGTCGAAGAATCTCTACTTAAACATTCTCCTCCAAGACTTCAAGTTCAACACGAATCCGTGGGTGCTCTTCTTTCACATGCCTCAACGTGTACAACGTCTGAAAAATTATCCCTTGACATTCTTCCCAACTTGCCATGTCTTGTTATGCAAGTTCGACCCTAACAAATTTCTTTCCCTTGCCAATGTTTCATTGAGACCAATCAATATAATGTCCAAGATACAATACCAACTATAGCCCTGTCATTGTATTCGAGTCTAGTCAGGTCGTGTGAGGGCGCCCAAGGAAATGCGTTCAGTCGTCAGGTTGTGCCATGTGAAGGTGCCCAAGGGAAACATATTTGCATTGGGTCGAGTTGGGGCGTGTTGTGTGAGGGCGCCCAAGGAAATGCGTTCGGGTAGGTCGGCTGGGTCTGGTCATGTGAGGGCACACTAGGGAAATATGTTTAGTGTGAGTTGGGCCGAGGTCGGGGTCGTGTGATGGCACCTAACGAAACACATCCAGAGGCGAGTCACTGGGTCGGGCCATGTGAGGGTGATCCTCTAAAAAATGATAAGTTGTGATCGCTCGTGTGGCTTGTGCACGTTCATGCGACCCGTTTGCCATTTTTCCCTTGTGCCTTCATTCGAGCGAAGGGTTGGGTCATGTCGTGTGAGGGCACACAAGGAAAGGCATTTGGGTTGGGTCGGTTGGGTCGAGTTTCGTGTGAGGGAGGTCATATAAAAAATTCTAGGTTGTAACCGCCCATGTGCCTTGTGGTGCATGTTCATGTGACCCATTTTCCTTTTGCACCCTTGTGCCTTCCTTCCGACGGGTTAGGTAGGGTCTTTGTGAGGGCGCTCAAGGAAACTTGTCGGGAGTCGGGTCGGGACATATGACGTGCACCTTAGGAAATGCGTTCGTGTGGGTTAGGTTGGGTCATGTGAGGACGCCCATGGAAACATGTTTGGGTCGAGGTCGGGTGGGTTCGTGCCATGTGAAGGCACCTAAGGAAACGCGTTCGGGTCGGGTCGTGTGAGGGAGGCCATATAAAAAATGCTAAGTTGTGACCGCTCATGTGACTTGTACATGTTCGTGTAACACATTTTCCATTTTCTCCCTGGTTTCGACCTGAGTTCTTTGCCCATTGGGATCAGATGTCATTATACATAGAGGACTATCCCTATAGTGGGATGAGCTATTGTGGGGATCCGGACCTACCACTTCCGCCTGGTCGAGTATGGGGACCTAATGGTAAGTGGCATGTAACTACTCTTTTTTTTTGGGCATGTTAAAGTTAGTGAATAGTAGATATGGTACTGATTCATGTACTTTTGGTATGCGGATATAGCTCCCGGTAAAATCGGCCGGGACATATGGGACGACCCAGCGGCATCGGGAGGTCTGCAGAGCCGAGTCGGTCGAGAGCGATGCGCAATGAGGATGCGAGAGCCGCCCTTACCGGGAGGGACATCCACCATAGATGTGAGAGGTTGTTGATCGGAGTTTCGCAGCGCGGGTGTGCAAGACTTAGACGACCCGCACGTGGAGCCAGGTATTGGTCTACCCTCGGGAGTGGCGAGGTGTCATGCGGCGCATGGCGATGGCGGTCAATAAGGCATACGTGATCTACGAGCCGCGGGAGAGCGAGCCATTGGCTCGGGATCCACCGGATAGTGAGTAGGTGTGGGGCATGTGGTGCCCCCTAGTGTGTATGTAGGGGCAGTGGTGCCCCCGAGCTTTTGATTTTTTGTAACATGTGATGGGCATGTCATATGTATCAGAGTAGATGGACTCTAAACACATGTTTTGCGACACATATTATGGATATGCATCTTTGTTAATGATTATGAATGTTATTGTCTTGTATGAAATGCGTGTGATAAATGCCAATCTAGAACATGTTTTGCAATACTATCTACATAGTGATTATGTTCTCAAGGTACATGGTTGAAAGTTATGGTTTCAAATTCACGTATCAAGAGTTTCACTCGTAAATATCGTCTAAACAATACAGGGTTATGCACACGATAAACACCATTTAGTTGCATGACAAGAAGTAGGGAATCCAAACGAACATGCAGATGGAGGATGCGATGAAAGAGGGCATTGGCTAAGAGACCACGCACTGCATCATATTCGGCCTGATTTTTGGTGGCAGTATGTTAAATTTGGACAACTAGGTCCAAACTCCATGTTATGATGCTCAGATTAAGAGGCTAATATTTTTGTTGGAATCCTCTTTCGGAGAGGTGTAAAATCCATATATAATATGTCTTAATCCGATGAGCAGAACATTTATTTTGAATTTATTATTCTTAATAAATTATATGTGCAAGTCGGCCTTAAGGTTGCACGCCCCCAGCAGATGTGTCACACGCCCCAATGATGGATATAAATACAGGCAAAGTTGGAGAGCATTTCATCACAACACAACTCACAACATCTTCTCTCATCTGATTTAGTACGAGCTCCTTGGAGGACGAGTTCAGCCCACACGTGTGAAGGAGAAGAAGGACAAAACAGTACGGCTGAGTTGAAGGACGATTTTCTGCAGTTAGGGTTTTGCAGAAAGTTTGACCAGCGTTGACTTTGGTTAACGCATGGTCCAATTGGGCTGAAAACTTGTGGGAAGTTCGATTTTGGAAGGCCGTACTACTTGGCACAGAAATCGAGGTCAAAAGGTTGACCAATCTGCTGCTGCATTGAATTTTAGCTTGCTGCCCTGCATTGACTTTTTCAGGACAGCGTTGACTTTTTTGGAGTTGACTTGGTTTGACTCGTTTTCTGATTGGAGGACTATTGTGACACATGCTGGGTTGGCTGACCAAGGAGACTTTGCTGGTTGAAGCATCCTGTTGACCGCCGTAACGAACCACCACATTTTTCCTGTTTCTGATTTGTCTTCTGTAAGATCCACTTATATGTTCTATCTGCATTTTGCTTAACTATTTGTATGATTGCTATGAGAAAAGTAAAATTGCTCCTAGCATAGAACATCTACAAAAATTAACATGGTATCGGAGCTGAGGTGAAGACAAACTCTATCTTTAGCAATCATCACCGGAAGAAATGGGTTCCACTAGTCTTGAATTCAAGGAGAATGACAAGCTGACTGGAAGGGATGACTTCCATGCCTGGAAGATGATATTAGATCTCAAATTGGAAGATCATGATCTCTTGGATCATGTGACGGGTAAGATTCAAGAACCTCCATCCAATGCTACCACTGCTGTTAGAAACAAGTATAAGAAGGGAGAAATCAGAGCAAAGCTGTTGATCAGGGAATCCATACATAAGAGTCTGGTTGCCTATATATCTGAACTAGGCACATCCAAGGAGATGTATGACAAATTGATCCTTATGTTCAAGGTAAACAATGTGAACCAAGTGTTATTCCTCAAGAACAAGTTGAAGAATATGAAGAAGGGCCGGGATGAGTCTATTCAAACTTTCTTTCTGAAATTGACCGAAACAAGGAACAATCTGCTAGCTATTGGGGAGACAATAGCTGATCGTGAGATGGTTCTCACCGCACTTGGAGGACTCCCATATGAATGGAAAGTATTCACAACTACCATTCTCAACAATAATACCATTCCTAACTTTGATGAGCTTCTGTCTAGATGTATGCAAGAAGAAACAAGGATGAAGGAATCCGATAATGACAGAAATGCTGCCTATGGTGCTCATTCCCGAAAGAAGAACTCTGGTGGTTCTAAGGACAAAGGAAGAACGAGGACTCAAGAGAAGAAGGGTAAATGTTTCACCTGCCATAGGCCTGGTCACTATGCTAGAGAATGCCCCTTCAAGAAGGATTCTCCCGATAGTGATGATAAAAACAACAACAGAAGGAATGGGAATCGAAGAAATGACAAATCCAAAGGAAAGAGGAAGGCTCACTTTGGTGGAAACAATCAACCTTCTAAAAGGTCCAGAAATACCAGGTATGAGGAGTCTAATGTTGTTGATAAAAGAAATGAGTATATTCTGGTATCTGCTCTCTCAGCTGCATCTCCGCCCGACACTATGGATGTCTGGCTAATCGATAGTGGTGCCTCAAGACACATCACCGGATTCAAGGAAGCACTCTCTGACATGGTTGAAAGGAATACTAATCTAGAAATTATCCTTGGAGATAATGCCACATATCCCATGAAAGGGACAGGGACTGTGACCCTCCACTTGTCTCAAGGACAAGTCCTACGTTTGCAAGATGTACTCTATGTACCTAAATTGAAGAAGAACCTTGTGTCTGTATCTGCCATGGAAGACAAAGGATTCAATGTAACTTTCTCTGATGGAAAGGTGCTCATGTGGGAAGAGAGCTTTTTGCAGCTATCTCACTGGTTTTAGAGTTGGTACACCACTGTGTTGGAGTGGTCCGCTGGGAGCTATGACTCTGTGCATACTATTTTAAAAACTGAATCTGTGGCAATTGAATATTTGGAATACCATTACAAGGCCCTTCCCGAAGCAAGGAAGGTGGTGACAGGGATGCCTGACTTTGGAAATAATCATGCAGGTGTATGTAAGGGCTGTGCTGAAGGAAAACATACAAGGGGACCTTTCCCCTCAAGTGTCACAAAGACATCTGATATATTG